>CM042151.1:99619397-99769092 GCA_023376005.1 Doryteuthis pealeii
AAAGAGAGAGATAGAATGTGCTACAATAGAATAATGTATGTAAAAGGTTTGGGTTTGTTTGCAAGATAATGCTTGCGTGACTTATCTTGTCCAGGTAGGAATGTCTTGCTAGTTTGTTTGATTATACGCATCACCGCCTTTCGTTAGCTGTTCCAAATCCCCGTCATTTCCAACGTCCGTGTTCTGAAAGACACACGTCGTTCCTAGTCAGTGGTGTCGGCGAAAAGAGGCTGATAGAAGGTATCAACCTCAAAATTGGCGGCCAAACTGAGCCTCATAATGTGTGCTCTGATTGGTCGCTGACAAAGGTCCCTAGCCAATCGCATGAGGTTTCTCATCAGGTTATGGCTAAGAGACCCATGGACTCTGTTTATCAATGGTCAAAGGGAGGTTACTGTGTAGGTAATATTATTTTCTACAAGATAAGTGGTTCTAAATTTCCTCATGTTGCCACACCATTCAATAACATCAGCAAAATATCCATGACTGAAAGCAAATATTCCAAATTTATAAAAAGTGCAGAAAATCTGTATCATATAATTATATTGTATAATATCATATATAAAAGGTGTATAAAAAAAGTATCAAGTTCATTGTACTTTTTGACACACCTTGTATTCTGAAAAAAAAAAGAAGTTCCAATTATTTTTTTTTCAGAATACAAGCTGTGTACAAAAAGTACCAAGTTAAAGTTGTATTTACCAAGATAGAAATGAAGAATGAATGGAACTTTTTTCCCCAGAATACAAGGTGTCAAAAGTACAAAATATCTTGATACTTTTTGACACACCTTGTATATTGAAATAATATAATATCATTAATATATATATGATATCACACGCACACACACATCTTAATATATAAAGGAGAGATTTTGGTATGTACGTGTCGATGTATAACTCCAAAACGGTAGGTCACTCAGATTCAAAATCTTGCAGACACATTGATGTCGTTCTAACAAAGAAACACTCCAAATGTGGTTATTGATTTATTACTGATTAAGGGATATAATTAATTAATCAAACAAAAATTCAAATGATTTTTAGAAAGAAATCGTATAGCTGCTGCTGCTGCTAATATGCCAGCTACAATCAGCCATGAACGCCCCACCCTGCTGCCTGTTTTCGTATGCCCGCTATTCCA
The DNA here is from genome assembly GCA_023376005.1 of Doryteuthis pealeii. Taxonomy (NCBI): domain Eukaryota; kingdom Metazoa; phylum Mollusca; class Cephalopoda; order Myopsida; family Loliginidae; genus Doryteuthis; species Doryteuthis pealeii. The sequence continues at coordinate 99,620,541 of CM042151.1, forward strand.
CGTTGTTGAATGCATTTATTTTTATGTAAAAAAGAAAAAAGGAAAACGTTTTTATCAATATTTTTACGAATACTTTCATATTTCTTAGAATAAAATATATCCATTTTTAATCTTTGTTATTTTTGTTGCTCAAATAAATAAATAAATTACAATGTTACATTTAATTTCTAATTCAGACAAGCAATTAAAAACTGTACAATTTACGTACAAAAAAGTTGGAATGTTATTCTCAATGCTGTAAACAAACCAACCAAAAAATCGTAAATTATTAGCGCTTCAAAAGTGGGGGGGGGATATTTAACACAATGAAACTTGAATAAAGGTTAATATTATCTTCAAAATTACGAAATTCACACAAACACTTATTTACTTATTATGTTTACTTATTTTGAATAAGTAAATATGGTTTGTATGAATTTTGTAAGTTATTTATGAAATTCTTTTTTTGTTAAACAGTAAAAAAATGATAAAGAAATATCTAAATAAATACATACATATAGTTGTCGAAAGTTTTTTTAGTACAGTTAGCATAAATAGGTAAACCCAAATTGGGGTCTAAAATGCGTTTTTGACAAAGTGACTTTAGCCCCCCGCTCCAGAAAATAATTTACCAAATATCAGGGAATTATCGGATTTTAACTAATTTTTCAGTTTTTATTCATTAATGGACGATCTTTATAATACATTACCTTTTTTATTTCAAAACTTTCTCATTTTTTCAGGTCACTTAATTTTGACCCCTCCCATATGTTGGGGGGCGTAACATTTTTATGTTTATAGTTTACTAATTACAGTATAAATAAAGAGGGCTGACTTCTGATTTAGGTTGGAAAAATTAAAACAGAAAGTTTTTTTAGTGGTATGGATACCACCAAAAAAAACAAAAAGACAGTTTAACTACAGTCTATGAATTAAAATTTTGCGAATTGGGTTACGGTTTTAGGGGATAAAGGTTGTTTTTAATTACGTATTGCTTAAAAAAATAAACAAAAACCCCAAATTACTATACATTTAATTAACCATTGAAATTAATTATTGAATCTATCATTGAGACAGTTGTTTGTGTTAGTATTGCAATGTAATTTCAATTAAATTTAGTTTAAATAATTTGTTTTTTTTGTTGTTGTTGTTTATCCCCACCCCTCTATATTCAGTACAATGAAACTTTCATAAAAATTAATTTTATCTTGAAAAAACTTTTTCCATTCAAAAGAAGAAACATTAAACAAACTCCTGATGATTTTTAAAAAATTTAAGCTTACAGAAATAATGGAAATTATGACTGAAAAAAAAAGTTTTTATATTTACACCGTTAAATCAACTAAAATTTAACATAGCCAAAAACAAGTTACGACAAGAATTAAAAAAAAAATTCTATGAAAAATCAATTAAAATTAAAATTTCAATAACTATTTACCCTTGGATGTAAATTATCTGAAAACACTCTCTGGTGTTCCTAATTTTTTTAGTCCGGTCATGACTGGGTAATTTAGCTAGTATATATATATATATATTATATATATATATATATATATGTTGAAAAGATAAATAAACATGTTTCAGCCATGAGTTTGTTCATGTACACATGTATTCTATTTATCATTATTTTAAATATAAGATAAAATAATATTTAAAATAATAATAAATAGAATACATGTGTACATGAACAAACTCATGGCTGAAACAAGTGTTGGTAGCTCAAATTAAATCAATTTTATCGATTCAACATTTCTTTCCTTTATTTATTTATCATTTCAACATATTGTTGGATTCATTTCCATTTTCAACTTACACACACACACACACACACATATATTATATATTATATGAATATATGGCACCTCTGAAAAAAAAAGAATTCAGTTTGAAGGGGAAATAGTATAGAATGCTAAACTTTGAACAAATATTGCATATCTTGCTAAGTTTGAATATAAAAATAAAATCAAAGCTTTTTAAGATTAGAATTTTTCCTATTCCTTTTTCTTATAGTTGTGTGTTGCTATGTGCGTCTTAAGGGTTGGCATGTTGGTCTGTGTTGTTTTACATACATGACACCTGTAATGAGAAAAGAAAAAAGAAATTTATCAATCGACCAGGTTTAAGTATTTACTGAATTTGAAGTTATACGAGACCCCTTTTTCCACAAAAAGGGGCTTGAAAAACATCTTCCAAGTTACATAATTTATGTGGTAGCATAAATTGTTGACGGACCCTGTAGCGAGAATTCAAGGGGTCCATTGGTTTCCAGATCAGGGGGTGGAAAAATACCAGTAATGGTTATAGCTCCCTGACCCCAGAGGTGCGAATCTCACGTGTCACATGATTTAGTTAGTTTAGCTTTTAGTTTCAACCTTAGATTGAAGCAGAGAGAATTGTGCATCTCTCTGCTGGGGTCGTTAACTCCCCGTGCGGCAAATCAGAATGGGTTAAATAAACCTTGATCAAGAAAATAAAAGTCTTGTGAGTTGATTAATTGCATAACAAAAGACTAGCCCTTAGAAGGAGCAGTTAGAAGACTAGACAACATGACAGCCAGAAAAGAAGAAAAGGTAGAAATCAAAATGGCTGTTATAAGTTGCAGCCCACAGCCTTGAAGGATGAGTGACAAGGCTTGACCTCATCCTGATCCTTTCCGGTGGATACCGTGAGAATCGGTGGAGGAGACCCTCTTCCGGTTTAGATTAGAAATAGATTTTTAGTCAGTTGGCGAGAAACCACGACAGTGGTGAGCCGTGTTATACACGCTCCGACTCGATCTGTGCAGGTAGTCTGGTGGTGATTTCGAAATAAAATGTGATCTAAGTAAATCAAAGTCTTGTGTTATTATCTAAAAACTACCAATGACCCAGGGCTTCTGATAAAGAGAAATCCCCAATGGAAGACCAGACACGAAGTACCCAAGAGAAGTCCAGACACTAGAAGAGATGTTAGAAGAGACCTAGAAGAACTTAAGATAGAAGAAGAACAGAAGAAGAATAGAAGTAAGAAGTAAGTAAAGTAAAGAGGTATACAACAAAGATAGCAGGAAGAATTGAAGCAACAAGTAAGTTTCAACTCTCTGTCACTGTCTGTCTGTCTGTCTGTCTGTCTCTCTATTACTGAGTTTCCTCTCTCGATTATAAACAATATTATGAAGTTGAGGTATCTAGTAAGCAAATATCAATAGTTGATATAGCAAGTATTCCTATCTAATCTTATCATAATGGAGATTGTGTGTCTGTCTGTAACTGAAACCACGTCACCCCCAACGTCACAAATCCCTTAGTTATTTACTTTGTATTCTCAATTGTTTTTAAACAATCACTAGTTAATCTTTATTAGCATCTTATTTATTTAGCTGAGATAGATTTGCCTCAAAACAGCCCATATCATTAATGTGTTTATAATCTTGTGATGTGTTTTATATATTCTTAAGAAATAAATGTCTACATTGTATATGGTTTTAATAATTTGCATACCAGTTTTAACAAAACTGTGTTTAATAGATAATTACTTGGTTTTATTGATTTCTAATTTTATTGTTTTATTCTCAAATGTATTAAAAGCAATCCTATGTATAATTTTATATTGAAATCAATTAGAATAAAGTAAAAATAAATGTAATCTTTTTTGTATTTGTATTTAATTTCATTAATCTTTTTAATTCAATATACAGGGTGTCCATAAAGTCCCACTACAGGTTGAAAATGTATCAACAAAAATGGCAGTCATGTTGAAGTGGAATAATAAAAAGATACATCAATATTAAAAGTTGAACTTTTATGGGTTTTTTATGAAAAGATTTTATAATTTGTACAATGTGAGTTATCAATATTCAATTTTAAAACTGTTTCAAGACTTACTGGACACTCTGTAGTATTTAATTGTATTAAAACTTAAATACTTGTGCTTAGAGGGTGCATTTTTTGGCTAGTAACAATGATTTTCAAAAATATCTATTTGGCCTTTAAACACCAACCAACCTACCTGTTATTAATTTACATGACGCCACAGTAGAATAATCATACTAAGTCCAATTACCGTCGAATTGGCAAGACAAGACAGCAAGTAGTCATAACCCAATATGATTCTGTTTGCTGCAAAGACTACTGCAAAATGGCAGGATTTATGGAGCCTCAGAGGATCCTACAAACCAAGCAGCCAATCAGGACTCAGGGAATGGAATCACCCAAATGCATGAGTGGACTGTTCTGAATTCCCATAAGTACCAGTTGTCTTGACACTGGTTCAGTTGTGCTTGGCCAGTCATGATATATAATGAAATATCTCTAAAAGCATATGGTTTGCAAAGAAGAAATAATGGACGAGATGGTTTGGATTAATATGGTTTATTTTTAAATAAACAAAAGCTGGAATCGTTGGTATTGACGTCGACATGATAGTAGTAATTCCTTTTCGCTGCATGGTGAAATGAGGGTAGGCGCGGGGATTAAAAGTCAATTCTGGCTCTGCGGAACACAAGGTGCGGTGTGGGTGTGTAGCAGCTCTTTCATCCTGCCTGTTGGGTGATGTTCCTTGCGTGGAGGCCCTCGGTCAACTGACTTAGTTTTAAGCCAGCTGTTATTTATAGCAAGGCACAGGATCCAAAATGCTTTTGAAGTGTTTTGGGGGGGAAGGTTTTTTATTGGATGAAAATCCGGATTCTGTTTATGATATTATTTTTTATTGTTTAGGAATTCCTTTAAAGCGGAAGCTCTGCCCGAGCCTATGCGCAGATCAATGTTAATTTAGTCACTTCGTTTTAGGGTCCGTTGAGTTAACTTCCGTGGTAGCGTCCGTGACTTGTGTTTATTTTTGTTTTTAATTTTGTTTTGTTGGTGAGTGGATGCATTGTGAAGTAAGGATTGTGAATCATAAGAGATATCTATTTCTGTGGATGCATTGTGAAGTAAGGATTGTGAATCATAAGAGATATCTATTTCTGAGGAGTCAGAGTTGGCGGTGCTAAAATGGAAGAGTCAGAGTTGGTGGTGCTAAAATGGAGGAGTCAAAGTTGGAGGTTTTGTGTTCTGACTCCACAGCCCTGCTTTTTAGTACACTTGAGTACACTTTTTTCCTCTCCTTAATATGGAAAGAGTTTTAAGAAATATATCATAACTAGAAGCAGCTACTCAGTGTCAACTGGGTAGGGAGGGGTCAAAAACGCTGGTGTATTGATTTTTGTACTTTTAAGATTTACAAATGCTGGGCATTTTTAAGTAGAATTCCAATGCTATTTCTATGAATATTTTAATTTTTAATCTTTATTATTTTTGCACAAAAAGCAAGAGCAGGTGATATTTAATGTATGTATATATATATAAATAAGTTATCCACAAATATGCAAAACTTATTGGTAAATCCTTGCTGTAAGAAAGAACCTGGTAAATAGTTTGATAGTAAAAAATATACTACCAAACTTCACCTGGGGTGGGGGATGAAAAAAAAAAGAAGCCCAATAGGGTTATACCAACCGAAAATAATTGATTAATACTATATAACACTTGGCTAAAAAAAAAAAGGAAAATATTATATATATATATATATATATATATATATATATATATTTTTTTTCCTTTTTTTTCTTTTAGCCAAGTGTTATATAGTATTAATCAATTATTTTGATTAATACTATATAACACTAAAAAGGAATATATATATATATATATATATATATATATATATATATATATTAAAAAATTTTACAGACGCGGCCGCTTTCAATAACCACAAAGACAAAGGATCCGTTCAACAGGAGCGACATTCATCAGAGGAAGGGAATCTAACGATCCCGAAAATTTATGATAATAAATAAAAATAAGTGAATCCTGTACTGCACAACATCGAGTTCCTTCATTTATTTTTTTGATATTGTTTTAAATGCTTCATAATAACGCCCAACTTCAACATAAAAAAGACATATAAATATATATATAAACTGCTAGGATTATCTAAAGCTAAAATGTAAAAGTGCTCAATACCTAAGTAGAGCAAATAATAAACCTAATGAGTCATATATACCTACTAATAGTTTTAGCTAGTAGCTCATCAGGGCAAGAATCTGACTCCTGATAAGCTACTAAGCAAAACTATTAGTAGGTATATCTGACTCATTAGGTTTAATTTTATATATATATATATATATATATATATATATATATTATTTTGGTAGTTTCATCCGGACATACATACACACCAACTGCCTTTATACATGTATAGATATCAAGAAATACATTTGGAAGACCGACCCAGTTATATCATCAGTGATGTGATTCAAGGATCATTAAGTGTTTCAGTTCCTTCAACATTATGCACCTTCACTTATGTGACTCACCTGGTGTTGATTAAACACAAACTTATGGACAGGTAACAAGATCTCAAGCATCATGATGAGCTATGAATGGCCGAACTTGGGGCATTTTTTAATAACGTGCAGAGCCAGCAAAACCTCCAAGCATAAGAATAAAATTATAAAAAATGAATTTATTAAATTAAAATTATTTTAACAGCATAGCTCACATGACTTTCAGAAACATTTTTTCACGCACAGAGTTGCCGAGGCATGGAATAAACTGCCTTCATCCATTGCAGGCTGCCGAAACACTGCATCTTTCAAAACCTACATGCTTCCTGTAATCCACCAACACTATACCTGATACCCCCCTCCACACACATCCATGTATATTATTACTGTATGCTATTCATGTTCCTGACACTAATACATTATTCTATGTACTAGACATGAGACTTTAATGAGTTGTGGTGCACCTGAGCACTGTACACAATAAATTTCATTAATATTATTATTATTATTATTAAATTGCCAAGCAAACAAACAAACAAACAAAAACAATTTTGACAAACCTTAAATTCATCTTAAGTAGTTCCATATTTTTTGAGATATCGATTTCAATTTTTCCTTTATCTTTAAGTTCTTTGATAATTTCTAAAAAAAAGAAAAAACACAATATATATATATAATAAATAGGGTTAGTATGAAGCGTATGGTGGCAAGGAAAAACAAACACAGATTTTAAGTTTCAACAATTGTATTGGAAAAAGGAACAAGAAAAGCGACGAAAAGCTGAAAGTGAATTTAAGAGAGAAAGTCTGATTTTGGTGATTGTCATAAAGTGAATAATAAAGTCAGTAAAGGGTCTGGTGGCCGTGGTAATGTTGTAGTGGGGTGGTGATGTAGGCAGAATTTTGTGTTTTAGTATTCTGAAGTCGATAGCTGGTTGTATTGTGTATAATAATTGGCGTATTTTGGTTGTTTGAAAGATGTTTACGCCTTTAACTTGCCGGTCGGTCAGAGTAGGGGTTGGGGAATAGAAATAAGTCCGCCGCCTTGTGATGTATGTTTCGTTCTGCGAGGTCGGCCCTTGTTGAAGTGTTCAACGCTGACGCCAGGATCTCTGTGTTGTCGGTTCTTCAAAGTCAATTTATATAGGCCTGTGCGATCCGAAATTGGATCACACAACTTGGCTAGTCACATTGTTCAAACCAATAGTAGACTGACTGACTTCCTTCAATAAACATTAAGCCTATTTAGTTTTATTTACTCAGACTATGTAGTTAGTCAGATATTTACATCTCAAATAATATCAAACTTTTGGTGGACCTGAACTTTCAGACCCCCCCGCCCCCCATCTAAAATTTTTGTTTTTAATTTTTCTTCTTCTTCTTTCAATGGATTATTATCGATTGCACACCAATCTATCAGACTGTAAAAAAAATTCAAAAAAGTTATTTATTTTTCGAGTTTTCAAGGGTGCTCAGTTCCCCGTATAAGTTTATAGTAAATCGATCCCCCATATCAGAACCGCTCGAAAGGAAACTGGCGCAAAGGTGTCAAAGTTAGGGTGGCCCAGAAAAAACAGAACCCAAATTATTTATTATCAAGCGGTTCCGATATGGGGAATCGATTTACTATAAACTTATACGGGGAAATGAGCACCCCTGAAAACTCGAAAAATAAAGAACTTTTTAGAATTTTTTTTTTACAATCTGATAGATTGGTGGGTAAATGATAATAATCCATTGAAGAAAAAGAAAAGAAATTACAAAGAAAAATTTTTTTTCAGCGGTTCCGATATGGGGGTTCAGTTTATGATAAACTTATATGGGGAACTGAGCACCCATGAAAACTCGAAAAATAAATAAATTAAAAAAATTTTTTTTTTTACAATCGGATAGATTGGTGTGCGATCGATAATAATCCGTGAAAAAAAAAAAAAAAAGATTAAAAACAAAAATTTTAGATGGGGGGATTCTGAAAGTTCAGGTCCGCCAAATTTTTAAAAAATACTCTGTATATCTATACAACCAACTTTATACGGTGAGAGATAAATAGTTAATGATTCTATTGAGAATAAATATATTGATTTTTTTTTCCATACCATTTAAAATGACATTAAAACTATGTGAGACAGTAATGTGGGAAGGGGATGTTTTAATTGACAGCTGTTTTTTTTTTTTTTTTTTTTTTCTTTGAGCTTATAACTTTTTGCACAAAGACAGATTTTAAGGTTGGCAAACACTGTCACATTTCCTGTACATCAAATTTGCCGCTTATTTACTGTAAGCATTATAATTTTATTATTATAGCTTACCATAATAATCGAAAGGGAATTTTTGTTGATTACAAAACTAGCTGTTCATAGCTAATAGCAGTACACATTAGATTTGCAACTTATGTAAGCATTATAATTTTATTATTATAGCCTACCATAATAATCAAAAGGGAATTTTTGTTGATTACAAAACTAACTGTTTATATCCAATAACACTACACATCAGATTTGCCATTTATTTAATGTCAGCCTCACAATTTTATAATCCATTTAAAAAAATTTTTTTATTCTCATCCCTTTTTTTAAGTAACAAGAAATTAACTAAAGAGTTTACAAATAAATAAATAAAAATTTATGTGTAAAATATTCAAAATAATTATTTAATAATTAATAGATATGTGCAACATTTTACTTGAGGTTGACAGAACTAAGTTTCCATTTCAAATTGTTTTATTTTTTTACTCCTTTAAAAAAATTGATGATTTTACTTACTTATGATAAAAACCCTCTAACATAGAATTTTTAACAAAAATAAATTTTTACACCGCCTGGAGGGCGTTTTTTACTAGTCCAAATAATTCAGACCCTTGAGTATTTCTTTTACAAATACTTACCAGTAGAATCAATGAAGTATTCAGTTACAAAAGAGTTCCAATGTTTCTTGGTTTTCAAACATGGACTGTTAAAATCCTGGCTGATCACATGAAGATGAAGTTGTCTGTGAAAAAAATCAAGTGAAATCAAAGAAATTAAAAAAATATATAAAAATATAATAAAATTAAAACTTTTAAAAATACGAAAATATTAATTAAAAATGAAAAGAGAAAAATATTAATTAATTAAAAATTACAAATGCAATAAAACAAAACCAACCAACCAAAAATGATTTAACCCTTTTCAGGTCATTTAATGCTGAATTAAGTAATTTTTGGTTGGTTGTTTTGTTTTACGGCATATCAACCCTTTTCGGGTCATTTAATGCCAAATCAAGTCTTTTTTGGTTGGTTGTTTTGTTTTATGGCATATCAACCCTTTTCGGGTCATTTAATGCTGAATCAAGTCTTTTTTGGTTGGTTGTTTTGTTTTACGGCATATCAACCCTTTTCGGGTCATTTAATGCCAAATCAAGTCTTTTTAGGTTGTTTTTTTTTTTGTTTTATGGCATATTAACCCTTTTCGGGTTATTTAATGCCGAATCAAGTCTTTTTTAGTTGGTTGTTTTGTTTTACGGTATATCAACCATTTTCGGGGCATTTTAGAATTTTCAAATCAAGTCATTTTGATATCAGTTGCATAAAATAAAATTCAACTTCTTCGTTTTTCATTTTTGCTTTATATTTCTTAACCGTGTGTGTGTATGTGTAACTATAAGCACATGATAGCAAGATTCATATTAAATCAGTAGACAAAAAAGTCTCAAAGAACAAAGCATTCTAATTCAATTTGTAATTGAATTATAATTTCAGGTCTGCATACAAATAAATGTCATTTTATTTTAATCATCCAGATTCTTGATGTAAGGGAGATAACTATGAAATGTTAAGTAGAATCCTCCATTCTTTCCTTAATAGAAACATCAACATCATCATGGACTGCCATTACAAAAGACACCCAAATGGTTCAGGTTCACTGTTTGTCTTCTAGTAACAGCAGTCCATGATGATAATGATGCTTCTATCATCTAGGAAGGAGTTGAGGATTTCAATTAGGATTTCATAGTTATCTCCCATAAATTAAAGGTAATTCAGATAAATTTACAAAAAAACTTACGCCATACTTGGAATAACATGATAGCCATATCTAAACTGTATATCACTGTCTGATCTAAAAGAAATAAAAAGTAGAGAAATTAAAAGTACAAGCCAAAAAAGAAAGCGCCCTCTGCACACAAGTATTTAAGTTTTAATACAATTAAATTTAAGTTTTAATACAATCAAATTTTAAGTTTTAATACAATTAAATTTTAAGTTTTAATACAATTAAATTTAAGTTTTAGTACAATTAAATTTAAGTTTTAATACAATTAAATTTTAAGTTTTAATACAATTAAATTTTAAGTTTTAATACAATTAAATTTAAGTTTTAATACAATTAAATTTAAGTTTTAATACAATTAAATTTAAGTTTTAATACAATTAAATTTTAAGTTTTAATACAATTAAATACTATATTGAATTAGAAAGCCCAATGCAATTAAATACAAAAAAGATTACTTATTTTTACTTTATTTTAATTGATTTCAATATTACGATTTTAGTGGCCATCCTTTAGGCTTTAAGCAAGATCGGTTGTCCAGCGGAGATCCTTTGTGTTAAGCAGAGTGTAGTTTTGATCTATGGGTAAAGAATCCTTTGGTTGTTCCTTGGTGCTCCTCAGTATTGCAAGTCCTTCGTCAATGATTGCAAATGGACGTCTCTCAGTATTAGTGATTAAGTAGTCAACTAGCCACGCATTCGGGCATTTGATTGGCTGAGGTTTAAACCACGTGACCTCACTTAGTCTATGAATTTAAGTGGTGTATTGTAGCACACCTTATATAAAAATAATCCAACAATTATCAATAGGATTACTTTTAATATGTTTGAGAATAAAACAATAATATTAAAAATCAATAAAACGAAGTAATTATTCATTAAACACAGTTTTGTTAAAACCAGTATGCAAATTATTCACACCATATACTACGTAAACATTTATTTCTTAATGATATATAACACACATTGCAAGATTTTAAACACATTAATGATGTGAGCCTTGCACTAATAACCCGTCCTCTGGGTTGGGGGTTCAGTGGCTTAACAGCGTGATCCCGGGGGGCTATCCCCCCAGGCAACACCTGCCCCCTTGATTTAAAGGGACAGGACTGGGTTTATTGTCCAGTGCCTGAGGCGCCCCCCTTGAGAGGGAATGCCGATGGGATCAATGCATTTTTTGCACCTACCATCCCATGAACTTCGACTCATGGGTGGTTCCACATTAAATAACCTTGTGTCACACCTGCATATGTGGGATGCAAGGTAAATACCTTAATGATGTGGGGTGTTTTGAGGCAAATCTATTTCAGCTACCCTTTAATAGAGATATTGTTAATAAGATGGTAATTAAGATTAAATTAGAGACTGGCCTTTTTGTCGTCTGCTACGAATTTTAAAAGCGAATTAAAAATAATCAAATCTGTTATTTAAGGTCAAACTTTGTCTAAATCGATAAGTAGTAACATAATGAGCATCATTAAAAAAAGAAAAATATCATTACATATGTAGTTTATTTTTGATAGATTTAAAACTATTTGTTTTGGTCAATTTCGACGCGATCAGCCATTCAGCCTCTTTTTCAATGGTTTTAGGCGCTTGTTTACAATTTTAAAATAACATTTGGGATGGAAAAAAAAATTACCAAAAATCAGGTAATTATCTGATTTTAATGAAATTTTCATTATTGATTTAACAATTAATGAATTTTATAATGCATCAGTTATTTTATTTCAAAACTTTAATTTAGTATTTTTGCTATGAAAAATTAATATATAAAATTCATTTAAAATAAAAATATTCAGATTTTAAGTTTAAAATGTTATATTTTTAGATTTTAAAAATAAATATCTACTTAATGCAAACCTTATTTTAGGCGCAAAAAGTAATAAGTTTTGAAGAAAAACTCTATTGAAAATGTACCCCCTCCCCTTTTTAAGAAGAGAAAAAAACATCGATGTATAATTTTTTCTTTTATAAAATAATAGCCAATTAAATAATTATCAAAATGAGTAAAAAAGAAATCTCTAAAAAATAAATTATTTATTATTTTTTTACATTTTATTTTTCGATTTTCGGTACTTATTTTCTCATAAAACAACAACCGTAAAAAATCTTTTTTTGTTTCTATTCATAACTTTGGTATTTTATCTCTTTATTTATACTGTAATTAGTATCGAAAATGACCAACTCGCAAAAAATTTTACGCCCCCAACATAAGGGGGGTCAAAATTAAGCGACTTGAAAAAAATGAGAAAGTTTTGAAATAAAATAAATAATGCATTATAAACATCATTCATTGATAAATAAACACTGAAAATTTCATTAAAATCTGATAATTCCCTGGTTTTTGGTAAATTATTTTCTGTAGTGGGGGCTAAAGTCATTTTGTCAAAAACGCATTTTAGGCTCATTTTGCCTGTAGCTAGATTAAATAGTTATTATTCAATAACCATTGAGAATATAACATCTTAACAACAGCAACCATAAGCACCTTTTTGATCTCCATGTTTCTAACACATGTGAGCATGCCTACAAAGTCAGAAAACAGCATAGCTCACATGACTTTCAAAAACATTTTTTCGCGCTCAGAGTTGCCAAGGCATGGAATAAACTGCCTGCATCCATTGTAGGCTACCGAAACACTGCATCTTTCAAAGCCTCCATGCTTCCTGTAATCCGCCAACACTGTACCTGATACCCCCCACACACATATGCAAACACGCACACACATACATCTATATTATTACTGTACGCTGTTCATGTCCCTGACACTAATACATTATTCTGTGTACAAGACATGAGACTTTCATAAGTTGTGGTGCACCTGAGCACTGTACACAATTAATTTCATTATTATAACGTAAATAATTAAGGGATGTGTGACATAGTTTCGGTTACAGACAGGGAGGCACACAATCCCCATTATAATAAAATTTTAAGATTTGCTTGAAGCATTGCTAAACAAACTTATCAGATTTTAATTTGATTTAACAGTAGATTAGAATTTAACATTGAATGGATTATTAGTAATAAAAGAATAAATAAATAGATAAAAGAATAATATATATATATATATCATCATTGACAATTCAGTCTCAAAAGACTATGATAAAGTTTTTGTGTGCCCCTGAAGTTGCAGCGCCTCCTGTGACTATGAAGTCCGATGTTTGAGAAACATTCTCGACCACAGATTTTGCATCCCTGTAGATGATGATGTTTCGATGCTTTGTTGCCACTGCTTTTTTATGGAACTCTTAGCTTCATGATGTTGAATCAGGGTGACTTCTGACATGTACAGTCCTCTATGGAGATTCTGCTGCCACTGAGGGCGGTCTTGAGCCAAATTTTCCCAGCTGGAAGGGACAATGCCAAAGCACCTGAGATCATTTTTCCAGACATCCTTGAACCGCAGCAGGGGGCGACCAATCTGTCTTTTACCAGACGTAAGCTCTGCATAAAGAATGTCTTTCGGAATTCGTCGATCATCCATCCAACATACATATATATATATATGAAGAAAAAAAACCAGAATGAAATTGATTTGAACAACTGAAGTAATGTCTCTTCCGTATGGCAGTGTTCAAACCTCCCACATGATGCCAGATTTATAACATTCAGAAATATGAACAAACAACACCGTGTTCATATTGAAAATGTCTCTGAAGATGAAGATACTTCAAAATTAGTAAGACCTCAGACAATTACTTTTGCATTGCAATAGCCTTAAAAAAAAAAAATTTTTTTTTAAATTAATATAGAAATTAGTGTCAGTTTAGCTCAGTTGGTAGAGCGTCCAACTATTAATACTATTGATACTGGCCCTCACCAACTCAACGAATGAGTAGCACAGGGATCTGTGCAGTAAAGTGAGGAGCTGATGGTAGGTGTGGTACTCCACTTCAGACAGTAAAACAATCTCCTTCGTCTAGCGCTAATGAAAAGGATATAGACTCCCTCAATGTCTGGCTGATACCTACTATGACTTTACTTTTTTTTTTTACTTATATAAAATAATTATATTCCCATAAGTCATTTATGGGATTGTTGTTTTTGTCAACATTTTTGAGTTGGAAGCAATCCACTGGAGTCTTGTCTAGTTTGGTTCATTTAACAGTATCTCAATTCTTTAAGTCTGGGTCAGAGTGGACCTGGGAGTAATGGTGATGAAGAGATATTCCACACTCCCCATATTTTGGGAACATTTTTCGGACCAAGTAGCCAATAAGCACCCCAGCTGGGAGCTGTTTTGAAAGGGACACCTTTTGCTTTTCAATGTAAACTTACAGTTGTTTGTTTACAAACAACAGATTATTTTTTTTTTTGCATTAGAATTTCACTGTAAGATTTTTTAAAAGTTTGTTCATGTATATTTATAACCCAAAGGCACATTTTTATACTAAAATAGTTTTCAATTTTAATTAAAAAAATTAATTATTTCATGTTGTTGTTAATTCAACAGGAATTTTCTTTTAAGTTTTAAAAACTTTAAATGAAAGACATGTTTTTATACTAAAGATACATTTTTATATTAAAATAGTTTTTATCTAATCAGAAGAGAAATGCAAATATGTTTATTTGAATGCAAATAGTTTTTATTTAATCAGAAGAGAAATGCAGATATGTTTATTTGAATAAAAATCGTTTTTATTTACAAAATATTTTTATGTTTATTTAAATAAAAGGATGTTGGGACAAAGTAATCAATAAATAACTTTAAAAAAAAAATTAAAATCAAAAACTATTTTAGTATAAAAATGTGCCTTTGGGTTATAAATATACATGAACAAACTCTTAAAAAATCTTACAGTGAAATTCTAATGCAAAAAAAAAATTGTCGGTTGTTTGTAAACAAACAACCGGTAGTTTACAGTTAAAAGCAAAAGGTGTTCCTTTCAAAACAGCTCCCAGCTGAGGTGCTTATTGGTTACTTGGTCCCATTTTTCTTAATGGCAAACTATATCCTATATTATTGAATGAAATTTGTCTCATCTTTAGGTTTAGATCATTTTTATTCACAAAATGTTATACATAATTTGTGTATATATAATTTAGGTTGGTTGGCTGGTTGGATTTTATGGCATGTCAACCCTTGTTGGGTTAATTTATACCAAAGACATTTAGTTAATTCATTCTTTTTGGGTATTCAATTAAAAAATTCATTTTTAAACACTTTTTTAAATCTCATTTTTTTTATCTAGTTGACTCATAGATGCAACCCTAACAGATACAATCTCTCTCCAGGTTAGAGTGGACCTGGGAGTAATGGCGATGAAGGGGTACTCCACACTCCCCAGCTCTCCTGAATTAGAACTTCACAATTAGATGCAGTTTAACATCATACCCAGAACACTAAGACCACCACCTTCTAGTACATAT
This sequence comes from Doryteuthis pealeii, assembly GCA_023376005.1. NCBI lineage: Eukaryota > Metazoa > Mollusca > Cephalopoda > Myopsida > Loliginidae > Doryteuthis > Doryteuthis pealeii. Next base: position 99,636,223 of record CM042151.1, read on the forward strand.
ATGATAAGTTTGGGGCTTGCCATAAGGGTGGGGACAATGCTAGGGCTTGATGTGACCAGGTAATTGATCAAAGTAGCCTCTATGACCGCCCGTCTAGCCTAAGTAAGGGCCAAAGTGAAGTGGTGCATGTCATGGACTGCTCATCCACCAGGAACGGGTCCTTAAACATCATGGGTCGCCAACCGGTGGCCCCATTGGAGGAGTCTTACCCCTCTTCAGAGGTGGAGTCGGTATATTCTAAAGCCACAGCCGACAGAGCTGATAACATGTGATTAATGATGGTCAACCTATTGAAATAATTTCATCATATTTATTATACAAAACTGTGAAATGGAATAATAATATTTAAAAGTAAAATGTATGTTCTTACTTTTCAGCAATTTCTATTCCTTTTTTGTGCATATGTTTCAGCAACTTAAGGTGATCTTTGTTGACACTTTTCAGATTGGGTAACTTTTCCTTTGGGAGAACCAAAAAATGATATTTTGCCTAAGAAAAATAAAAATAAAATAAAAACAGAATTTATGAATTGGGTTCTTTTTTTTCGGAGCAAAAACCAAAAGAAATTCAGTATAAAAAAAAAAGTTCCATTATAGTATGTGGCCCACCCGGTTTGAATGTGTCCTACCTCAATAAGAGTATATTCGTAAATATAAGTAGTAGGCAATTTATTGAAACTAATTATTTTTTACATATATTCAATTTCAAGAAATGCAATTCAGTCATAAGCTGTATATAGTAATTAAGAATAATTAAAAAAGAATGTATCCATAATTTACATGAATCAGAGATCTGTTTAATTCTAAAATATTCTAAAATTCTGAAATAGGGTTAGGGTTAGCATTTATTATTATAACTTTATAATATGCTTTTTATGGTAGGTAACATACTATAAAAGAAACATGATTTCGTAGGCCACATACTATAATGGTACAAAAGAAAATGGTAATTTAACTTTTTAATTATATTACTACCATTATATCATAATACTTATTGTATGAAAAGCTATACAATGTATGAATAATATCTATTGTATGAAAAGCTATACAATGTATGAATAATATCTATTGTATGAAAAGATATACAATGTATGAATAATATCTATTGTATGAAAAGCTATACATTGTATGAAAAGCTATACAATGTATGAATAATATCTATTGTATGAAAAGATATACAATGTATGAATAATATCTATTGTATGAAAAGATATACAATGTATGAATAATATCTATTGTATGAAAATATATACAATGTATGAATAATATCTATTGTATGAAAAGATATACAATGTATGAATAATATCTATTGTATGAAAAGATATACAATGCAGTGATGCTGATAGCATTTTAATATAGTGCATTCTGGGATGCACAGATTTGATTTGAATGAGTCTCTGGTAAATTTGATGGGTCCCAACTAAAGTTTCTTAATAAATTGCAGTTTGTATCTATGAACAAGTCAAGCCATACAACCCCTACCTAATATACCATATCATGTAATTCATTTACAAGAAAATATTGAAATGTATTTACAGTTAGCTGGAAATAGTAAGGGGAGAAAAAAAAACTAAAAAACACTGGAACACTTGGATACAATTATTGAACACGATAAATCAAAATAAATTCGATTTAACTTTTCGTAGAAATTTGGACGATTTTTAATGTATAAATTGTATTAAAAATAAATTGCATGTGTTATGATATTTTTCTTTTTTTTTTAAATGATGGTCAGTATGTTACTATTTATCGATTTAGACAAAGTTTGACCTTAAATAATAGATTTAATTATGTTTAATTCGTTTTTAAAACTCTTAGCAGCCGACAAAAATGGGTATCTCTACCAAAAATGTATCCATTAATGTAAATAATGATTCACTGAACACAATAAATATTATTAGACGAAATAATTTTAAAGAAGTTATTTGAAAAAATATACTTATTTATCACTTTATTTTTAAAAAGTAAACTATTTACATTTCTGCTATAAAAGTCCTTTTTGTTTTTTTTTTTTACCTTGGGATATTTATCTTTAATTATCACTACTTTATCATCGGCTTCTACCCGGAGTTCGGGATCTTCCATAGATTCCAATAAACCCAGACTCCAGAGTTTAGGCATATTGTGAACTTTCTTTACGCTTCGATCTGTTGATTAAATAGCTCAATTCTTTCGTTTTAAATAAGCTGACATGATCAGAAAATCGACGAGCGATGAATAAAATGTCAATGGCCGACACCGATGTAACAGCGACATGGAATAATCGGTGCAAAATTAATTTTTTTCTCCTTTTAAAATATAATCCGTATTTTCTTTTGTCTTTTTCAACATTTTTAACTTGACATGATATAATTTACATCGATTTTAATCTATTTTCTTTCTATATAAAACTTACACATTCCCGATTTTATTTTTTGCTTTTTTCATTTCTATTAATTTCTATTATTATTATCATTAATAAATGCTTCCCCAAAATTTACTGCAGGAGTCCGTCTCAAAGTACTAGCTATGTGCAAAACGCGGAAAACAGCGAACTTTCAAAATGTCCGTATAATTATTAAAAATATTTTAAAACGTCAATAAAAAATGGAAAATTAACTTTTTAATGTTTTCTTTTACGTTTAATATAAAGAACAATTCCAAGTTTATGTGTTATAAAAAAGAAAAAACGAATTTCTCTTACATAAAACCTAAATTTTTGCATTTAAAAGTAAATTTACGTAAATTCCCGCAAATTCTTAATCTTTGTTGACAGTTATCGCATCTTGACGTGTGCACCTTTTCTTAGTATGGAGGACTATACGTATAAAAAATTATTTTCTGAAGCAAAAACAAATTACTAATTTAGCATTTCCTTAATGCCTCACGATTTAACTCTTAAAAATTTAGGTTTTATGTAAGAGAAATTTGTTTTTTCTTTTTTATAACACATAAATTTGGAATTAGAAGAAAACATTAAAAAGTTAATTTTCCATTTTTTATTGGCGTTTTAAAATATTTTAACAATTATACAGACATTCTGAAAGTTCGCTGTTTTCCACGTTGTGCACATAGCTATTGAATGAATATGCACAAGAAAACAATTATGTCGAATGTAAATGTTTTGTAAAAATACGTCTTTTTCGACAAATTGGGTAGCGGAATGTTACTGGGAAGTTCAATCATCTCAAAGCCCTCCATACTGGTGGTCTTATACCAGACTAGCTCAGGCTTATCAAGTTTACAACATAATGATTTGTTTGTTTTTTGTTTTTTGTGGGGCTCCTTCTATTATTAACATATTACATTTTTAAGTACATCTATGAAAATAAAATAACTGCTGGGTGATCGGAATTATCTCCCTTGTTTACAGCTCTTTAGGAAATATTTATGTATTGATTGCAAATGAACGTTACGTTTTAATTTCATTCAACCAGAAATCATTAATTTTATTAAAAAAATACAGTTTTCCCAAACGTTGTATAGCCACCAGGAAAAGAAATCAGACAAAAGAAACAAGTAAGTATAACGTTCTATTATTATCTTTCTTTACAACTAAAAAATACGTAATTTGCAGGAAAGCTTTTTTCACTGAAAAAACACAAATATTATTTAAGTTTATCACAATAATTTATCGTATATGAATATGAAATATCTGGAATCTTTTGAAAAGTGATTTAATTATTTTTGGAAATCTATTATTTCTGCTACTATCCGTCTTATTCGGGAAGGGGGTGACATAAGTCCCCATCAAAATCTTAGGCCAGTGTTACCTGATTATATTTACATAAAATCATTTTAAAAACTATTTTATTATAAAAAAGATACTAGACACCAACAAATCGAGCGTTGATTTTCACTTTAAGAACGAATTAAAATTAATTAGATTAAATAAAAATTAAATTAAATTCAAAGTCAAATTTTTGTTTTAGTCGAAAAGATTAAATAAACATAGGATGACCCAAATATCGTCTGCTAGCGGCAGATTTTTTTTAAACGAATTAAAATTAATTAAATCGGTTATTTAAGGTCAAACTTTCGTCTAAATCGATAAGTAGTGACATAATGAGCATTATTAAAAAAATAAAAATATCATTACATATGCAGTTTATTTTAATACATTTAAAACGATTTGTTTTGGTCAATTTCGATCTCGATCCGCCATTTTGTCTCCTTTTCAATGTTTTCAAGGGCTTGTTTACAAATTTAATGTAACATTCGCGATTGCAAAAAATTTACCAAAAATCAGGTTTTAATGAAATCCGATATTAATGAATTTCAATGAATTTTAATAATGCATCATTAAATCAATACTTCATTTACATAGCAAAATCAATGAAAAAATGAAACTACTTTCTAAGCAGAAAAGATATCGATATATTTTTTTCTTTATAAGATAATAGCCAATTAAATAATTATCGAAATGAGTAAAACAGAAATCTCAAAAAAAAATTTCTATTTGTTTTTTTTTTTTTTTTATTTTTTTTTTCGGTACTTATTTTCTCATAGAAAAGCCACCGTAAATTTTTTTTCTATTCATAACTTCGGTCTTTTATCTATTTATTTATACTGTAATTAGTACAGTAAAACCAACCGAAAAAATGTTACGCCCCAGCATAGGGGGGGGGGTCAAAATTAAGTGACCTGAAAAAAATGAGAAAGTTCTGAAATAAAATAAATAATGCATTATAAAGATCATTCTTTGATAAATAAACATTGAAAATTTAATTAAAATCTGATAATTCCCTGATTTTTGGTAAATTATTTTCTTTAAGGGGTGGGGCTAAATTTATTTTGTCAAAAACGCATTTTCAGTCAATTTTGGGCCATCCTAGTGTAACATAATACAAAACGAACCTCAGCCCTAACAAGAAAACACTAATGAAAAAAAGCTATTTAATTTGACTACAGTTTTGTCTTTAGACTATCACTAGGTAATTAATAGTATAGGATTTTATTTCTAAAAGTGCATTCTTCAGGGGTTTTTTCTTTGAATTAAATTTGTATAAATGTTGATTGTAATTTTGAAATATTTAAAAAAAAACGAAATTAATTTGTAGGAATACAAAGTCGACAGTAATTAACAATGATTGTAAAACAAAAACAAGATTCAGATTTGCAAAATATTTTTCCTGACAAACATCATGTGATTATCAAAATATTGGCTCATTTTCATTTTACGAATGAATTAATATTAATTAAATTGACTATTTAATGTTAAAATTAGTAAATTAATGAGTATTAGTTAAAAAAAATAAAAAAAAAGAAGTAAAATAATGTTTCATCAGTAAAAAAAGCTAAATAATATGTAATTTATTTTTAGATATATTTTTAACATTAAATTATCCTGAATATTTTCCAAAAATGATGCTTTATGTAAAGTAATTCATGGACTAAAACAAGTACATTATTTAAGATTTAAAAAAGTTATAACAGTTTCTTCTCAGAAATCAATAACAAAAAACATTAAATACACTATATACTGAAAATTACTAACATGTTGATATTTAGGAAAATGAAATATAATTTTTTTTCATTTCAAACATGAAGTGCATAAAAACTTGTTTACATTGAGTTTACATTACCTTTCCTATGTGATATCCAGCATCTAAGGTCTATAATTTACTAACCCAGATTGATAATATAGAATACAAGTCTATATTTTTAAATAAATACACGTACACATTTCTTTTCCCAAACTTAAGGAAAAGAAATTAAAACAAACATGAACACAATCCTTTTCCTAAATTTAAGGAAAAGTGATTAAAACAAATGTTTACATAAAAATCAGAATCGATTGGATAGGTTAGCATTGCTTTCAACTACGTCGCGCGTTTGCGCCAAAAAATTAATTACTTTTCGATCCCATCTTCTAATTATAAAAAAGACAGAGAAGAAATCAACAAACACACAGACTTCATTGTCACCATCAGATAGGACACACGCGACGACAACCAAAACACACAAATCCCATCTCGCGGCGAGATAGAACACAACCAACTCAACACAATTACGATGCTCCCACTACTACCATTATTCTTACCACTTCATTCTACATCAAGAATCCGTTTCAGCAGGTCGTATATACAAACTTGATTCTCATTTCTGTCTACATCTAAACAAACTTTTCCAACTTAACACACAAACTTTTACATTTTACATAACAAATTTCTCATAAAACCTTTCCACAACAGATCTACACTATTCCTTTTGAACATTCACATTATTGCAAATTTATTTTCTGAATAAATTTATTTTGTTATTTTATCATTTCTCTGTATTTTCTACCTAAACTGTGTTATATTTTTATTCGTCATTCCTAATATTATTGAACACATTCTCATCAGATTGATGAACAGAAAATTACCAGAAATCAGGGAATTATCTGATTTGATAAGATTTTCAGTCTTAACTTTGGAAGTGAATGGACCTTGTACTAAATTTGACTCTTCAAAAAACTCCTTTATCTGCCAGAAGCATAATTGGATTTTACTATTTTTTTCTAATGTCGCTAAATGATTAGAAACTTTTTTTTTCTAATATCGAAAAATAAATCCTTAATTTAACCATATTAATTGGACAATGATCCTTATCATCACTGGATATGAATTGCTATTACTTAGGTATTTTATTAATATTAGTAGTATTGTAAAATAACTGTTATGTTCATTCAAACTCTTGATCCTCAAAACGAACAAATTCTTTAAATTTATTCAGGAGAAGGAATTGCTTTTACTTAGAGATTTTATTAATATTACTAGTATTAAAAAAATACCTATTTTTTTCATTCAAACTCTCTGATCTAGTTGGAGAAGGAATTGCTTTTACTTAGAGATTTTATTAATATTACTAGTATTAAAAAATACCTATTTTTTTCATTCAAACTCTCTGATCTAGTTGGGAGAAGGAATTGCTTTTACTTAGAGATTTTATTAATATTACTAGTATTAAAAATACCTATTTTTTTCATTCAAACTCTCAGATCTAGTTGGGAGAAGGAATTGCTTTTACTTAGAGATTTTATTAATATTACTAGTATTAAAAAATACCTATTTTTTTCATTCAAACTCTCAGATCTAGTTGGAGAAGGAATTGCTTTTACTTAGAGATTTTATTAATATTACTAGTATTAAAAAATACCTATTTTTTCATTCAAACTCAGATCGAGTTGGGAGAAGGAATTGCTTTTACTTAGTGATTACTAGTATTATAAAAGAATATTTTAATAGTTCAAACTTTTTAAAAGCAAAGAAAAATAAACATCTTTTAATCGAATTTGTTTCGATTTTTGTAATTGTTTGGAACAAAATCGATGACATTAATAAAAGTACAAATTAATGTTTTGTGTTTATTGTCAGGGCAATGCAAAAAAAAAAAATGTTTGCTATGTTTGATGAGTGGATATTTGAGCACATTAACATATGACATTAACTCTTATGGCCCTCAAAATGAATACTTTGAATTCTTTCAGGGTGATTTTCCTTTACATTTTTTTTAATGAATCTTTTGTTACCTGTAATGTTATGATGGGTGCCTGAGGCGTTTGCTCACTGCACATCTCGTCTTGGCTATCATGTGTCATCTACAAACTGGACCCTCACTCATTGTGTGCCCAATCGAACTGCTCTCGCGGAGGGGGTAAATACCCGTCAAAGAGAACAGTTAACAAAGTGAGAGAAAGAGTAACAACAAACACAGCTTAGAGTTCACATTCCAAAATGGACAAGAGAGAAGGTATACAACTCCACGCTTCATTATTGTTCAGTCATTCAACTCAATGCTCTATTCTTCTGCTGCTATAAGTATTGAGCCAAGGAGGAGACACCCCGCTCCGTTTCTCTGTCAAAGTTAGGACCTGCTAGTTTTTGATCTGCATTCAACCACTCATCAAAGTCAAACTGACTTGACTGCTTCTCAAATCCAAACTGTCTCAACCAACTCCCAAACTCGAACTGACTTGGTGTTCACTGTCAACTGTCCCCCCCCACTTCTAATTCTCATTCCAAATTTCATTCATTCTCATTTCCTTAATTCCATAATCCACAAGAGTTAACCACACAGGCAAGGTTCTTTGTTTAAAATAAAGGCCATCCACAGCTGATTTTATTACTTAACTTTTTTATTGACTATAGGAGAGGATATCACAATCATTTATCTACTCATTCTCTTCCTTCTTCTCTACAGAATTTTTTTACTACTTTTATAAACTTCTTTTGACCAACACAAGCCAAACCTTATTACATACCTACACCCATGTACACATATATACGTGTATAATATATTGCTGTTGTGAATATAATCTGATTTTAATATATGAGTATACTGTATAATGTATGAGTCTCCTGTTTTTATTTTCCCTTAATAATTTAATTTCTATTCCTTCACAGATAACAACAGGATTTGGGAAGAATAGTTTGGAAACTTAAAAGACACATTCAAACACATACCAAAGGAAAAATATATTCTTGCTAAATGTGTTGCTATCATTTATATATCTCACAAGACAGGGTATTTTTCTTCCAAAATTTACTACAAGAGTATTTTCCTTAAATTCATATTTTAAAGACCAACTGGGAAAAGAGACTACAATAAAAGGCAACATTTCTCTGTTGTGCATTTTTCATAATTCAGAATAGAAAAGAGATATGGAAACACACACCATAGAGAAACCAGATTCTATTAAAGTTTGCATGTCAGGATTTTTAGAGAGTTCCAGTTTGAAAACACAGAGTGCAAACAAAACATTTTCTTGTAAAGTCTGTGGATCAGAATTTTCTTGGATTTCCCATTTGAAAATCCACTTGCGAACACACACTGGTGTGAAACCATTTTCTTGTGAAGTATGTAGATCAGCATTTTCTACGAGTTCCAGTTTGAAAAGCCATATGCGAACACACACAGGTGAAAAACCATTTTCTTGTGAAGTCTGTGGATCAGCATTTTCTCAAAGTTACCATTTGAAAAGACATATGCAAACACACACTGGAGAGAAACCATTTTCATGTGAAGTCTGTGGATCTGCATTTTCAAGAATTTCCCATTTGAAAACCCATAAACAAACACACACAGGAGAGAAACCTTTTTCATGTGAAGTCTGTGGATCAGCATTTTCAGACCATTCTCGGCTGAAAAGCCACATGCGAACACATTCAGGTGAGAAACCATTTTCTTGTGACGTCTGTGGATCAACATTTTCTACAAGTTCCAATTTGAAAATCCACATACGAACTCACACTGGGGAAAAACCATTTCCTTGTGAAGTCTGTGGATCAGCATTTCCTTCAAGCTCCCATTTGAAAAGACATATGCGAACGCACACTGGGGAGAAACCATTTTCTTGTGAAGTGTGTTCGTCATCATTTTCTGACAATTTCAATTTGAGAAGACACATGGGAACACACACTAGAGAGAAACCATATCCTTGTCAATATGTGGATTAGCATTTTCAGAACAATATAGGTTGAGAAACCACATGACAACACACACTGGAGAGAAACCATATATTTGTAAAATCTGTGGATCAGCATTTACTACAAGTTCGCATTTGAAAAGCCATATGCGAATTCACACTGGAGAGAAACCATTTCCTTGTGAGATCTGTGGATTAGCATTTTCTCAGACTTCAGATTTGAAAATACATATGCGAACACACACTGGAGAAAAACCATTTTCTTGTGAAATCTGTGGATCAGCATTTCTTGGAGTTCCAGTTTGAAATACCATATGCGAACACACACTGGAGAGAAACCATTTTCTTGTGTAGTCTGTGAATCATCATTTTCTACAAGTTCTGGTTTGAAAAGCCATATGCAAAGACACAGGCGAGAAACCATTTTCTTGTGAAGTCTGCAGATCAGCATTTTCAAACCATTCCATGTTGAGAAGACATATGCAAACACACACTGGAGAGAAACCATTTTCATGTGATGTCTGTGGATCAGCATTTCCTAGGAGTTACAGTTTGAAAAACCACATGCGAACACACACTGTACAGAACCATTTTCTTGTGAAGTCTGTGGATCAGCATTTTCTACAAGTTCCCATTTGAAAATACATATGCAAACACACAGTGGGGAAAAACTATTTTCTTGTAATGTCTGTGAATTAGCATTTACAGAACATTCCAGTTTGAAAAGACATATGCAAACACACATTGGGTGAAAAAAGTTTCCTGTGAAATGTGTTCATCTGAATTTTTAGACCATTCTGATTTGAAAATACATATGCAAACATGCATAGTGAAAAAAAATCAGAAATGCTTTCATCCATTCGTATGTAGTGAGTCTATTCATGAAGATACCCACTGATGAGACTCTAACAGTGATATGGAATAAGTTATCTGCAGATTCATCCTTGGAAGAATGAACCTGTATCCCAATAGATGATCAGATGGAGATGCTGACTTTAGGCTGTGAGAACTACATAGCTACCCCTTCCACCTCACTAACCCATCTCAGCAGTCATCGTCAACTCTTGGGCATTTCCATTGTCAACGCTCACCACCCACGCACAGCCGAGGGAGAAGAAATAAAGTCAACAGTTTCTACTATATACATGTGTTATGATTTCCTTAAGTCTGACAACTACATATATCGCTTTTGGTACTGTGACCATACCGCCACGTTACAATCTGACTTGACTTTGTTTGTTCCTCTCTTTCTCTCTTTGTAATATTTGTTTGTTCACCTTTCAGCAAGGAGCATTTGTCGTAGACACAACAGGTCCTGAGATAGCAGATGACACAGATGATTCATGGTCAGCGAGATAAGTGCAGCAAATGCAGTAAAGGAAGTGCAATAGACCCCGGTCTGCCAAAGTGAATACTTTTTGTGTGGAAACAAAAGTCAAAGTTGGCGGTATGGTCACAGTAAAAAGCGATATATGTAGTTGTCAGACTTAAGGAAATCATAACACATGTATATAGTAGAAACTGTTGACTTTATTTCTTCTCCCTCGGCTGTGCGTGGGTGGTGAGCGTTGACAATGGAAATGCCCAAGAGTTGACGATGACTGCTGAGATGGGTTAGTGAGGTGGAAGGGGTAGCTATGTAGTTCTCACAGCCTAAAGTCAGCATCTCCATCTGATCATCTATTGGGATACAGGTTCATTCTTCCAAGGATGAATCTGCAGATAACTTATTCCATATCACTGTTAGAGTCTCATCAGTGGGTATCTTCATGAATAGACTCACTACATACGAATGGATGAAAGCATTTCTGATTTTTTTTCACTATGCATGTTTGCATATGTATTTTCAAATCAGAATGGTCTAAAAATTCAGATGAACACATTTCACAGGAAACTTTTTTCACCCAATGTGTGTTTGCATATGTCTTTTCAAACTGGAATGTTCTGTAAATGCTAATTCACAGACATTACAAGAAAATAGTTTTTCCCCACTGTGTGTTTGCATATGTATTTTCAAATGGGAACTTGTAGAAAATGCTGATCCACAGACTTCACAAGAAAATGGTTTCTGTACAGTGTGTGTTCGCATGTGGTTTTTCAAACTGTAACTCCTAGGAAATGCTGATCCACAGACATCACATGAAAATGGTTTCTCTCCAGTGTGTGTTTGCATATGTCTTCTCAACATGGAATGGTTTGAAAATGCTGATCTGCAGACTTCACAAGAAAATGGTTTCTCGCCTGTGTGTCTTTGCATATGGCTTTTCAAACCAGAACTTGTAGAAAATGATGATTCACAGACTACACAAGAAAATGGTTTCTCTCCAGTGTGTGTTCGCATATGGTATTTCAAACTGGAACTCCAAAGAAATGCTGATCCACAGATTTCACAAGAAAATGGTTTTTCTCCAGTGTGTGTTCGCATATGTATTTTCAAATCTGAAGTCTGAGAAAATGCTAATCCACAGATCTCACAAGGAAATGGTTTCTCTCCAGTGTGAATTCGCATATGGCTTTTCAAATGCGAACTTGTAGTAAATGCTGATCCACAGATTTTACAAATATATGGTTTCTCTCCAGTGTGTGTTGTCATGTGGTTTCTCAACCTATATTGTTCTGAAAATGCTAATCCACATATTTGACAAGGATATGGTTTCTCTCTAGTGTGTGTTCCCATGTGTCTTCTCAAATTGAAATTGTCAGAAAATGATGACGAACACACTTCACAAGAAAATGGTTTCTCCCAGTGTGCGTTCGCATATGTCTTTTCAAATGGGAGCTTGAAGGAAATGCTGATCCACAGACTTCACAAGGAAATGGTTTTTCCCCAGTGTGAGTTCGTATGTGGATTTTCAAATTGGAACTTGTAGAAAATGTTGATCCACAGACGTCACAAGAAAATGGTTTCTCACCTGAATGTGTTCGCATGTGGCTTTTCAGCCGAGAATGGTCTGAAAATGCTGATCCACAGACTTCACATGAAAAAGGTTTCTCTCCTGTGTGTGTTTGTTTATGGGTTTTCAAATGGGAAATTCTTGAAAATGCAGATCCACAGACTTCACATGAAAATGGTTTCTCTCCAGTGTGTGTTTGCATATGTCTTTTCAAATGGTAACTTTGAGAAAATGCTGATCCACAGACTTCACAAGAAAATGGTTTTTCACCTGTGTGTGTTCGCATATGGCTTTTCAAACTGGAACTCGTAGAAAATGCTGATCTACATACTTCACAAGAAAATGGTTTCACACCAGTGTGTGTTCGCAAGTGGATTTTCAAATGGGAAATCCAAGAAAATTCTGATCCACAGACTTTACAAGAAAATGTTTTGTTTGCACTCTGTGTTTTCAAACTGGAACTCTCTAAAAATCCTGACATGCAAACTTTAATAGAATCTGGTTTCTCTATGGTGTGTGTTTCCATATCTCTTTTCTATTCTGAATTATGAAAAATGCACAACAGAGAAATGTTGCCTTTTATTGTAGTCTCTTTTCCCAGTTGGTCTTTAAAATATGAATTTAAGGAAAATACTCTTGTAGTAAATTTTGAAGAAAAATACCCTGTCTTGTGAGATATATAAATGATAGCAACACATTTAGCAAGAATATTTTTCCTTTGGTATGTGTTTGAATGTGTCTTTTAAGTTTCCAAACTATTCTTCCCAAATCCTGTTGTTATCTGTGAAGGAATAGAAATTAAATTATTAAGGGAAAATAAAACAGGAGACTCATACATTATACAGTATACTCATATATTAAAATCAGATTATATTCACAACAGCAATATATTATACACGTATATATGTGTACATGGGTGTAGGTATGTAATAAGGTTTGGCTTGTGTTGGTCAAAGAAGTTTATAAAAAGTAAAAAAATTCTGTAGAGAAGAAGGAAGAGAATGAGTAGATAAATGATTGTGATATCCTCTCCTATAGTCAATAAAAAAGTTAAGTAATAAAATCAGCTGTGGATGGCCTTTATTTTAAACAAAGAACCTTGCCTGTGTGGTTAACTCTTGTGGATTATGGAATTAAGGAAATGAGAATGAATGAAATTTGGAATGAGAATTAGAAGTGGGGGGGGACAGTTGACAGTGAACACCAAGTCAGTTCGAGTTTGGGAGTTGGTTGAGACAGTTTGGATTTGAGAAGCAGTCAAGTCAGTTTGACTTTGATGAGTGGTTGAATGCAGATCAAAAACTAGCAGGTCCTAACTTTGACAGAGAAACGGAGCGGGGTGTCTCCTCCTTGGCTCAATACTTATAGCAGCAGAAGAATAGAGCATTGAGTTGAATGACTGAACAATAATGAAGCGTGGAGTTGTATACCTTCTCTCTTGTCCATTTTGGAATGTGAACTCTAAGCTGTGTTTGTTGTTACTCTTTCTCTCACTTTGTTAACTGTTCTCTTTGACGGGTATTTACCCCCTCCGCGAGAGCAGTTCGATTGGGCACACAATGAGTGAGGGTCCAGTTTGTAGATGACACATGATAGCCAAGACGAGATGTGCAGTGAGCAAACGCCTCAGGCACCCATCATAACATTACAGGTAACAAAAGATTCATTAAAAAAATGTAAAGGAAAATCACCCTGAAAGAATTCAAAGTATTCATTTGAGGGCCATAAGAGTTAATGTCATATGTTAATGTGCTCAAATATCCACTCATCAAACATAGCAAACATTTTTTTTTTTGCATTGCCCTGACAATAAACACAAAACATTAATTTGTACTTTTATTAATGTCATCGATTTTGTTCCAAACAATTACAAAAATCGAAACAAATTCGATTAAAAGATGTTTTTTTCTTTGCTTTTAAAAAGTTTGAACTATTAAAATATTCTTTTATAATACTAGTAATCACTAAGTAAAGCAATTCTAAGTAAAAGCATTCTTCTCCAACTCGATCTGAGAGTTTGAATGAAAAAAATAGGTATTTTTAATACTAGTAATATTAATAAAATCTCTAAGTAAAAGCAATTCCTTCTCCCAACTAGATCTGAGAGTTTGAATGAAAAAAAGGTATTTTTTAATACTAGTAATATTAATAAAATCTCTAAGTAAAAGCAATTCCTTCTCCCAACTAGATCAGAGTTTGAATGAAAAAATAGGTATTTTTTAATACTAGTAATATTAATAAAATCTCTAAGTAAAAGCAATTCCTTCTCCCAACTAGATCAGAGAGTTGAATGAAAAAATAGGTATTTTTTAAACTAGTAATATTAATAAAATCTCTAAGTAAAAAGCAATTCCTTCTCCTGAATAAATTAAAGAATTTGTTCGTTTGAGGATCCAAGAGTTTGAATGAACATAACAGTTATTTTACAATACTACTAATATTAATAAAATACCTAAGTAATAGCAATTCATATCCAGTGATGATAAGGATCATTGTCCAATTAATATGGTTAAATAAGGATTTATTTTCTCGATATTAGAAAAAAAAAGTTTCTAATCATTTAGCGACATTAGAAAAAAATAGTAAAATCCAATTATGCTTCTGGCAGATAAAGGAGTTTTTTTGAAGAGTCAAATTTAGTACAAGGTCCATTCACTTCCAAAGTTAAGACTGAAAATCTTATCAAAATCAGATAATTCCCTGATTTCTGGTAATTTTCTGTTCATCAATCTGATGAGAATGTGTTCAATAATATTAGGAATGACGAAAAAATATAACACAGTTTAGGTAGAAAATACAGAGAAATGATAAATAACAAATAAATTTATTCAGAAAATAAATTTGCAATAATATGTGAATGTTCAAAAGGAATAGTGTAGATCTGTTGTGGAAAGGTTTTATGAGAAATTTGTTATGTAAAATGTAAAAGTTTGTGTGTTAAGTTTGGAAAGTTTGTTTAGATGTAGACAGAAATGAGAATCAAGTTTGTATATACGACCTGCTGAAACGGATTCTTGATGTAGAATGAAGTGGTAAGAATAATGTAGTAGTGGGAGCATCGTAATTGTGTTGAGTTGGTTGTGTTCTATCTCGCCGCGAGATGGGATTTGTGTGTTTGTTGGTTGTCGTCGCGTGTGTCCTATCTGATGGTGACAATGAAGTTGTGTGTTTGTTGATTTCTTCTCTGTCTTTTATAATTAGAAGAGGATCGAAAAGTAATTAATTTTGGCGCAAACGCGCGGACGTAGTTGAAAGCAATGCTAACCTATCCAATCGATTCTGATTTTTATGTAAACATTTGTTTAATCACTTTTCCTTAAATTTAGGAAAAGGATTGTGTTCATGTTTGTTTTAATTTCTTTTCCTTAAGTTTGGAAAAGAAATGTGTACGTGTATTTATTTAAAAATATAGACTTGTTTTCTATATTATCAATCTGGGTTAGTAAATTATCACTTATGACTCCCATAGATGCTGGATATCACATTAAACTTCCCTAGGAAAGGTAATGTAAACTCAATGTAAACAAGTTTTTATGCACTTCATGTTTGAAATGAAAAAAAATTATATTTCATTTTCCTAAATATCAACATGTTAGTAATTTTTCAGTATATAGTGTATTTAATGTTTTTTGTTATTGATTTCTGAGAAGAAACTGTTATAACTTTTTTAAATCTTAAATAATGTACTTGTTTTAGTCCATGAATTACTTTACATAAAGCATCATTTTTGGAAAAATATTCAGGATAATTAATGTTAAAAATATATCTAAAAATAAATTACATATTATTTAGCTTTTTTACTGATGAAACATATTTTTACTCTTTTTTTTTATTTTTTTAACTAATACTCATTAATTTTACTAATTTTACATTAAATAGTCAATTTAATTAATATTAATTCATTCGTAAAATGAAAATGAGCCAATATTTTGATAATCACATGATGTTTGTCAGGAAAAATATTTTTGCAAATCTGAATCTTGTTTTTGTTTTACAATCATTGTTAATTACTGTCGACTTTGTATTCCTACAAATTAATTTCGTTTTTTTTTAAATATTTCAAAATTACAATCAACATTTATACAAATTTAATTCAAAGAAAAAACCCCTGAAGAATGCACTTTTTAGAAATAAAATCCTATACTATTAATTACCTAGTGATAGTCTAAAGACAAAACTGTAGTCAAATTAAATAGCTTTTTTCATTAGTGTTTCTTGTTAGGGCTGAGGGTTCGTTTTGTATTATGTTACACTAGGATGGCCCAAAATTGACTGAAAATGCGTTTTGACAAAATAAATTTAGCCCCACCCCTTAAAGAAAATATTTACCAAAAATCAGGGAATTATCAGATTTTAATTAAATTTTCAATGTTTATTTATCAAGAATGATCTTTATAATGCATTATTTATTTTATTTCAGAACTTTCTCATTTTTTCAGGTCACTTAATTTGACCCCCCCCCCCTATGCTGGGGCGTAAATTTTTTCGAGTTGGTATTATACTGTACTAATTACAGTATAAATAAATAGATAAAAGACCGAAGTTATGAATAGAAAAAAATTTACGGTGGCTTTTCTATGAGAAAATAAGTACCGAAAATCGGAAATAAAATGTAAAAAAAAACACAAATAGAATTTTTTTTGAGATTTCTGTTTTACTCATTTCGATAATTATTTAATTGGCTATTATCTTATAAAAGAAAAAATTATATATCGATATCTTTTCTGCTTAGAAAGTAGTTTCATTTTTTCATTGATTTTTGCTATGTAAAATGAAGTATTGATTTATCAAATGATGCATTATAAAATTCATTAATTGATAAATCAATACTGAAAATTTCATTAATATCGATTTCATTAAAACCTGATTTTGGTAAATTTTTTTGCAATCGCGAATGTTACATTAAATTTGTAAACAAGCCCTTGAAAACATTGAAAAGGAGACAAAATGGCGGATCGAGATCGAAATTGACCAAAAACAAATCGTTTTAAATGTATTAAAAATAAACTGCATATGTAATGATATTTTTATTTTTTTAATAATGCTCATTATGTCACTACTTATCGATTTAGACGAAAGTTTGACCTTAAATAACCGATTTAATTAATTTTTAATTCGTTTTAAAAAAAATCTGCCGCTAGCAGACGATATTTGGGTCATCCTATGTTTATTTAATCTTTTCGACTAAAACAAAAATTTGACTTTGAATTTAATTTAATTAATTTTATTTAATCTAATTAATTTTAATTCGTTCTTAAAGTGAAAATCAACGCTCGATTTGTTGGTGTCTAGTATCTTTTTTATAATAAAATAATTTTAAAATGATTTTATGTAAATATAATCAGGTAACACTGGCCTAAGATTTTGATGGGACTTATGTCACCCCCTTCCCGAATAAGACGGATAGTAGCAGAAATAATAGATTTCCAAAAATAATTAAATCACTTTTCAAAAGATTCCAGATATTTTCATATTCATATACGATAAATTATTGTGATAAACTTAAATAATATTTGTGTTTTTTCAGTGAAAAAAGCTTTCCTGCAAATTACGTATTTTTTAGTTGTAAAGAAATATAATAATAGAACGTTATACTTACTTGTTTCTTTTGTCTGATTTCTTTTCCTGGTGGCTATACAACGTTTGGGAAAACTGTATTTTTTAATAAAATTATGATTTCTGGTTGAATGAAATTAAAACGTAACGTTCATTTGCAATCAATACATAAATATTTCCTAAAGAGCTGTAAACAAGGAGATAATTCCACCCAGCAGTTATTTTATTTCATAGATGTACTTAAAAATGTAATATGTTAATAATAGAAGGAGCCCCACAAAAACAAAAAACAAACAAATCATTATGTTGTAAACTTGATAAGCCTGAGCTAGTCTGGTATAAGACCACCAGTATGGAGGCTTTGAGATGATTGAACTTCCCAGTAACATTCCGCTACCCAATATTGTCGAAAAAGACGTATTTTTACAAAACATTACATTCGACATAATTTGTTTTCTTGTGCATATTCATTCAATAGCTATGTGCACAACGTGGAAAACAGCGAACTTTCAGAATGTCTGTATAATTGTTAAAATATTTTAAAACGCCAATAAAAAATGGAAAATTAACTTTTTAATGTTTTCTTCTAATTCCAAATTTATGTGTTATAAAAAAGAAAAAAAATTTCTTACATAAAACCTAAATTTTTAAGAGTTAAATCGTGAGGCATTAAGGAAATGCTAAATTAGTAATTTGTTTTTGCTTCAGAAATAAATTTTTATACGTATAGTCCTCCATACTAAGAAAGGTGCACACGTCAAGATGCGATAACTGTCAACAAAGATTAAGAATTTGCGGGAATTTACGTAAATTTACTTTTAAATGCAAAAAATTTAGTTTTATGTAAGAGAAATTCGTTTTTTCTTTTTTATAACACATAACTTGGAATTGTTCTTTATATTAAACGTAAAAAAAACATTAAAAAGTTAATTTTCCATTTTTATTGACGTTTTAAATATTTTTAATAATTATACGGACATTTTGAAAGTTCGCTGTTTTCCGCGTTTTGCACATAGCTAGTACTTTGAGACGGACTCCTGCAGTAAATTTTGGGAAGCATTTATTAATGATAATAATAATAGAATTAATAGAAATGAAAAAAGCAAAAATAAAATCGGGAATGTGTAAGTTTTATATAGAAAGAAAATAGATTTAAAATCGAATGTAAATTATATCATGTCAAGTTAAAAATGTTGAAAAACAAAAGAAATACGGATTATATTTTAAAAGGAGAAAAAAATTAATTTTGCACCGATTATTCCATGTCGCTGTTACATCGGTGTCGGCCATTGACATTTATTCATCGCTCGTCGATTTTCTGATCATGTCAGCTTATTTAAAACGAAGAAATTGAGCTATTTAATCACAGATCGAAGCGTAAAGAAAGTTCACAATATGCCTAAACTCTGGAGTCTGGGTTTATTGGAATCTATGAAGATCCCGAACTCCGGGTAGAAGCCGATGATAAAGTAGTGATAATTAAAGATAAATATCCCAAGGTAAAAAAACAAAAACAAAAAGGACTTTTATAGCAGAAATGTAAATAGTTTACTTTTAAAATAAGTGATAAATAAGTATATTTTTCAAATAACTTCTTTAAAATTATTTCGTCTAATAATATTTATTGTGTTCAGTGAATCATATATTTACATGGATACATTTTTGGTAGAGATACCATTTTTGTCGGCTGCAAGAGTTTTAAAAACGAATTAAACATAATTAAATCTATTATTTAAGGTCAAACTTGTCTAAATCGATAAATTAGTAACATACTGACCATCATTTAAAAAAAAAAGAAAAATATCATAACACATGCAATTTTTTAATACAATTTATACATTAAAAATCGTCCAAATTTCTACGAAAAGTTAAATCGAAAATTTATTTTTGATTTATCGTGTTCAATAATTGTATCCAAGTGTTCCAGTGTTTTTAGTTTTTTTTCTCCCTTACTATTTCCAGCTAACTGTAAATACATTTCAATATTTTTGTAAAATGAATTACATGATATGGTATATTAGGTAGGGGTTGTATGGCTTGACTTGTTTCATAGATACAAACTGCAATTTATTAAGAAACTTTAGTTGGGACCCATCAAATTTACCAGAGACTCATTCAAATCAAATATGTGCATCCAGAATGCACTATATTAAAATGCTATCAGCATCACTGCATTGTATATCTTTTCATACAATAGATATTATTCATACATTGTATATCTTTTCATACAATAGATATTATTCATTGTATTATTCATTATATCATTTTGATAATACAATAGAATTATTCATACATTGTATTATTTTTCATACACATTAGATATTATTCATACATTGTATATCTTTTCATACAATAGATATTATTCATACATTGTATAGCTTTTCATACAATAGATATTATTCATACATTGTATATCTTTTCATACCAATAGATAATTTCATACATTGTATAGCTTTCATACACATAGTAATTATTCATACATTGATATTTTCATACAATAGATATTATTCATACTTGTATAGCTTTTCATACAATAGATATTATTCATACATTGTATAGCTTTTCATTACATAAGTATATATGATATAATGTAGTAATATAATTAAAAAGTTAAAATTACCATTTTCTTTTGTACCATTATAGTATGTGGCCTACGAAATCATGTTTCTTTTATAGTATGTTACCTACCATAAAAAGATATTATAAAGTTATATTAAAAATGCTAACCCTAACCCTATTTCAGAATTTTAGATATTTTTAGAATTAAACAGATCTCTGATTCATGTAAATTATGGATACATTCTTTTTTAATTATTCTTAATTACTATATACAGCTTATGACTGAATTGCATTTCTTGAAAATTGAATATATGTAAAAATAATTAGTTTTCAATAAATTGCCTACTACTTATATTTACGAATATACTCTTATTGAGGTAGGACACATTCAAACCGGGTGGGCCACATACTATAATGGAATTTTTTTTTTATACTGAATTTCTTTTGGTTTTTGCTCCGAAAAAAAAGAACCCAATTCATAAATTCTGTTTTTATTTTATTTTTATTTTTCTTAGGCAAAATAATTTTTGGTTCTCCCAAAGGAAAAGTTACCCAATCTGAAAAGTGTCAACAAAGATCACCTTAAGTTGCTGAAACATATGCACAAAAAGGAATAGAAATTGCTGAAAAGTAAGAACATACATTTTACTTTTAAATATTATTATTCCATTTCACAGTTTTGTATAATAAATATGATGAAATTATTTCAATAGGTTGACCATCATTAATCACATGTTATCAGCTCTCGGCTGTGGCTTTAGAATATACCGACTCCACCTCTGAAGAGGGGTAAGACTCCTCCAATGGGGCCACCGGTTGGCGACCCATGATGTTTAAGGACCCGTTCCTGGTGGATGAGCAGTCCATGACATGCACCACTTCACTTTGGCCTTACTTAGGCTAGACGGGCGGTCATAGAGGCTACTTTGATCAATTACCTGGTCACATCAAGCCCTAGCATTGTCCCCACCCTTATGGCAAGCCCAAACCTTCTTATCATTATATGTACTAGAAGGTGGTGGTCTTAGTGTTTCTGGGTATGATGTTAAACTGATCTAATTGTGAAGTTCTAATTCAGGAGAGCTGGGGAGTGTGGAGTACCCCTTCATCTCCATTACTCCCAGGTCCACTAACCCGGAGAGAGATTGTATCTGTTAGGTTGCATCTATGAGTCAACTAGATAAAAAAAATGAGATTTAAAAAAGTGTTTTTAAAAATGAATTTTTTAATTGATACCCAAAAAGATGAATTAACTAAATGTCTTTGGTATAAATTAACCCACAAGGGTTGACATGCCCATAAAAATCCAACCAGCCAACAACCTAAATTATATATACACAAATTATGTATAACCTTTGTGAATAAAATGATCTAAACCTAAAGATGAGACAAATTTCATTTCAATAATATAGGATATAGTTTGCCATTAGAAAAATGGGACCAAGTAACCAATAAGCACCTCAGCTGGGGCTGTTTTGAAGGAACCTTTTGCTTTTAACTGTAACTACCGGTTGTTTGTACAAACAACCGACAATTTTTTTTTTGCATTAGAATTATTCCTGTAAAGATTTTTTAAGAGTTTGTTCATGTATATTTATAACCCAAAGGCACATTTTTATACTAAAATAGTTTTTGAATTTTAATTTTTTTTAAAGTTATTTATTGATTACTTTGTCCAACTCCTTTTATTTAAATAAACATAAAATATTTTGTAAATAAAAACGATTTTTATTCAATAAACATATCTGCATTTCTCTTTGATTAAATAAAAACTATTTGCATTCAATAACCATACTTTGCATTCTCTTCTGATTAGATAAAAACTATTTTATATAAAAATGTATCTTAGTATAAAACATGTCTTTCATTTATTTTTAAAACTTAAAAGAAATTCCTGTTGAATTAAACAACATGAAATAATTAATTTTTTTAATTAAAATTGAAACTATTTTAGTGTATAAAAATGTGCCTTTGGGGATTAATATACATGAACAAACTTTTAAAAAATCTTACAGTGAAATCTAATGCAAAAAAAAAATAATCTGTTGTTGTAAACAACAACTGTAAGTTTACATTGAAAAGCAAAGGTGTCCCTTTTTCAAAAACAGTCCCAGCTGGGGTGCTTATTGGGCTACTTGGTCCGAAAATGTTCCCAAATATGGGAGTGTGGAATATCTCTTCATCACATTACTCCCAGGTCACTCTGACCCAGACTTAAGAGATTGAGATACTGTTAAATGAACCAAACTAGACAAGACTCAGTGGATTGCTTCCCACTCAAAAGTTGACAAAAACACAATCCCATAAATGACTTATGGGAATATAAATTATTTTATATAAGTAAAAAAAAGTAAAGTCATAGTAGTATCAGCAGACATTGGGAGTCTATATCCTTTTCATTAGCGCTAGACGAAGGAGATTGTTTTACTGTTTGAAGTGGAGTACCACACCTACCATCAGCTCCTCACTTTACTGCACAGATCCCTGTTGCTACTCATTCGTGAGTTTGTGAGGGCCAGTATCAATAGTATTAATAGTTGGACGCTCTACCAACTGAGCTGAAACTGACACTAATTTCATATTAATTTAAAAAAAATTTTTTTTTTTTAGGCTATTGCAATGCAAAGTTATTGTCTGAGGTCTTACTAATTTTGAAGTATCTTCATCTTCAGAGACATTTCATGAACACGGTGTTGTTTGTTCATATTTCTGAATGTTATAAATCTGGCATCATGGGGAGGTTTGAACATGCCATACGGAAGAGACATTACTTCAGTTGTTCAAATCAATTTCATTCTGGTTTTTTTTTCTTCATATATATATATATGTATGTTGATGGATGATCGACGAATTCGAAAGACATTCTTTATGCAGAGCTACGTCTGGTAAAGACAGATTGGTCGCCCCCTGCTGCGTTTCAAGGATGTCTGGAAAAATGATCTCAGGTGCTTTGCATTGTCCCTTCCAGCTGGGAAAATTGGCTCAAGACCGCCCTCAGTGGCAGCAGAATCTCCATAGAGGACTTACATGTCAGAAGTCACCCTGATACAACATCATGAAGCTAAGAGTTCCATTAAAAGCAGTGGCAACAAGCATCCGAAACATCATCATCTACAGGGATGCAAAATCTGTGGGCGAGGTGTTTCTCAAACATCGGACTTCATAGTCACAGGAGGCGCTGCAACTTCAGGGGCACACAAAAACTTTATCATAGTCTTTGAGACTGAATTGTCAATGATGATATTATATATATATTATTCTTTATCATCTTATTTATTCTTTTATACTATAATCCATTCAATGTTAAATTCTAATCTACTGTTAATCAATTAAATCTGATAAGTTTGTTTAGCAATGCTTCAAGCAAATCTTAAAATTTATTATAAATGGGATTGTGTGCTCCCTGTCTGTAACCGAAACTATGTCACACATCCCTTAATTATTTACGTTATAATAATGAAATTATTGTGTACAGTGCTCAGGTGCACACAACTATGAAAGTCTCATGTCTTGTACACAGAATAATGTATTAGTGTCAGGGACATGAAACAGCGTACAGTAATAATATAGATGTATGTGTGTGCGTGTTTGCATATGTGTGTGGGGGGTATCAGGTTACAGTGTTGGCGGATTACAGAAGCATGGAGGCTTTGAAAGATGCAGTGCTTCGGTAGCCTACAAGAATGCAGGGCAGTTTATTCCATGCCTTGGCAACTCTGAGCGCGAAAAAATGTTTTGAAAGTCATGTGAGCTATGCTGTTTTCTGACTTTGTAGGCATGCTCACATGTGTTAGACATGGAGATCAAAAAGGTGCTTATGGTTGCTGTTGTTAAGATGTTATATCTCAATGGCTTATTGAATAAATAACTATTTAATCTAGCTACAGGCAAATGAGCCTAAAATGCGTTTGACAAATGACTTTAGCCCCACTACAGAAAATAATTTACCAATAACCAGGGAATTATCAGATTTTATGAAAGTTTTCAGTGTTTATTTATCAATGAATGATGTTTATAATGCCATTATTATTTATTTCAAAACTTCTCATTTCGTTCAAGTTCGCTAATTTTGACCCCTTATGTTGGGGCGTAAAATTTTTTGCGAGTTTGGTCATTTTCGATACTAATTACAGTATAAAATAAAGAGATAAAATACCAAGTTATGAATAGAAACAGAAAAGATTTTTTACGGTTGTTGTTTATATGAGAAAATAAGTTACCGAAAATCGAAAAATAAAATGAAAAAAATAATAATAATTTATTTTTTAGAGATTTCTTTTTACTCATTTTGATTTTATTTAATTGGCTATTGTTATTATAAAAGAAAAATTATAACTCGATGTTTTTTTCTCTTCTTAAAAAGGGAGAGGGGTAATTTTCAATAGGTTTTCTTTCAAAACTTATTACTTTTTGCGCCTAAAATAAGGTTTTGCATTAAGTAGATATTTATTTTAAAATCTAAAATTATAACATTTTAAACTTAAAATCTGAATATTTTATTTTAACATGATTTAATATATTAATTTATTCATAGCAAAAATACTAAATTAAAGTTTAGAAATAAAAAACTGATGCATTATAAATTCATTAATTGTTTAAATCAATGAATGAAATTTCATTAAAAATCAGATAATTACCTGATTTTGGTAACATTTTTTTTTCCATCCCAATGTTATCTCTTAAAATTGTAAACAAGCGCCTAAACCATGAAAAAAGAGGGGGGGGGGGACTGAATTGGTGATCGCGTCGAAATTTGACCAAAACAAATAGCTTTTAAATCTATTCAAAACATAAACTACATATGTAATGATTATGTTTGGGGGATTGATTGCTCATTATGTTACTACTTATCGATTTTAGACACAAGTTGACCTTACATAACAGATTATGATTATTTTTAATTCGCTTTTAAAATTGTAGCAGACGACAAAAAGCCAGTCTCTAACTTAAATTACTTAATTACCATCTTATTTAACATATCTCTATTAAAAGGTAGCTGAAATAGATTTAGCTCAAAACACCCCACGTCATTAAGGTATTTCCTGGCATCCCACTCATGCAGGTGGGACACCAAGGTTATTTAAGTTGGAACCACCCATGAGTCGAAGTTCATGGATGGTAGCGTGCAAAGAAATGCATTGATTCCCTCGCGGCAACACCCTGCCCCCTTGATTTAAAGGGACAGGACTGGTTTATTGTCCAGTGCTGAGGCGCCCCTTGAGAGGGATGCCGATGGATCAATGCATTTTTTGCACCTACCATCCCCATGAAACTTCGACTCAATGGTGGTTCCACATTAAATAACCTTGTGTCACACCTGCATATGTGGGATGCAAGGTAAATACGTTAATGATGTGGGTGTTTTGAGGCAAAATCTATTTTCAGCTACCCTTTAATAGAGATATTGTTAATAAGATGGTAATTAAGATTTAAATTAGAGACTGGCCTTTTTGTCGTTTCTGCTACGAATTTTTAAAAGCGAATTAAAATAATCAAATCTGTTATTTAAGGTCAACTTTGTCTAAATCGATAGTAGTAACATAATGAGCATCATTAAAACAAAGAAAAAATATCATTACATAGTAGTTTATTTTTGATAGATTTAAAACTATTTGTTTTGGTCAATTTCGACGCGCATCAGCCATTCAGCCTCTTTTTCAATGGTTTTAGGCGCTTGTTTACAATTTTCAAATAACATTTGGATGGAAAAAAAAATTACCAAAAATCAGGTAATATCTGATTTTAATGAAATTTTTCATTAATTGATTAAACAATTAATGAATATTATAATTAATCATCAGTATGTTTATTTCAAAACTTTAATTTAGTATTTTGTCTATGAAAAAATTATATAAAAATTCATTTAAAATAAAAATAATTCAGATTTTAAGTTTAAAATGTTATATTTTTAGATTTTAAAAATAAATATCTACTTAATGCAAACCTTATTTTAGGCGCACAAAAAGTAATAAGTTTTGAAGAAAACTCTATTGAAAATGTACCCCTCCCCTTTTTAAGCAGAGAAAAAAACATCGATGTATAATTTTTTCTTTTATAAAATAATAGCCAATTAAATAATTATCAAAATGAGTAAAAAAGAAATCTCTAAAAAATAAATTATTTATTATTTTTTACATTTTATTTTTCGATTTTCGGTACTTATTTTCTCATAAAACAACAACCGTAAAAAATCTTTTTTTGTTTTCTATTCATAACTTTGAGTATTTTATCTCTTTATTTATACTGTAATTAGTATCGAAAATGACCAACTCGCAAAAATTTTACGCCCCCAACATAAGGGGGTCAAAATTAAGCGACTGAAAAAAAAATGAGAAAGTTTTGAATAAAATAAATAATGCATTATAAACATCATTCATTGATAATAAACACTGAAAATTTCATTAAAATCTGATAATTCCCTGGTTTTTGGTAAATTATTTTCTGTAGTGGGGGCTAAAGTCATTTTGTCAAAAACGCATTTTAGGCTCATTTTGCCTGTAGCTAGATTAAATAGTGATTAATCAATAACCATTGAGAATATAACATCTTAACAACAGCAACCATAAGCACCTTTTTGATCTCCATGTTTCTAACACACGTGAGCATGCCTACAAAGTCAGAAAACAGCATAGCTCACATGACTTTCAAAAACATTTTTTCACGCTCAGAGTTGCCAAGGCATGGAATAAACTGCCTGCATCCATTGTAGGCTACCGAAACACTGCATCTTTCAAAGTCTCCATGCTTCCTGTAATCCGCCAACACTGTACCTGATACCCCCCACACACATATGCAAACACGCACACACATACATCTATATTATTACTGTACGCTGTTCATGTCCCTGACACTAATACATTATTCTGTGTACAAGACATGAGACTTTCATGAGTTGTGGTGCACCTGAGCACTGTACACAATAAATTTCATTATTATAACGTAAATAATTAAGGGATGTGTGACATAGTTTCGGTTACAGACAGGGAGGCACACAATCCCCATTATAATAAAATTTTAAGATTTGCTTGAAGCATTGCTAAACAAAGTTAACAGATTTTAATTCGATTTAACAGTAGATTAGAATTTAACATTGAATGGATTATTAGTAATAAAAGAATAAATAAATAGATAAAAGAATAATATATATATATATATATCATCATTGACAATTCAGTCTCAAAAGACTATGATAAAGTTTTTGTGTGCCCCTGAAGTTGGCAGCGCCTCCTGTGACTATGAAGTCGATGTTTGAGAAACATTCTCGACCACAGATTTTGCATCCCTGTAGATGATGATTTTCGATGCTTTGTTGCCACTGCTTTTTATGGAACTCTTAGCTTCATGATGTTGTATCAGGGTGACTTCTGACATGTACAGTCCTCTATGGAGATTTCTGCTGCCACGAGGGCGGTCTTGAGCCCAAATTTTCCCAGCTGGAAGGGACAATGCCAAAGCACCTGAGATCATTTTCCAGACATCCTTGAACCGCAGCAGGGGCGACCAATCTGTCTTTTACCAGACGTAAGCTCTGCATAAAGAATGTCTTTCGGAATTCGTCGATCATCCATCCAACGTACATATATATATATATGAAGAAAAAAAAAACAGAATGAAATTGATTTGAACAACTGAAGTAATGTCTCTTCCGTATGGCAGCGTTCAAACCTCCCACATGATGCCAGATTTATAACATTCAGAAATATGAACAAACAACACCGTGTTCATATTGAAAATGTCTCTGAAGATGAAGATACTTCAAAATTAGTAAGACCTCAGACAATTACTTTTGCATTGCAATAGCCTTCAAAAAAAAAAATTTTTTTTTAAATTAATATAGAAATTAGTGTCAGTTTAGCTCAGTTTTAGAGCGTCCAACTATTAATACTATTGATACTGGCCCTCACCAACTCAACGAATGAGTAGCACAGGGATCTGTGCAGTAAAGTGAGGAGCTGATGGTAGGTGTGGTACTCCACTTCAGACAGTAAAACAATCTCCTTCGTCTAGCGCTAATGAAAAGGATATAGACTCCCTCAATGTCTGGCTGATACCTACTATGACTTTACTTTTTTTTTTTATATAAAATAATTATATTCCCATAAGTCATTTATGGGATTGTTGTTTTTGTCAACATTTTTGAGTTGGAAGCAATCCACTGGAGTCTTGTCTAGTTTGGTTCATTTAACAGTATCTCAATTCTTTAAGTCTGGGTCAGAGTGGACCTGGGAGTAATGGTGATGAAGAGATATTCCACACTCCCCATATTTTGGGAACATTTTTCGGACCAAGTAGCCAATAAGCACCCCAGCTGGGAGCTGTTTTGAAAGGGACACCTTTTGCTTTTCAATGTAAACTTACAGTTGTTTGTTTACAAACAACAGATTATTTTTTTTTTGCATTAGAATTTCACTGTAAGATTTTTTAAAAGTTTGTTCATGTATATTTATAACCCAAAGGCACATTTTTATACTAAAATAGTTTTCAATTTTAATTAAAAAAATTAATTATTTCATGTTGTTGTTAATTCAACAGGAATTTTCTTTTAAGTTTTAAAAACTTTAAATGAAAGACATGTTTTTTACTAAAGATACATTTTTATATTAAAATAGTTTTTATCTAATCAGAAGAGAAATGCAGATATGTTTATTTGAATGCAAATAGTTTTTATTTAATCAGAAGAGAAATGCAGATATGTTTATTTGAATAAAAATCGTTTTTATTTACAAAATATTTTTATGTTTATTTAAATAAAAGGATGTTGGGACAAAGTAATCAATAAATAACTTTAAAAAAAAAATTAAAATCAAAAACTATTTTAGTATAAAAATGTGCCTTTGGGTTATAAATATACATGAACAAACTCTTAAAAAATCTTACAGTGAAATTCTAATGCAAAAAAAAAATTGTCGGTTGTTTGTAAACAAACAACCGGTAGTTTACAGTTAAAAGCAAAAGGTGTTCCTTTCAAAACAGCTCCCAGCTGAGGTGCTTATTGGTTACTTGGTCCCATTTTTCTTAATGGCAAACTATATCCTATATTATTGAATGAAATTTGTCTCATCTTTAGGTTTAGATCATTTTTATTCACAAAATGTTATACATAATTTGTGTATATATAATTTAGGTTGGTTGGCTGGTTGGATTTTATGGCATGTCAACCCTTGTTGGGTTAATTTATACCAAAGACATTTAGTTAATTCATTCTTTTTGGGTATTCAATTAAAAAATTCATTTTTAAACACTTTTTTAAATCTCATTTTTTTTATCTAGTTGACTCATAGATGCAACCCTAACAGATACAATCTCTCTCCGGGTTAGAGTGGACCTGGGAGTAATGGCGATGAAGGGGTACTCCACACTCCCCAGCTCTCCTGAATTAGAACTTCACAATTAGATGCAGTTTAACATCATACCCAGAACACTAAGACCACCACCTTCTAGTACATATATGATAAGAAGGTTTGGGGCTTGCCATAAGGGTGGGGACAATGCTAGGGCTTGATGTGACCAGGTAATTGATCAAAGTAGCCTCTATGACCGCCCGTCTAGCCTAAGTAAGGGCCAAAGTGAAGTGGTGCATGTCATGGACTGCTCATCCACCAGGAACGGGTCCTTTAACATCATGGGTCGCCAACCGGTGGCCCCATTGGAGGAGTCTTACCCCTCTTCAGAGGTGGAGTCGGTATATTCTAAAGCCACAGCCGACAGAGCTGATAACATGTGATTAATGATGGTCAACCTATTGAAATAATTTCATCATATTTATTATACAAAACTGTGAAATGGAATGATAATATTTAAAAGTAAAATGTATGTTCTTACTTTTCAGCAATTTCTATTCCTTTTTTGTGCATATGTTTCAGCAACTTAAGGTGATCTTTGTTGACACTTTTCAGATTGGGTAACTTTTCCTTTGGGAGAACCAAAAAATGATATTTTGCCTAAGAAAAATAAAAATAAAATAAAAACAGAATTTATGAATTGGGTTCTTTTTTTTTCGGAGCAAAAACCAAAAGAAATTCAGTATAAAAAAAAAAGTTCCATTATAGTATGTGGCCCACCCGGTTTGAATGTGTCCTACCTCAATAAGAGTATATTCGTAAATATAAGTAGTAGGCAATTTATTGAAACTAATTATTTTTTACATATATTCAATTTCAAGAAATGCAATTCAGTCATAAGCTGTATATAGTAATTAAGAATAATTAAAAAAGAATGTATCCATAATTTACATGAATCAGAGATCTGTTTAATTCTAAAATATTCTAAAATTCTGAAATAGGGTTAGGGTTAGCATTTATTATTATAACTTTATAATATGCTTTTTATGGTAGGTAACATACTATAAAAGAAACATGATTTCGTAGGCCACATACTATAATGGTACAAAGAAAATGGTAATTTAACTTTTTAATTATATTACTACCATTATATCATATACTTATTGTATGAAAAGCTATACAATGTATGAATAATATCTATTGTATGAAAAGCTATACAATGTATGAATAATATCTATTGTATGAAAAGATATACAATGTATGAATAATATCTATTGTATGAAAAGCTATACAATGTATGAATAATATCTATTGTATGAAAAATATACAATGTATGAAAATATCTATTGTATGAAAAGATACAATGTATGAATAATATCTATTGTATGAAAAGATATACAATGTATGAATAATATCTATTGTATGAAAAGATATACAATGTATGAATATAATTGTATAAAAGATATACAATGTATGAATAATATCTATTGTATGAAGATATATCAATGTATGAATAATATCTATTGTATGAAAAGATATACAATGCAGTGATGCTGATAGCATTTTAATATAGTGCATTCTGGGATGCACAGATTTGATTTGAATGAGTCTCTGGTAAATTTGATGGGTCCCAACTAAAGTTTCTTAATAAATTGCAGTTTGTATCTATGAACAAGTCAAGCCATACAACCCCTACCTAATATACCATATCATGTAATTCATTTACAAGAAAATATTGAAATGTATTTACAGTTAGCTGGAAATAGTAAGGGGAGAAAAAAAAACTAAAAAACACTGGAACACTTGGATACAATTATTGAACACGATAAATCAAAATAAATTCGATTTAACTTTTCGTAGAAATTTGGACGATTTTTAATGTATAAATTGTATTAAAAATAAATTGCATGTGTTATGATATTTTTCTTTTTTTTTTAAATGATGGTCAGTATGTTACTATTTATCGATTTAGACAAAGTTTGACCTTAAATAATAGATTTAATTATGTTTAATTCGTTTTTAAAACTCTTAGCAGCCGACAAAAATGGGTATCTCTACCAAAAATGTATCCATTAATGTAAATAATGATTCACTGAACACAATAAATATTATTAGACGAAATAATTTTAAAGAAGTTATTTGAAAAAATATACTTATTTATCACTTTATTTTTAAAAAGTAAACTATTTACATTTCTGCTATAAAAGTCCTTTTTGTTTTTGTTTTTTTTACCTTGGGATATTTATCTTTAATTATCACTACTTTATCATCGGCTTCTACCCGGAGTTCGGGATCTTCCATAGATTCCAATAAACCCAGACTCCAGAGTTTAGGCATATTGTGAACTTTCTTTACGCTTCGATCTGTTGATTAAATAGCTCAATTCTTTCGTTTTAAATAAGCTGACATGATCAGAAAATCGACGAGCGATGAATAAATGTCAATGGCCGACACCGATGTAACAGCGACATGGAATAATCGGTGCAAAATTAATTTTTTTCTCCTTTTAAAATATAATCCGTATTTTCTTTTGTCTTTTTCAACATTTTTAACTTGACATGATATAATTTACATCGATTTTAATCTATTTTCTTTCTATATAAAACTTACACATTCCCGATTTTATTTTTTGCTTTTTTCATTTCTATTAATTTCTATTATTATTATCATTAATAAATGCTTCCCCAAAATTTACTGCAGGAGTCCGTCTCAAAGTACTAGCTATGTGCAAAACGCGGAAAACAGCGAACTTTCAAAATGTCCGTATAATTATTAAAAATATTTTAAAACGTCAATAAAAAATGGAAAATTAACTTTTTAATGTTTTCTTTTACGTTTAATATAAAGAACAATTCCAAGTTTATGTGTTATAAAAAAGAAAAAACGAATTTCTCTTACATAAAACCTAAATTTTTGCATTTAAAAGTAAATTTACGTAAATTCCCGCAAATTCTTAATCTTTGTTGACAGTTATCGCATCTTGACGTGTGCACCTTTTCTTAGTATGGAGGACTATACGTATAAAAAATTATTTTCTGAAGCAAAAACAAATTACTAATTTAGCATTTCCTTAATGCCTCACGATTTAACTCTTAAAAATTTAGGTTTTATGTAAGAGAAATTGTTTTTTCTTTTTTATAACACATAAATTTGGAATTAGAAGAGAAAACATTAAAAAGTTAATTTTCCATTTTTTATTGGCGTTTTAAAATATTTTAACAATTATACAGACATTCTGAAAGTTCGCTGTTTTCCACGTTGTGCACATAGCTATTGAATGAATATGCACAAGAAAACAATTATGTCGAATGTAAATGTTTTGTAAAAATACGTCTTTTTCGACAAATTGGGTAGCGGAATGTTACTGGGAAGTTCAATCATCTCAAAGCCCTCCATACTGGTGGTCTTATACCAGACTAGCTCAGGCTTATCAAGTTTACAACATAATGATTTGTTTGTTTTTTGTTTTTTGTGGGGCTCCTTCTATTATTAACATATTACATTTTTAAGTACATCTATGAAAATAAAATAACTGCTGGGTGATCGGAATTATCTCCCTTGTTTACAGCTCTTTAGGAAATATTTATGTATTGATTGCAAATGAACGTTACGTTTTAATTTCATTCAACCAGAAATCATTAATTTTATTAAAAAAATACAGTTTTCCCAAACGTTGTATAGCCACCAGGAAAAGAAATCAGACAAAAGAAACAAGTAAGTATAACGTTCTATTATTATCTTTCTTTACAACTAAAAAATACGTAATTTGCAGGAAAGCTTTTTTCACTGAAAAAACACAAATATTATTTAAGTTTATCACAATAATTTATCGTATATGAATATGAAAATATCTGGAATCTTTTGAAAAGTGATTTAATTATTTTTGGAAATCTATTATTTCTGCTACTATCCGTCTTATTCGGGAAGGGGGTGACATAAGTCCCCATCAAAATCTTAGGCCAGTGTTACCTGATTATATTTACATAAAATCATTTTAAAACTATTTTATTATAAAAAAGATACTAGACACCAACAAATCGAGCGTTGATTTTCACTTTAAGAACGAATTAAAATTAATTAGATTAAATAAAATTAATCAAATTAAATTCAAAGTCAAATTTTTGTTTTAGTCGAAAAGATTAAATAAACATAGGATGACCCAAATATCGTCTGCTAGCGGCAGATTTTTTTTAAACGAATTAAAATTAATTAAATCGGTTATTTAAGGTCAAACTTTCGTCTAAATCGATAAGTAGTGACATAATGAGCATTATTAAAAAAATAAAAATATCATTACATATGCAGTTTATTTTTAATACATTTAAAACGATTTGTTTTGGTCAATTTCGATCTCGATCCGCCATTTTGTCTCCTTTTCAATGTTTTCAAGGGCTTGTTTACAAATTTAATGTAACATTCGCGATTGCAAAAAATTTACCAAAAATCAGGTTTTAATGAAATCCGATATTAATGAAATTTTCAGTATTGATTTATCAATTAATGAATTTTATAATGCATCATTTGATAAATCAATACTTCATTTTACATAGCAAAAATCAATGAAAAAATGAAACTACTTTCTAAGCAGAAAAGATATCGATATATAATTTTTTCTTTTATAAGATAATAGCCAATTAAATAATTATCGAAATGAGTAAAACAGAAATCTCAAAAAAAATTTCTATTTGTTTGTTTTTTTTACATTTTATTTTCCGATTTTCGGTACTTATTTTCTCATAGAAAAGCCACCGTAAATTTTTTTTCTATTCATAACTTCGGTCTTTTATCTATTTATTTATACTGTAATTAGTACAGTATAAAACCAACCCGAAAAAATGTTACGCCCCCAGCATAGGGGGGGGGGTGTCAAAATTAAGTGACCTGAAAAAAATGAGAAAGTTCTGAAATAAAATAAATAATGCATTATAAAGATCATTCTTTGATAAATAAACATTGAAAATTTAATTAAAATCTGATAATTCCCTGATTTTTGGTAAATTATTTTCTTTAAGGGGTGGGGCTAAATTTATTTTGTCAAAAACGCATTTTCAGTCAATTTTGGGCCATCCTAGTGTAACATAATACAAAACGAACCTCAGCCCTAACAAGAAAACACTAATGAAAAAAAGCTATTTAATTTGACTACAGTTTTGTCTTTAGACTATCACTAGGTAATTAATAGTATAGGATTTTATTTCTAAAAGTGCATTCTTCAGGGGGTTTTTCTTTGAATTAAATTTGTATAAATGTTGATTGTAATTTTGAAATATTTAAAAAAAAAACGAAATTAATTTGTAGGAATACAAAGTCGACAGTAATTAACAATGATTGTAAAACAAAAACAAGATTCAGATTTGCAAAATATTTTTCCTGACAAACATCATGTGATTATCAAAATATTGGCTCATTTTCATTTTACGAATGAATTAATATTAATTAAATTGACTATTTAATGTTAAAATTAGTAAATTAATGAGTATTAGTTAAAAAAATAAAAAAAAAGAAGTAAAATAATGTTTCATCAGTAAAAAAAGCTAAATAATATGTAATTTATTTTTAGATATATTTTTAACATTAAATTATCCTGAATATTTTCCAAAAATGATGCTTTATGTAAAGTAATTCATGGACTAAAACAAGTACATTATTTAAGATTTAAAAAAGTTATAACAGTTTCTTCTCAGAAATCAATAACAAAAAACATTAAATACACTATATACTGAAAAATTACTAACATGTTGATATTTAGGAAAATGAAATATAATTTTTTTTCATTTCAAACATGAAGTGCATAAAAACTTGTTTACATTGAGTTTACATTACCTTTCCTAGGGAAGTTTAATGTGATATCCAGCATCTATGGGAGGTCATAAGTGATAATTTACTAACCCAGATTGATAATATAGAATACAAGTCTATATTTTTAAATAAATACACGTACACATTTCTTTTCCCAAACTTAAGGAAAAGAAATTAAAACAAACATGAACACAATCCTTTTCCTAAATTTAAGGAAAAGTGATTAAAACAAATGTTTACATAAAAATCAGAATCGATTGGATAGGTTAGCATTGCTTTCAACTACGTCCGCGCGTTTGCGCCAAAAATTAATTACTTTTCGATCCCATCTTCTAATTATAAAAAGACAGAGAAGAAATCAACAAACACACAGACTTCATTGTCACCATCAGATAGGACACACGCGACGACAACCAACAAACACACAAATCCCATCTCGCGGCGAGATAGAACACAACCAACTCAACACAATTACGATGCTCCCACTACTACCATTATTCTTACCACTTCATTCTACATCAAGAATCCGTTTCAGCAGGTCGTATATACAAACTTGATTCTCATTTCTGTCTACATCTAAACAAACTTTTCCAAACTTAACACACAAACTTTTACATTTTACATAACAAATTTCTCATAAAACCTTTCCACAACAGATCTACACTATTCCTTTTGAACATTCACATATTATTGCAAATTTATTTTCTGAATAAATTTATTTGTTATTTTATCATTTCTCTGTATTTTCTACCTAAACTGTGTTATATTTTTATTCGTCATTCCTAATATTATTGAACACATTCTCATCAGATTGATGAACAGAAAATTACCAGAAATCAGGGAATTATCTGATTTTGATAAGATTTTCAGTCTTAACTTTGGAAGTGAATGGACCTTGTACTAAATTTGACTCTTCAAAAAAACTCCTTTATCTGCCAGAAGCATAATTGGATTTTACTATTTTTTTCTAATGTCGCTAAATGATTAGAAACTTTTTTTTTCTAATATCGAGAAAATAAATCCTTAATTTAACCATATTAATTGGACAATGATCCTTATCATCACTGGATATGAATTGCTATTACTTAGGTATTTTATTAATATTAGTAGTATTGTAAAATAACTGTTATGTTCATTCAAACTCTTGGATCCTCAAAACGAACAAATTCTTTAAATTTATTCAGGAGAAGGAATTGCTTTTACTTAGAGATTTTATTAATATTACTAGTATTAAAAAATACCTATTTTTTTCATTCAAACTCTCTGATCTAGTTGGGAGAAGGAATTGCTTTTACTTAGAGATTTTATTAATATTACTAGTATTAAAAAATACCTATTTTTTTTCATTCAAACTCTCTGATCTAGTTGGGAGA
The DNA here is from genome assembly GCA_023376005.1 of Doryteuthis pealeii. Taxonomy (NCBI): domain Eukaryota; kingdom Metazoa; phylum Mollusca; class Cephalopoda; order Myopsida; family Loliginidae; genus Doryteuthis; species Doryteuthis pealeii. The sequence continues at coordinate 99,673,072 of CM042151.1, forward strand.
AGGAATTGCTTTTACTTAGAGATTTTATTAATATTACTAGTATTAAAAAATACCTATTTTTTTCATTCAAACTCTCAGATCTAGTTGGGAGAAGGAATTGCTTTTACTTAGAGATTTTATTAATATTACTAGTATTAAAAAATACCTATTTTTTTCATTCAAACTCTCAGATCTAGTTGGGAGAAGGAATTGCTTTTACTTAGAGATTTTATTAATATTACTAGTATTAAAAAATACCTATTTTTTTCATTCAAACTCTCAGATCGAGTTGGGAGAAGGAATTGCTTTTACTTAGTGATTACTAGTATTATAAAAGAATATTTTAATAGTTCAAACTTTTTAAAAGCAAAGAAAAATAAACATCTTTTAATCGAATTTGTTTCGATTTTTGTAATTGTTTGGAACAAAATCGATGACATTAATAAAAGTACAAATTAATGTTTTGTGTTTATTGTCAGGGCAATGCAAAAAAAAAATGTTTGCTATGTTTGATGAGTGGATATTTGAGCACATTAACATATGACATTAACTCTTATGGCCCTCAAAATGAATACTTTGAATTCTTTCAGGGTGATTTTCCTTTACATTTTTTTTAATGAATCTTTTGTTACCTGTAATGTTATGATGGGTGCCTGAGGCGTTTGCTCACTGCACATCTCGTCTTGGCTATCATGTGTCATCTACAAACTGGACCCTCACTCATTGTGTGCCCAATCGAACTGCTCTCGCGGAGGGGGTAAATACCCGTCAAAGAGAACAGTTAACAAAGTGAGAGAAAGAGTAACAACAAACACAGCTTAGAGTTCACATTCCAAAATGGACAAGAGAGAAGGTATACAACTCCACGCTTCATTATTGTTCAGTCATTCAACTCAATGCTCTATTCTTCTGCTGCTATAAGTATTGAGCCAAGGAGGAGACACCCGCTCCGTTTCTCTGTCAAAGTTAGGACCTGCTAGTTTTGATCTGCATTCAACCACTCATCAAAGTCAAACTGACTTGACTGCTTCTCAAATCCAAACTGTCTCAACCAACTCCCAAACTCGAACTGACTTGGTGTTCACTGTCAACTGTCCCCCCCCCACTTCTAATTCTCATTCCAAATTTCATTCATTCTCATTTCCTTAATTCCATAATCCACAAGAGTTAACCACACAGGCAAGGTTCTTTGTTTAAAATAAAGGCCATCCACAGCTGATTTTATTACTTAACTTTTTTATTGACTATAGGAGAGGATATCACAATCATTTATCTACTCATTCTCTTTCTTCTTCTCTACAGAATTTTTTTTACTACTTTTATAAACTTCTTTGGACCAACACAAGCCAAACCTTATTACATACTTATACATACCTACACCCATGTACACATATATACGTGTATAATATATTGCTGTTGTGAATATAATCTGATTTTAATATATGAGTATACTATATAATGTATGAGTCTCCTGTTTTTATTTTCCTTTAATAATTTAATTTCTATTCCTTCACAGATAACAACAGGATTTGGGAAGAATAATTTGGAAACTTAAAAGACACATTCAAACACATACCAAAGGAAAAATATATTCTTGCTAAATGTGTGGCTATCATTTATATATCTCACAAGACGGGGTATTTTTCTTCCAAAATTTACTACAAAAGTATTTTCCTTAAATTCATATTTTAAAGAACAACTGGGAAATGAGACTAGAATAAAAGGCAACATTTCTCCAGTTGGCAGACCTGCATTTTTCATAATTCAGAATAGAAAACAGATATGGAAACACACACCATAGAGAAACCAGTTTCTAGTAAAGTTTTCATGTCAGGATCTTTAGAGAGTTCCAGTTTGAAAACACACAGTACAAACAAAACATTTTCTTGTAAAGTCTGTGGATCAGAATTTTCTTGGATTTCCCATTTGAAAATCCACTTGCGAACACACACTGGTAAGAAACCATTTTCTTGTGAAGTATGTAGATCAGCATTTTCTACGAGTTCCAGTTTGAAAAGCCATATGCGAACACACACAGGTGAAAAACCATTTTCTTGTGAAGTCTGTGGATCAGCATTTTCTCAGAGTTACCATTTGAAAAGACATATGCAAACACACACTGGAGAGAAACCATTTTCATGTGAAGTCTGTGGATCTGCATTTTCAAGAATTTCCCATTTGAAAACCCATAAACAAACACACACAGGAGAGAAACCTTTTTCATGTGAAGTCTGTGGATCAGCATTTTCAGACCATTCTCGGCTGAAAAGCCACATGCGAACACATTCAGGTGAGAAACCATTTTCTTGTGACGTCTGTGGATCAACATTTTCTACAAGTTCCAATTTGAAATCCACATACGAACTCACACTGGGGAAAAACCATTTCCTTGTGAAGTCTGTGGATCAGCATTTCCTTCAAGCTCCCATTTGAAAAGACATATGCGAACACACTGGGGAGAAACCATTTTCTTGTGAAGTGTGTTCATCATCATTTTCTGACAATTTCAATTTGAGAAGACACATGGGAACACACACTAGAGAGAAACCATATCCTTGTCAAATATGTGGATTAGCATTTTCAGAACAATATAGGTTGAGAAACCACATGACAACACACACTGGAGAGAAACCATATATTTGTAAAATCTGTGGATCAGCATTTACTACAAGTTCGCATTTGAAAAGCCATATGCGAATTCACACTGGAGAGAAACCATTTCCTTGTGAGATCTGTGGATTAGCATTTTCTCAGACTTCAGATTTGAAAATACATATGCGAACACACACTGGAGAAAAACCATTTTCTTGTGAAATCTGTGGATCAGCGTTTTCTTGGAGTTCCAGTTTGAAATACCATATGCGAACACACACTGGAGAGAAACCATTTTCTTGTGTAGTCTGTGAATCATCATTTTCTACAAGTTCTGGTTTGAAAAGCCATATGCAAAGACACACAGGCGAGAAACCATTTTCTTGTGAAGTCTGCAGATCAGCATTTTCAAACCATTCCATGTTGAGAAGACATATGCAAACACACACTGGAGAGAAACCATTTTCATGTGATGTCTGTGGATCAGCATTTCCTAGGAGTTACAGTTTGAAAAACCACATGCGAACACACACTGTACAGAAACCATTTTCTTGTGAAGTCTGTGGATCAGCATTTTCTACAAGTTCCCATTTGAAAATACATATGCAAACACACAGTGGGGAAAAACTATTTTCTTGTAATGTCTGTGAATTAGCATTTACAGAACATTCCAGTTTGAAAAGACATATGCAAACACACATTGGGTGAAAAAAAGTTTCCTGTGAAATGTGTTCATCTGAATTTTTAGACCATTCTGATTTGAAAATACATATGCAAACATGCATAGTGAAAAAAATCAGAAATGCTTTCATCCATTCGTATGTAGTGAGTCTATTCATGAAGATACCCACTGATGAGACTCTAACAGTGATATGGAATAAGTTATCTGCAGATTCATCCTTGGAAGAATGAACCTGTATCCCAATAGATGATCAGATGGAGATGCTGACTTTAGGCTGTGAGAACTACATAGCTACCCCTTCCACCTCACTAACCCATCTCAGCGTCATCGTCAACTCTTGGGCATTTCCATTGTCAACGCTCACACCCACGCACAGCCGAGGGAGAAGAAATAAAGTCAACAGTTTCACTATATACATGTGTTATGATTTCCTTAAGTCTGACAACTACATATATCGCTTTTGGTACTGTGACCATACCGCCACGTTACAATCTGACTTGACTTTGTTTTTCCTCTCTTTCTCTCTTTGTAATATTTGTTTGTTCACCTTTCAGCAAGGAGCATTTGTCGTAGACACAACAGGTCCTGAGATAGCAGATGACACAGATGATTCATGGTCAGCGAGATAAGTGCAGCAAATGCAGTAAAGGAAGTGCAATAGACCCCCGGTCTGCCATAAGTGTAATACTTTTTGTGTGGAAACAACCTACTTCAAGATGGGTTCTGACTTCTACCGACAAGAAGAGGGCCTGGCGATGGGATCACCATTGACCCCAGTGTTGGCCAATATATACATGGAATAGATGGTCTTAGGAACTACACCACTAAAGCCATCAATGTGGCTTAGATATGTAGATGACACATTAATTCTCTGGCCCCATCAGGAAGATGTACAAATACTAATGGATCATGTGAACTCAATCCGTCCATCTATACAGTTCATGATGGAGAAGGAACAAGACAACAAATTGTCCTTCGTAGATGTTTTAATAACTTGCACAGAGCAAAGATTCAGTTCATCCATGTATCGAAAGCTTACCTTCACCAGACAGTATCTGAATTTCAATTCACACCATCCATGCAATGTGAAGAAAGAAATCGTTCATTGCCTACAACACTGGGCAAAAGCCATAAGCAGTGATGTGGTATAACAGAAGGAAATGGATAGCTTAAAGGATACCCTCTGCCGTAACAATTATCCTGAGAGCATAACATCTGTAACAACCCCCTTAGGGGCCAATGGTACCTGTAGGCAGCTTTCTGCGCATCTTACTTGCACCTTCCAACATTTCCTGCAACTCCTAGCTTTTCCAACTTTACTGGCCATGACCGTCTCGTGATCGTCTGCTTATTTGACACTTACTTAGGACCTCCACTTGTGTACGTAATACTGCCTCAGGACTCATCCAGGGGGTTTACAATCAATTATCAAAAAGCGAATAAGAGAGGAACAAACAAACAAACAAAGTCAAATCAGGTGAACATTCAAATGGCAGAAAGGAGGTATATAGTTATTACATTGCTTCCTTCTTTCATTTCTATCTGCTAATCACACATTCTTCCCTGTACTGTCGAGATGAGAGGGGCAAAATGCCCCCTCTTGTTCTTTTAAGGACTTCTGCTAATGTTGTAGTCTCTGCTCCCAAAATTCAACTCTTCAGTTCCCAGCAACAAACTCAACTCTTCTGCCAACTAAAAACTCGACTCAACCACCTCTTTAGCTGTGACTGTCTGTCTATCTATATAAAAACCACCTCCACCATCTCCTTTCTGACTAATCTTGCTGGACACTCAATCTCATCTACAGATGTTCTTTTATTTGAAATACTAAAACACAATAATAATAATACTGGCACAACAGATAAACAAATGTCCACATTATCAATTAACAATGAATAATTAAGCCCAAAATAAATATTTTTCTCTTGGTTTTGAGACATTTGTCTCGGTGGATATCAAATATATTCCTATCACTCCTTTTTTATTTAATTATTCGTTCCTTAGTCATATTCACTCATGTATACACACATGATTCACTATATCCCCTCCAAACACACAGACACTCATGTGTCCATAATCTTACATACTATATTTTCACATAACTAATTATTACACACACACACTTATATATATATATATATATATATACCACTTGCATGCCTCCAAATGTATTCTGCACTTGATGCAATGCGTAGTATCACACATCAGCTACAAGAAATCTTGATCACAGGACAGAGGATGATACCCGAAAACTTGCCACAAAAAGCCCCCAAAAGAATATAACATGACCGAGAATTGTGTGCATTCCATCCCATGCAGCTGTGGCAAAATATACAAAGGTGAAACATGCTGTCCACTGAAAGTAAAACTAGAAGAGCACTGTAAAGCAGTGGTATGAGGAGAAATAGAAAAGTTGGGTATGGCTGACCATATATGGAATGAAAAGGGAAACCATCTGCCCTTATGGGATGAAGTTAAGATAATAAATAGGGAAGAACATTTGAAGAGAAGACGCCTTAAAGAATCAGCACATATCATAGGCTATAGTAATCGCTTAAGTAGACCAAGTATAGGGATATGTACACTATGGGAACCAATTATTAAAAAGGCTAGATTAGATTAGGAAAAGAAAAGAAAAAAATATGAGTAAAAAATCATACATAAGTAAAAAGCTAGATATTCTAGGTAAAACAAGACATTAGGATTATAAGTTCCCAAAATTCACACTGAATTCTCTAACTGGACACATAGCATAGTGGATAAAGGCATTGGGTTAAGACAGTTCTAAGTGACAGCTATCTCTAGGCTGCAGGTTCAATCTTAGTTAGAGGTAGCAGTAACATAGAATAATTAACACAGCTTAACAACTATACCCCAGGTATGGTTAGCAGAATGAGATCAGTATATCTCCGTGGATTGAATAAAGGGTTGGGTTCAAAGTTCTGTGATGGCTCTCAATTATGACAAGAAGGTTTCCGATTATGACAAGAAGGTTCCCAACTTCAAAAAGAAGGTTCTCAAGGTTGAGAAGGTTCCCAAGTCTGACAAGAAATACCTGAAGAAGGCCAGAGAGCACATAACATTGTACAGATAATAAGAAAGATGAGGACAATAGTCCAAATAATCCAAATAATACTAATTATCAGTCCTCATCTCAAAAATTCAGAGAAATAAAAAAAAAACATTTTCTTGTGAAATCTGTGAATCAGAATTTTCAGATCATTCCAATTTAAAGAGCCTCATGCCATATTTGCTTTGAATGAGTCCCCAGGAAAATTTATGGGTCCCAACTAAAGCCATCTAACACCTACCTTGTAACCTGTCCTGTATAATTCTCTTCTAAGAAACTATTGAAATATATTTGCAGTTAGCTTGAAATGGTGAAGAAAGAAAATAAAAACACTGGGACATATGGATATGATTTTACTGTATCCTTTCAGACTTTTGTGCAACATGGATGCAGAACACTTACCTATCTGCTTCTCTGTATACTATAAGCGTAATCTCAGGATTTCCATCCCTCCTGGCAATAACTGACCCCTTGATTGAAAGGGGCAGGACTGGGTTTATTGCCCAGTGCCTGAGGTGCCTCAAAAAGAGGAATTCCGAAGGGATACATACAATTTTTAACACTGACCACCGCATGAGAACTCTTGTCTAATAGAAGCCAAACTTTTTTTCCCATCTACTACTTTCATTCAGAAAACAAGTACTATGTTAAATGCAAATACCTTTAGTTGATGAGACATTCCTAATATTTGTATTGCATTTTCAATTACATTCATGAATACTACTTTTTTTTAACCCTTGTTGTTTGTTATTCACTCTTTACTCTTTTATCAATTTCTCTTTGTATCCTGCATTCCCATGGCCTATATAACATTATCAAGTAATTACTTTAATGAAATCAATTTAATTGTATAATTGTAGGAAAAGACACATTTACTGTTGCCTTTCTATTGATATTATGAATACACCTTTTCCTTGTTTCTACCCTTTGTTGTTTTTCATTCATTTCTTTATGTTTTTATCTCCTTGTCTCCTCCCTTGCATTAGTATACTCTATATAATCAAGTAATTACTTTAATGAAATAAATTTAACTATATAATTGTAGAAAAAGACACATTTACTGTTGCCTTTCTCTTGATATTATGAATACACCTTTTCCTTGTTTCTACCCTTTGTTATTTTTCATTCATTTCTTTATGTTTTATCTTCTTCTCTTTTGTTTCCTCATTTGTATTACAATGCCCTTTGTTAAGAGTTGCCACAGAGTCAAAGTTAAGAAAAAGAGAGAATGCCACAAAAAATGCTGTTCTGCAACATAATCAACAACTTCTCAGACCTCCCACTCTAACAATTTTAGTTGGTCCCATCTTTCACCAATCAAACAATGTCTTCATAAATCTTCATTCATAAAAAAAAAAATTTAAAAATCACCATATATTGAGAAACATACAATTTTGCAATGTAAGTTGTTTGCCCTGTATTGAATCTTTGATAATTAAAAAAAATTATCATATTTAAAACGATAAAAGATTTATTCATAATTTTGTTTCTGTTTGTATTACAAAATATTTAGCAAAATGATAGACAAATTGTAGCGATCAGCTATATTTGTGTATTTTGGCTCATTTGTCTGACTTGTGTAAAATAATGGTTGCTGGGTACACAGTGAAAATTAGGTTTTCGATAAAGTAAGTGCAGAGTTCTATTTTCCTTGTAGATGTTTAGCTTCTATGTTTAATATACAAAACGAAAAAGAAATTCTCTCTCTCTCTCTCTCTCTGTCTCTCTCTCTCTCTCTGTCTGTCTGTCTGTCTGTCTGTCTCTCTCTCTCTCTCTTTCACACACACACACACATCTCTGTCTTTCTCTCTCTCACTCTCTCTCTCCCTCTCTTTCTTTCACACACATCTCTGTCTTCTCTCTCCCTCTCTCTCTTTCACACATATCTCTCTCTCTCTCTCTCTCTCTCTCTCTCTCTCTCTCTCTCTCTCTCTCTTTTTTGGTAGGGAAGAAGAGATGGATTTATACATTGTCCTAATGGGTGTCAAAAATATGATTTAAATTTTATATCTAATTTGGGAATTAAAGACTTTTAAGTGAATAAAGATGTGTCTGAATCCAAGTAAAAATCTTTTCCTCATTTCAAAGAAAAATATTGATTTTAATTTAAAATAAATCTTTATTCATGACAAAAATATTGGGTATAACATGCCACCTTCCAGATGTTTAAAATTCACTATTAAATTTTAAAGTGAATAAAGATAGGTCATCTGATTGAGAGTAAAAACTTTTTTCCCTCCTTTTAAAGAAAAATATTGTTTTTAACACTAACAAAAGACAAAACACGCATTAGAATATTTTTTTTAGTTTTACTATTTTTCAAAACTTTTTTTTTAGTTCAAGCAAATAATTTGAAGTTATTTATTTATTTTTTTTCGAGTGTTGGCATTTAAAAAAATAATGTGGGTTCTGGTTTTGATCTTTCAAGAAATGTAGAAATTAAAGAATGGAAAATTTTAAGATTCAAATGACCAATGTTGATTGATAAAAAAGATTTTTTTTAGATTTTTAAAATAATTAATTCATTATAAAATTTAATTCCTTAATGCATTAAAGTAAGTCTCTTCGATTTTTACAATTATTTTAAAATTTAAAATTTTTATTACGTCCCTTTAGTGATCGAAATTATCTCCCTTGTTTCACTAGCATTCGAAAATATTTCTGTATTGATTGAACGACACGTTTAATTTCATTCACTCAGAAAAAAAAAAAAAGATTCTTAAAAAAATGTTAATTTTTTCTTTGAGGAAAGGAAATCAGACGAGAGAAAAAGCATAGAAGTAAGTTTGTTTGTTTTTTTTACCAATAAAAAATAAGTAATCTGCAGGAAAGCATTTTTTCACTGACGATTGAGGCAAATATTTTTTTTAAAATTCTGACAATGAATGAATATGAAAATATCTTGAATTTTTGGAAAATAGGAAAATATCTGGAATCTATTTGAAAACTGATTTCATTTTTTTTTTTTTAAATCTAATTCGTTTCAACGTTGAATTGATATTTTATTTTCGCTACTATCCGTGTTAATCGGGGTGAGGTGGGAGGTCATAAAGAAAGTCCCCTCGAAATCTGATTATTTCGAAATTTATGGACCTAAATAAATAAAATTGTACTTGCGCCTTATTTGAAATGAACTTAATTGTAATTGTATTGTTTTTTGTTTTTATTTTACAAAACTAAATTTTATTAGATTATGATTATACATTAAACAGTTTTGTTTTTTAGACTATCACTAGGGAGGACTTTAGGTACCACCAATTTTCCTGAGAAATTTACCCCTCCCCCTATATTTTCATACATAATGAAATTTGCATAACTTAATAACTTGAAATTTTTTTTTTTTTTTTTTTTGTCAGTTCGAATGAAGAAACATTAAAAAAAAACTCTTAATGATTTTTAAAAAAATTATAGCTTACGGAAATAATGAAAATTATAAACGAAAAACAATGGTTACATTTTTGCACCGTTAAATCAATAGAAATTTAACGTAGCCAAAATAATTTATGACTAGAGGTTTTTTTTTTTTAATTCTATGAAAAATCAATTAATGGTCCGATTTTCATGAAAATTTCCATAATTACTTACTTTTTGATGAAAATATGACTGAAATAGTTTTTTTTCCTAAAATATATTAGGGGAAGTATTTTTTTACGAGGTGGTAAACCCTCCCCTATTTTGTTTTATGAAATATGAACAAATGAACAGACAAAAAATGATTTTTACTTTTTCTATAAAGATAAGAGTGAATAATTATATCAGAAGATTTTTATAAGTTTCGATGCAAAAGTTTTTTAGAAAAGAACCATGAATACACAATTCTGCTAAAAAAATATCAATAAAGAAACTGACCCTGTTATAAAAAAAAAACGGACTATTTAACTTATTTTTCAAGATAACGGTGAGTAGTTTTTCTCCGATCGGATAATTTCATTTTTGAATTAACTGTTTTTTCTTAGTAACAAATCTTTATGTTTGGTATTTATTTTTTGCGAGATTTTTTTTTTAAATTCAAAAAATATTTACGTTTCTTCCTGCAATATAGTCTAAACTGATCACGTGACGTATTTTGGTAGTACCTAAAGGACTTTATTTTAAAAGGGACATTCTTTAGGTTTTTTCTTCGAATTAAATTCTGAAGAACGTTGACTGTAATTTTGTAAGTTTTTTAAAAGCCAAGATTAATTCTTCATCTTAATTTTAAAAATTAAATCTTTAAATGAGATATTCTAATCATGTCAAATATTTTCAAATAATTCTTTGTGCCTTTTTTTTTTTCAAATGGATATTTTAATAATTTTCAGTTTGTTCGCTGATTTTAATTTAAAAAACAAATTGAAATTTATTAAATCCAAATCTTTTCTCAACAAGTAAATGTAAATATTTGAACCCTCAACCTCTTTAAAATATTTTTTTAGCAGTTTGATGGCATTTTTATCTTCAAATAACTTTTTATAATAGTTTGAAGGGATTAAAAGTAAACCACCACCCAGGTTTTTTATTGACAAGTAAATATCCCCCCCCCCAATTCTTTTTTTTTTTTTTTTTTTTTCGGTATTTTCATATTATTTTGATTCAAAACAACTGTCACGAATTTTTAAATAGATACGACTGAGTTTCGAAAATAAAAACTCAAAGAAATATCTTTTTTTTTTTTGTATTTTCATTTTATTTTATTAAAAAAAAAACTGACATATTTTAAAATAAATACAACTGAGTTTTAAAATTCAAAAACAATCAATACAATCAAGTACAAATAAAAAATCTAAATATTTAGATATTGTTTTTGATTTTAGTTCAAAATATATGTATATGTATGTGTGTATATATATATATATATATATATATATATATATATATATATTTGAAAATCTCAAACCATTTGACTACTGGTTTTTAAGATCTCAACCATTTGACTCATCTGATGATTGCATAACCATGAAACTTTAAGTTATGAGTCCAAATCCCTAATATTACAATTGATTATAAATCTGCTCTGCTTTATTAGCATTGAGCACCTTTTGATGCCAATACTTTTCTCATTCATTCTTTATTCATTATACATACATATATATATATATGTGTGTGTGTGTGTGTGTGTATGTGTATGTATATATATTTATATAAATGTGCATCTATATATCTATGTGTGTTTTGAATTAAGATAAAATGAAAATACCAAAAAAATGATATTTTAAAGGAGGGGAGTAAAATATTTACATTTACATTTACTTTACATATTGCATTAACTTTTCAGGAAAATCACTTAAAATAGCTAGGGAGTTCAATTGTAGTGCGGTTGTTTTTTTCAGCAGGCACCACTTAGCAATTTTTAGCATAAGAGGCCAGGACACATTCATGCAATAAAATCCTAGAATTTTTTTAAAAGCGGGTAGTAATGACTTGTTTTTCACCACGTTGAATTTAAATTAATTCAATGGTGCAAAAATGTAAACATAGTTCTCATTAGATATGTGGGGGTAGAATAAATTTTACATGTCAGATTAGATATCACTAAAAGGACAAATTATTGTTTTAGTCAAAAAGTAACATAATGAATATCAGTAAAAAAGGAAAATAATATTACATATGTATTATCTGCATTATTCGGACTATTGTCCCCATCTTCATTGTTATTTGTACATTTCGGCCGATATGCCCTCCGGCCTTCTTCAGGTATTTCTTGTCGGACTCAGGAACCTTATCAGACTCGGGAACCTTCTTTTCGAACTCGGGAACTTTCTTGTCGAGTTCGAAAAGAAGGTTCCCGAGTCCGTTTTTATCCCACAATTTAAATGTATAAGACTATGGAAATGTAGTTTCCGTAGAAAACAAAAGAAGAAGATAAAATTTATAAAAGAAACCACTTTATATACAAAATATTACAATTAATATAGTGATTGTCAATTGTTCTTTCATTGATGTGTCTGTTGGTAGTTGTGTTTGCTGAGAGCGTAAGTTTGTTTATATTTTGTTCATTTGGAGTTGTCAAATTTGTAGCAGTTTTTTTAAAACAATGTCTGTGATTGAAACTTGTATCATATTGAGTAGAAGAGAGAGAAAATATGAAATGAAAATTAGATGGACCTGTTGAGTCGTATTTTATGTCTTTGGACAGCGTCCTCTCTCCATTGTGTTGAGTTATAGAAGCATCCGCTCCGACTCTGTCGAGTTGGGGAGAGCGTAAGCTCCAACTGAAGTTTTTCAGCTCTATGGGCCTTTTTATAATTATCTTTTGTCATTGTCTACATGATCATTAAGTTAAATTTAATATTGGAATTTTCAAATATCAGCTGTTTTCTAATGACATAAATATTGGATGATTTTGTTACAATCCGATGGCATACATATTTTCAATGGAATTTAAACCATTGTTTATATTGTTGCTAAAATATTTCCAAACTAATATTTATTCGATTATCTTTTGTTTACATAATTCTAAACTTATACAATTGTAAAATTACTTGTTTCAGAAAACTTAATTATTTTAATGTATCCAGTTCCACATTCACATAAATAGGGGGCCAAACTCCCCAGAGGTCAATCTATTCTCTACCTAGCTTTGGGTAAATAGTATGACAGACATGGCTCACAGGCCTTGTTGATGGGTAAAGCCATCTAGAAGGGAAAATCCCAGGCTAAGCACCATAAAAACCTACTTTCTACTGAAACTGCACTGATGTGGTCCAACTACAGTCCTATGTTGTAGAGACTGCAGGATTTCCAAGGAAATTATCTTGTTAGCATAGCTTTTCAGTAAAAAACAAAATAGTGAACTATGTATAAAAAATATATTGCCGTATATTAGTTTAATTTTGTCAAATAATTTTTATTCTGTTTATATTTTTATGTTTATATTACTATAATAAAATAATTCATTTATTTGCATTTACAAACATTTTGATGGAATCTGTAGTTCTTCAGTGTTGATATATTTTCTATATATTTTTTATATGTACACATACTCCCATATATACTCTTCTCTGTGGAGGCATGTGGCACAATGTTTAGAGTCGTAGGAAATGGACTCATCGACCTGGGTTCAAAGACAAGGCTGTTTACATGGCGCTAATACCCTTGGGAAAGGTATGAATCCAATTCTCCCTCCAGCTATGGGCAAATAGCAGGGCAGACTGGTCTCTTTTACGATTACTCGGTAATCAGTCTAGGAGAAGGAAAACTTTAAATTCAAACCTGTTAAACTCCAATTAAGAAATTGACCCCATGTCACATCCTGCTCATGAGGAGGGGGTTGGTAAATATATATATATATATATATATATATGTATATATATACTTTTCTCTGATCTTTTTATTATCACATATAAATGTAAATAGGTAGGGTTATCTATTATAACCAAGACTTAAAACCTATTCTTTGTTACCTACATTCCACTTTTGTTGTATATCAGAAAAGTTATTTTTTCTATAATTCATTCAGTTTAAAATGAGGTAATTTATGAGGAAGTGCGTCCCGGTCTCCTGCCTCAGAAATTGCTACCCGGCCACTATTAAAATAACGTCCCCAGCTATGTTGTCTCGGTGGTGTTACTTGAAAGAAAACAACCAACTTAGGGCGTTAAATGTATTTTAGAAAGGGGGGGGGGCTTCTTTTTTTTTGTCCTAATTCTTATTTATTGATCGTAATTTGTTTAGAAATTTATTTATAGAAATTTGTTGTAATTCTTGTTTATTTATAGAAATTTGTCGTAATTCTTGTTTAGATATGAAGATGGATATCTATCTATCTATCTATCTCAATTTGTTCATTTTTTACTTTGTTTATATATATCTATCCACCCATCTCCATTTGTTCATATCAAAAAAGAGAAGCCCCCCCCCCTCTAAAATACATTTAACGCCCTAAGTTGGTTGTTTTCTTTCAAGTTACACCGCCGAGATGACATAGCTGGGGACATTATTTTAATAGTCACCGGGTAGCAATATCTGAGGCAGGAGACCGGGACACACTTCCTCATAAATTACCTAAAATGTTAAAATTTTTACTTTAAGTCAACTTGTTTTATTTGCTAAGTTTTAGAGGACAAAGAATGTTTTCATATTTTTATCATGGAGTGTCAATTTTGAAAGGTCTTCATCAAAATTAGAAAAATTATTGTATTTATTTCGAATTATATATTTCATTATTTGTTGAAGAGTAGAATAACAATTTTGTTCATGACTTTGCATAAATTATATATAATACATTGCAGTTAAGTGAAATTTAATCTGATTGTAATATTATATAAGTATAATGTATAAGTCTCCTGTTTTTATTTTACCTTAAATAATGCTTTTATTTTTATTCATAACTTAGCATGAATTATGTATAATACATTGCAATTAAGGGAAATATAATCTGATTGTAATGTTATATAAGTTTACTGTATATTGTATGTTTCCTGTTTTTATTTACCCTTAAATAGTATTTTAATTTTCATTTATTCACAGATAAGAACAGAATTAGAGAAGAAACACATACCAAAGGAAAAATATATTCTTGCTAAATGTGTTGCTATCACTTATATATTTGACAAGAGAAGGTATTTTTCTTGCAAATTCTACTACATGAGTATTTTTCTTAAATTCATATTTTAAAGAACAACTGGGAAAAGAGACTAGAGTAAAAAGCGACATTTATCCAGTGTGCAGATAAGCATTTTTAATAGTTCAGAATTGAAAACAGATATGGAAACACACACCATAGAGAAACCAGATTCTAGCAAAGGATCTTTAGAAAGTTCCGATTTGAAAACACAAACTGAAAACAAACGCTTTTCTTGTAAAGTCTGTGGATCAGCATTTTCAAAAAGTTCCAAGTTGAAAATACACATTCGAACACACACTGGGGAGAAACCATTTTCTTGTGAGGTCTGTGGATCAGCATTTTCAGAAAATTCAACTTTGAAAATCCATATGCGAACACATACAGGAGAGAAACCATTTTCTTGTGAAGTGTGTGGATCAGCATTTTCTATGAGTTCCAATTTAAAAAGACATATGCGAACACACACTGGAGAGAAACCATTTTCTTGTGAAGTCTGTGGATCTGCATTTTCTACAAGTTCAGGTTTGAAAAGCCATATGCGAACACACACTGGAGAGAAACCATTTTCCTGTGAAGTCTGTGGATCAACATTTTCTAAGAGTTCCCATTTGACAAGACACATTCGAACACACACGGGAGAGAAACCATTTTCTTGTGAAGTCTGTGGATCAGTATTTTCACTGATTTCAGATTTGAAAAGACATATGCAAATGCACCCTGGAGAGAAACCATTTTCTTTTGAAGTGTGTGGGTCAGGATTTTCAATTCAATCTGATTTCAGAAGACACATGCGAACAAACACTGGAGAGAAACCATTTCCTTGTGGTGTCTGCAGATTAGCATTTTCACACAGTTCAGTTTTAAAAATACATATGCGAACACATAGTGGAGAAAAACCATTTTCCTGTGAAGTCTGTGGATCACCATTTTCTACCCTTTCCACATTGAGAGCACATATGCAAACACATACTGGAGAAAAACAATTTTCTTGTGATGTCTGTGGATCAGCATTTTCTAGGAGTTTCAGTTTAACAAGACATATGCGAACACACACGGGAGAGAAACCATTTTCTTGTGAAGTCTGCGGATCAGCATTTTCTGCACTTTCCACATTAAGAACACATTTGCAAACACATACTAAAGAGAAACCATTTTCTTGTGATGTCTGTGGATCGGCATTTACTAGGAGTACCCATTTAACAAGACACAGGCGAATACACACGGGAGAGAGACCATTTTCTTGTGAAGTCTGCAGAGCAGCATTTTCTAGCAGATATAGTTTGAAAACTCACATGCGAACACACAATATAGCAAGGTATTTAACTGCCTCACTCCTGGATACTTCAGTGTCTGGAACTGTTCAATGTCCATGAAAACATAAGTATTCCAACATGTCAATTGATTAAAATTTAAAGAAAAATATTCTCTTCTGTATTTCAACATTTCAGTTAAAGAAGAAAAATATTGTCCAGTATGTAATCAAGTAATTACTTTAATTAAATCAATTCAACAGTTTATTTGTAGGGAAAACCACATTTAGTGTTGAACATTTGTCTTTCTTTTGATATTATGAATAAACCTTTTCCTGTTTCTAACCTTTGTTGCTTGTCATTCATTTCTTTACAATTTATCACCTTCACTTTGTCTTTCCTTTGCATTACCATGTCCTTAGTTAATAGTAGCCATAGATTTAAAGTGGAGTAAAAGAGATAATACCACAAAAACTGCAATGATGCAACAGAACCAGCTACTTATCAATCTATATAACCTGCATCTAATCAGGAATGAAAGTAATCTATAGGGGTCACAGTCAAGTCCGACGCAATGTTCTTCCAATTGACAGTCTTCAGTCTAAACACTCTCCCAACTGTATCACGCTCGTCTCACCAACAATATCCAAATGTATTTCTCTATCCCGATCGTCTCAACAACAAAATGCTACTGCAGTTGTTCTCTCTGGTCTGGGAGGGCAGGTCCTTAAATATACATCAATCTCACCACATCCGGGGTCCTCACTCAGAATTGTCCATGCAGCACATGCGACACTTGTCAGCACTGTAAGTACGCATCAATCCTCACAGCGTGACTATTTACATCCGGGTTACTCTGCACTGCTCATCCACAGCCCTTTCGCATTCTGAAGCACGTGGGTTCAACTCTAGGTCAGTCCTACATGCCAGGCAAAGCCTAGCCTGCTTCCTTCGAGAATACGGCAAGTCTTCATGCCCGCCACTCTCTCTGTCACACCGTGTTGCACGAGGTAGGTCTCCTCTCTCACTACACTGCACCAATTAAATAATGTCTTCATTCATGATGCCAAAAGCCACCACAGAATAGCCATATATTCAAAGTTGAGGAAAAGAGAGAATGCTACAAAAACTGCAGCACTTCAACAGATCCAATAAATTTTTACCCCTCTCTCTCTAAAAAAAATTTACTTCATCCTGCCTGTCTTGCATCAGGTGTTAGTGTACCTGCCCAATTACCTTAATGAAATAAAATTAGCTGTAGTTCTTTTACATCAAGAATAGAGAACCCATTCATCACTGGGAGAAGAAATAGATTTATATTTTCCTTATGCAGTGCATGAATAATTTTTTTTCACCAAGAATAGAGAACCCATCCATTCCTACTACTTTATTCATTATCAAATCCCCTATTCTCTATCTCTTTTGATATATATATATATATATATATATATATATATATATATATATATGTGTGTGTGTGTGTGTGTAAAAGGAATGACTTACGGGTAAAAATATTGGGTTGGTCTCAATATTTGGTTGGTATAAATGTTACTCGAGAAATAACCTACTCAAATTTTACCATAGGGATCTTCAGGGTTAAATCCACTGAATTAATCAAGATATTGATTATTTACAGCTAACTGCGGGAGTTCATATTGTAATTATGACCATTGAAAAAATGACGCAACAGTGTTCATTAACTGCGGAACTATTTTCAATGGTCATTATTACAAGATGAACTCCCACAGTTTAAGTAAAGTATGGAAATCTAAAATAAATAAAAAAGGTAAAGTTGAATTTTCTATTAAATATTATATATTCAATGGTAATCTTCTGTAAGCTGATATAGAGAAATATTTGTGCTAGCTGAGATGTTCACTCTTCTCTGAGCACTCCAGAGTTGTAACTTTATATCAAACTAGCATAGGCTCTTAATGATGCACTTTTTTTTATTGTATAAGCATGGGAAAATTTATGAAATTAAATACATGTCAATTTCACATGATAAAGTTATGCTGTGATGACAAAAAAATGTAAGAAAAAAAAAACAACAGCACAAGGGCATGCATAATGAAACAGTTGTCCCCAGAATGAAAATACAGGCTCTTTGAAGAGAAAAACCCATTATTTCTTAAGAACTGTAGCAAACGAAAAATAATTGTCAGTAATAATTTTTAAGTATATAAAATGTTGGAAAATATGTTGTGCAAAATCACGCATTTTTTATCATAAAATTTTACATTATTATTAAATCTTAATTTATGACAAAAATTTTGTGTACTACATACCACTTTCCAGACGTTTAAAATTCACTATTAAATTTTTGAATGAATAAGAATAGGTCAATGGAATCAGAAAAAATACATTGTTTTGCATCAATTCAAAGAAAATCATTATTTTTAGAATGACAAAAGAGAAAACAGAAAACCAGCTGCAAAAATTATTTAATGAGTTTTAGGAAATTAAGTCTTTAAATTTTCAAATAACATTTTTCAGATATTTAATTTTCATTTTTTTCCTTATTTCAATGAAAAATATTGTTTTAACACTACGAAAAGACAAAATGTGCATTAAAAACTATTTTATTTCTCTCAATTTTTAAGATGAGGCTTGATAATTAGCATTATTTGGATTATTCGGACTATTGTTCTCATCTTCATTGTTATCTGTACAATTTTTCGGCTCATGTGTCCTCTGGCTATTCTCGGATATTTCTTGTCGGACTCAGGATCTTTCTCAGACCCAGGAACCTTCTTTTCAAACTCCGGAACCTTCTTGTCATAATCGAGAGCCATACATAAGTGAAGGCATAACAAAGACATTAGATTTATAAGTTCCCAAAATTCACACTGAATTGTCCAATTGGACACATAGCATAGTGGATAAATGAGTTAGGTTAAGACAGTTTTAAGTGACATTTATCTCTAGACTGCAGGTTCAATCCTGGCAGCAGTATCATATAATAATAATTAACACAGCTTAACGCCTGTACCCTAGCTATGTTTAGTGGAATGAGAACAGGATACCAACGTGGACAGAATAAAGGGTTAGGTTCAAAGTTCCGTGATGGCTTTCATTACAACAAGAAGGTTCCCGAGTTCAAAAAGAAGGTTCCCTAGTCTATGGGGCTAAATAAAGGTTTGTTGGGTGCTCATATCTTGTCCCCAATAAAAGCTGGTTTCTTTGTTCTTTTGGGCTGGTGAGCTGAAATGGAACTTAGGAACAAAAAGGCACGAAAGAGGTAAGAAAAGGAAAGAGACAAAGGCAGAAGGTGGTTTTATGACTTAGACTTTATTGAATAGTGGTTCGTCGCCAAGAGGACATGCACCTACATTATAGAATGGCCATGGTATTATTTGTGGGGAAGGGAGTCAGTCCTTTTTAGTCAGACCTGCGCAAAGGCGTTCTTCCGGTCAATGTCCCATGGGAGTCCGTTGCTTTTTATTTTCATTTTTGTATTTTTTTAATCCCTACAAGCCCAAGAAAGTTCCCGAGTCCAAGAAGAAATACCTGAAGAAGGCAGGAGGGCACATCGGCCGAAATGTACAGATAACAATTAAAATGAGGACAATAGTCCAAATAATACTAAAAACTATTTTGTAGTTAAAAAAAAATTTTTTAAAAACTTAAACTTGAAGTTACTTTTTTTGGGTGTTGGTATTTTTTTTTTTTTTAATTATGTTGTCTTCTGGTTTTGATCTTTAAAGAAATTAAAGACTGAAATTTTATTTATTCTAATGATAAAAAAAATTCTAATTGATAAAAAAAATTTCTTATTTATAGATTTAAATTTATATATTTTTATATTTATGAATCTGTATATATTCTTCATGTATATGGGGGGGGGAAGCAATCCATTATAAATTAATGCATAAAAATTAAAATTTGATGATTCTCTAATTTTTTGCAAGTGTTTTAAAAATTTTTAAATTTAAGATTAAAAAATTATCATTACGTCACTTTCGTGATCGGAATTATCTCCCTTTGTTTGACTTGCATTAGAAAATATTTCTGTATTGATTGCAAAACGAGCGATATGTTTTAATTTCATTCAACCAAAAAACATTTTATTTATTTGAACCATTTTTTCTCTTTTTCGCTAACGTTGTATATTCTCAAGGAAAAAAAAAACAGACAAAAGAAAAAAGAAAGAAGTAAGTATAACGTTCTGTTATTATCTTTCTTTACTTATAAAAACATACATTGTAGGAAAACTTTGTTTTTCACTGACGTAGAATTGAAATATTTTTTTAATTTCTGACAATACTTTAGGGATATAAAAATATCTGGAAAACTTATTCAATTATTATAAAAATCAAATTCATTTCAACATTTGATTGTTGTTTTGTTTTTTTTGTTTTTTCGCTACTATCCGTGTTAATTGTTGGGGGTGACATAAAGTTTCCCAATTAAAAACTTGCACCAGTGTTAGCTGATTAAATTTACTTCAAATCGTTTTAAAACTATTTTATTATAAATAATAATTTTATTAGATATAAAAGGAACCTAACGAGAAAATATTCATTAAATGGGGAAAAGAAAAATTAATTTAACAACAGTTTTTGTTTTTTTAGACTATCTAAAACTAATAGTAACAATAGGACTTTATTTCAAAAGGGACATTCTGCAGGTTTTTTCTTCGAACTAGTAAGAACATTGACTGTAATTTTGAAAGATTTTCGAACACAAAGATTAATTTGTTGCGGTACCGGGTACAAAGTCGATAGTACTAATTAACAATGATTGTAAAACAAAAACATTGACTAAATTCGTGCAATTATCTTTTAATTAAAAGCAGAAATAAAAGTTAATTCTGTTGAGGTTTGATAAGTAGCAGAGGAGTGCATAGTGAAAATAATGCGTGGAATAATAATAGAATTTTACAAAAGGTAAAAGTATAAATTGGGGAGCTGGTCACACAAGGGGCGGATAAAGATAAACAGCAGCGGTTAACACCACGAGGTGAATTCAACAAGGTTTTATTACGAACTGATTCAATCTCATACAAGGGAAAAAAGCGGGAACAAACATTTTGGGCGGAAGTGGGCGGAGTCCACTCCTGCTGATATTGCATCAAATATATTCATAGAAATGTAAGCTTATAAAAACTTAACACTCACCTCCATAAGCTTATATGAAGTTAAAACAAAATTTACATTTAAAGGTAGACAACTCTTGTTAAATTTTAATTAAAAGTAGGTTTTACAAATTCTCTTAATTTTATTTTGCTTACAGGTTTTGTAAACATATCAGCAATATTATCTTTTGATGGTATATAGTTTAAATTTACATTATTGTTCTGTATTTCTGATCTTATGTAATGATATTTCACATCTATGTGTTTCGATCTCTGATGATTGATAGGATTTTTTGCTAATTTGTTAGCACTCTGATTGTCTGCATATATGTCAATTTCAAGCTTATGACTATTCATGTCTTTATATAATTGTTTTATAAATGTTGCTTCTTGCACAGCATTACATAGAGCTATATATTCTGCTTCACAAGTTGAGAGAGCTATTGTAGATTGTTTTCTGGATCTCCATGAAATCATTGGTCCATCCCTGTTCAACTGGAAGCAGTATCCAGAGATACTTTTTCTATCTTCAGAATTTGCCCAATCTGAGTCACAATGACCAATTAGGCTCAAATTGTTTTCAGATTTTTTGAAAACTAAGCTATAGTCAAGTGTTCCCTTGATATATTTCAAGACAAACTTGCTACGATTTAAGTGTTCATTTGTAGGTCTTGACAAGTGTTGGGACAATTTGCCTACAACATAACACAAGTCAGGTCTAGTGCATGTCATCGCATAGATCAGGCTACCTATAATTTCTCTGTATAGTCTATCGTCGACTAATTCTTTTGAGTTACAAGGTTTATTTTTATTAATATCTAGATTACATGGTATAGCTTTTGGATTGCAATCAGCCATCCCAAATCTATTCAAAACTCTTTGTAGATATTTTGTCTGATTCATTTTAATGGTATTATTACCTATTTGAAATTCCATTCCCAAAAAGTAAGATAATTGACCTAAGTCTTTCATTTTAAAATTTTGAGATAAATTACTTTTCAAGTCATTTAAGCTTTCTAAGTCAGGAGTTGCAATAATAATATCATCTACCCAAGTTATTATAATTATTTTTGAATTTTTGTAAATTTTTGTATATACGCAATAATCATTTAATGATTGTTCAAAATTTTGGTTAGTTAAAAAAGTGTGTAACAAATTGTTCCAATTTCTTCCACTTTGTTTCAGTCCATACAAAGACTTTTTTAGTTTGCAAACAAGTCTCTCACCATCCTTACCCGTTTGCACAAAACCTTTTGGTTGTTTTACATAAATATCACAATCGATATTTGCATTAAGATATGCTGTCTTAAAATCCATCTGATGTATAATCAGGTTGTTTTGTACTGCGATCTGCATTAACATTCTAATGGATGTCATTTTTGCTGTGGGTGAAAACGTCTCTTGGTAGTCTACATTTTCTACTTGTGAAAAACCTTTGGCTACATATCTAGCCTTAAATTGTTCTTCATTGTTTGGTCCTAATTTTACAGCATATACCCATCTACCTCCAATAACTTTCTTGTTTTGAGGTACAGGGGTAAGTTCATAAGTCTCATTTTCTTTAAGAGCCTTTACTTCATCATTCATTGCTTTTTCCCATTTTAATTTTTCAATAGATGTGATGGCTTCTTCAAAACTTTGTGGAATGTTACTCACTCTGTAACAATAATCAATTGAACAGTTTGTTTTATCTAACATGTCTGAATCATCATTTAATATGTAGTCATCCAAATATTTGGGTTTATTAATTTTTCGTTTAGAACGTTTTTCATTATTATTTTGTGATTCAGTATTTTTATTTTGCAGTTGTTTATCATTATCATCCTGTAATTTAGGGTTTTTATTTTCCAGTTGTTCATCAATATCATCCTGTGATTCAGGGTTTTTATTTATGGGGTAGTCAAAATAGCTGTTTTTCTCCTCATCAAATCGTTGATTTTCATGAAAAGATACACATCTTATTCTTTTAATTTCTTTTCTGTCTGGAAAGTAAATGAGATAAGCTGGGCTTGTTGGATCATATCCAACAAAAATTCCTTGTTCACTCCTCGGATCCAATTTTGTTTTTATTTTGAATATAGGCAAAGCATGTACTGCCAAATGTATACATATTGCTTATGTCAGGTTTTTGAGATGTAAACATTTCATAAGAAGTTTTTCCAGTTCTTCTACTGAAGCATCTATTTCTTATATAAGCTGATGTTCTAAGTGCATAATTCCACAAATTTTTTGGTAATTTTGATTCAATCAATAGACATCTTGCCATTTCAAAAAGTGATCGCCATGATCTTTCAGCCGTGCCATTTTGGTGTGGTGAATAAGGAGCTGAGAATTCATGTTTTATTTTATTTTTTACAAGAATATTTTTAAATGTTGTAGAAGTAAATTCAAGAGCATTGTCTGTTCTTAATCTTTTAATAGATCCATAAGGTGACATATCAGCTAAAAATCTTTCTGTTGCATCTGCTGCTTCTGATTTATTTTTAAGAAAATAAACTACTATTAATCCAGAGTAGTCATCAACAAAAGTTATCGCATATCTTGAATCATTTATTGAAACTGGTTCAATAGGACCTGCCAAATCACAATGAATCAAATCAAGTATTTTATTTGCCTTTTTATCGGCTTTTCTATTTCTGTATTGGCACATTTTTCCTTGAGTACAAGTTTTGCAGTCGAATTTATTTTTATTACTTATTTTCATACCTTTTACAGCTTGCTCTAATTTTAAAATATCTTCTTTGTTACAATGTCCAAGAATACTATGCCATTCTTTTAAAGTGTGAGTTCGTATAGTTTTTATGTTGTTTAGAAAATATAACTTTCCTTGTTTTTTGATATTGCATATATATCCATTAGGTGTCTTGAGTTTCGCGCTATTTTTATAAAAATGGAGGGAAGAACCGTTCTGGGTCGCTGACTGTACCGAAAAAATATTTTGCTTATAGGATGGAATATATAATGCATCTTTTAATATTGTTTCATGAGTAATGCCTTTATTATCTTTTAATAAAAATTTGGCATCGCCTTTTCCATGTACCAAACCTGTGTTCTGGTACCATCTGCAAGTTCAATAGTATGTTGTGATGTATTAAAATTTTCATTGAAACGAACAAATTTCGTTTTATCAGTAATTATATGGGCGGTGGCCCCACAGTCAACAAGTAAATTAAATGGATAGTCAAAGGATTTTTTAGAAGTACTTACAGTGAAAAGAAATGACTTTTTTTCATCCGTGTCTTTCATTGAGTTGACTGAATTTTCTTTTATTTTATTTCGGCAATACTTCGTGTCGTGGTTATTTTTCTTGCAATGTTCGCACCATCTTTTTTTAAATTTTGGCGGGCTTTGCATTCAAAATTCCGGTGTCCGAATTTTTGGTAATTTTGTTGAACATTCAATTTCATTGAGTAGTCTTCTCGTGGTCCATTTGTTCGGCATTTTTCGGTCTCTTCAAAACTTCTTAGAGCTGATTTAAATTCGTTGAATTTTAATTCGTCCTTCCTTTGTGTTATCACAGTCGAAAAGGGTTTAAAATCATTCGGGAGGCCCTTTAGTATCATAGCTATTAATAAGCTTTCAGATATGTTTTCACCAACCGAGTTTAGCGAGAACGCAGCTTTTTCTCCACGTAAGAGATAGTCTGTAACACTTTCATGTTCTGACATTTTTAGTGATGTCAATTCCGTGTATAGAGAAATTATCCTGGGTTTACTACTTCCAACATAGTGTTCTCTCAATATCTGCATTGCCAACCTTCCGTTATTTCTCGCGTCCCTCATAATTAGAGTAAGGCTTCTGTCATCGAGTACTTGGGTCATCAGAGCAAAAACTTCAGCGTTTTTTTCTGGTTGAATATCGTCAGTCTCGGATTCTATAATATATGCCAGTTTCTGGAGTCGTAGGTAGGAAACAAATTTAACTTCCCATAACTGAAATTGTTCAGGGTCTCCATTAAAATAAATTCTATTATTATAATTACTGGGAGCATAACCTGTTGAGGTTTGGTAAGTAGCAGAGGAGTGCATAGTGAAAATAATGCGTGGAATAATAATAGAATTTTACAAAAGGTAAAAGTATAAATTGGGGAGCTGGTCACACAAGGGGCGGATAAAGATAAGACAGCAGCGGTTAACACCACGAGGTGAATTCAACAAGGTTTTATTACGAACTGATTCAATCTCATACAAGGGAAAAAAGCGGGAACAAACATTTTGGGCGGAAGTGGGCGGAGTCCACTCCTGCTGATATTGCATCAAATATATTCATAGAAATGTAAGCTTATAAAAACTTAACAAATTCTAAATTTCATGATAAAATTTATTAATTTAAAAAAAATTCTTATAATTCTTTATTTATTTGACAAAATATGAAAATTTTGCTGTTATTATTGTTAGATTTAGCCAAGACAAGAAGGCAAGCTGTGACGTCATGACTGCTACTGCTGCTTCTATTCTTCTACACGTCTCTCTCATCTTACAATTACTACTACTTTACTACATAAAACTAAATGTAGGGAGAAGAAAGGGAGATAATAGATTTTTCAAAAAAATGTTTAATTTTCAAACCATTACCAAAAATCAGGGAATTGTCCAATTTATTGAAATTTTTACCACTTTATTCATTAATGATTTAATTTTGTAACGAATTGCTTATTTTGTATTTATAAAAAAAAATTCTGTAAAATGTTTCGATTCAATTCAGAATGTTAGAATGTTAAACCTTTGGTTATTTGAAGAAAAAAATTTCCAGGCCCTAATTTTTACATTTCTTGAAATATCCCAACCCGAATAACCCATGAAAAATTTAAAAAATAAAATTCAATATCCGAAAAAAGTTATTTGAAAATTTGAAAGTTATTTTCTTAAAATTCAAAAAATAATTTTCATAGAATGTATTTTCTTTTCTTTTTTTCTGACAAACTTCCTGCTGTTGTTGTTTAATTGAAAGCAAAAGTAAAAGTTATTTTCATATTTATTGATAATTCACTGATTTAAAAAAGAATGTTTTACAATTCGTTATTTATTTGACAAAATATGAAAAAATGTTGATGTTATTATTGTTAGATTTATCAAAGACATTTAGGCAAGCTGTGACGTCATGGCTGCTGCTGCTGCTATTATTTTACACATGTCTCTTTTAAATGCAGTTAGAAGCCAGTTCATAAAACTAAATATAAGGTTGGGCAAACAGAGGGAGATAATATATATTTTTTTAAATCTTGATTTTCAAACAATTACTGAAAATCAGGGAATTTTTTAAAGTGAAATTTTCACCAATTTTTAATGGGTGCTATTTGCAGAGTTCTATCCCGGCCTCCTGCCTTAAAAACGCTTGGCGGTTATAGCTTAAAAAACACCACCACCTACGATTGAAGTCCCTAGCTGAAGCGGTGTCAGTTGAAAAAAAAAAACAAAAAAAAAAAAACAACCAGCGCTTAGGGCGTTTTTCCCGAAAAGTTAATGTGATATTTTACCCCCTCCAGTATATTTTCCACAAGTAAATGTAAATATTTTAACCCTCCCCCTCTTGAAAAATATTTTAAGGGTGTGGGAGGCTAAATATGGCTTACTTTTAATGTCTTCAAAACAAAACCCTCCCTATCTTTAAAATATTTTAAGTGGGAGACTAAGTATGGCTTACTTTTAACGCCTTCAAACCACTAAAAAATAAAAATAAAAATTGTCAATAGAAACGCCTTCAATCCACTAAAAAAAATATCTTTTTTTTCTTGGTATTTTCATTTTTTTTTCAACAATCAATTACAAATAAAAAATCAAAACATTTTTTTTTATATATTTTTATTTTATTTTAATATATTTATTTCCATCGATCAATTACAAATAAAAAATATTTAGATATTCTTGTTTATTTAAACAAAAAATTAAGAGATTAAACAAACATAAAAAAAAAGAAAAATTCAATACCTGAAAAAAGTTATTTGAAAATTATTTTCTTAAAACTCATGAAATAATTTTCGTTCTATTTTTTTTTTTTTACTTTGAATTATTGACTGAAAATTCAAGTGCACATTTTCACTTAAAAAACGAATTAAAATTAATTAAATCGATTATTTAAGGTCAAATTTTTGTTTTAGTTGAAAAGTAGAAACATCAGTAAAAAAAAAAAAAAAAGAAAAATAATATTACATATGTAATCTTTGTTTATATATTTTAAACAATTAAATTTGCCCCCAAAATGACTAAAGATATATGATAATCGAAAAACAAACCAACTTATCAACATTTTAAAACATTTTTCTTCTGAGAAATCATTTACAAAAATATCAAATACACGACGTAAAGAAAAATTACTCATGTTGTCATCTTATTTAAATCTAATATCTTTTTTTTTTTTTTTTTTTCCAAACATACAGAAAAATAAAAAATTCTTGTTTTTCTTCAAGAAAGATAGGACCGGAAAATATGTTAAAACTATGGTAGCTGAGATGTAACAATTCATCTAATCACTGATTAATAAACAAAAAAAAATTCCCCAAAATCAGGAAAATATTCAATTTTGATAAAATTTTCAGTATTGAAAGAAATCTGCAATATTTTTAATAAAATAACTGATGCATTCTAAATTTCATTTATTAATTAATAAATGAAATTTATAATGCATCAGTTATTTTATTAAAAATATTGCAGATTTCTTTTAGGTTATTTGCACCTTTTGGGGATTAAAAACCCTCAGGGTAGGGCTATATCTTTATATTAAAATTAATTTATTTTGAATTATAATGAATGTTTTAATTAAAAATAGTAATAAAGAAATGATCTTACCTTTCTTTTAAATTTGTTGTATTTATTTCAAATTCCATTAAATATATTTCATTATTTGTTGGAGAGTAGAATAACAATTTTGTTCATGACTTAGTATACATTATATATATTACATTAGGTGAAATATAATTCCTTTTCCCTTCCTTCACAGATAACAAAAGGACTGGGGAAGATTTATTTGGAATTTTAAAGGAGACATTCAAATACATACCAAAGAAAAAATATATCCTTGCTAAGTGTGTTGCTATCACACACACATATATATATGACAAGACAAGGTATTTTTCTCCCAAAATTTACTACATTAGTATTTACCTTAAATTCATATTTTAAAGAACAACTGCAAAAAAAGACTAGAACTAGAAGTTTCTCCAGTGGGCAGATCAACATTATCATAGTTCAGATATGGAAACACACACCATAGAGAAACCAGATTCTAGTAAAGTTTTCATGTCAGAAGAGAGTTCCTCTTTGAAAGCAAACACAGGAAACAAAATATTTTCTTGTAAAATCTGTAGATCAGAATTTTCACAGAATTCCAGTTTGAAAAACCATATGCAAACACACACTGGAGAGAAACCATTTTCTTGTGAAGTCTGTGGATCAACATTCTCAAAGAGTTCAAATTTGAAAAGACATATGCGAACACATACTGGAGAGAAACCATTTTCTTGTGAAGTCTGTGGAGCAGAATTTTCTGAAAGTTTCCATTTGAAAGAACATATGCGAACACACACAGGTGAGAAACCATTTCCTTGCAAATTCTGTCGATTAGCATTTTCACAGAGTTCCCATTTGAAAACCCATATGCGAAAACACACTGGAGAGAAACCATTTTCTTGTGAAGTCTGTAGATCAGCATTTTCTAGGAGTTCCAGTTTGAAAATCCATATGCAAACACACACTGGAGAGAAATTATTTTCCTGTGAAATCTGTGGATCAGCATTTTCAAAGAGTTCAAATTTGAAAAGACATATGCGAACACACACTGGAGAGAAACCATTTTCTTGTGAAGTCTGCAGATCAGCATTTTCACAAAATTCAGCATTGAAGAACCATATGCAAACACACACTGGAGAGAAACCATTTTTTTGTGAAGTCTGTGGATCAGCATTTTCTAGGAGTTCCAGTTTGAAAAAACATATCCAAACACATACCGGAGAGAAACCGTTTTCCTGTGAAGTGTGTGCATCAGCATTTTCACAGAGTTCAGATTTGAAAAGACATATGCGAACACACACTGGAGAGAAACCATTTTCCTGTGAAGTGTGCAGATCAGCATTTTCAGAGAATTCAGCTTTGAAAATACATATGCGAACACACAGTGGAGAAAAACCCTTTTCTTGTGAAATCTGTGGATCAGCATTTTCTTGGAGTTCCAGTTTGAAAATCCACATGCAAAGACACACTGGAGAGAAACCATTTTCTTGTGAAGTCTGTGGATTAGCATTTTCTTGGAATTCCAGTTTGAAATATCATATGCAAACACACACTGGAGAGAAACCATTTTCTTGTGAAGTCTGCAGATCAGCCTTTTTAAATCATTCCACGTTGAAAAGACATATGCGAACACACAGTGGAGAGAAACCCTTTTCATGTGAAGTCTGCAGATCAGCATTTACGCAGAGTTCCCATTTAAAAGCCCACATGCAAACACACACTGGAGAGAAACCAATTTCTTGTGCAGTCTGTGGATCATCATTTTCTAGAAGTTCTTATTTGAAAAGGCACATGCTAACACACACTGGAGAGAAACCATTTTCTTGTAAAGTCTGCGGGTCATCATTTTCTAGAAATAGCAGTTTGAAAATCCATGTGCGAATGCACACTGGAGAGAAACCATTTTCTTGTGAAGTATGTGGATCAGCATTTTCTACAAGTTCTTGCTTGAAAAACCACATGCAAACACACACTGGGGAGAGACCATTTACTTGTGAAGTCTGTGAGTCATCCTTTTCTAGGAGTTCCCATTTGAAAAGGCATATACAAATACACACTGGAGAAAAAGGTAAAAATGTGACAGCTCCCAAACATTAGGATCCAGCAAGGTATTTTCCTGGGAGACAGCTTATCAGCTATTCTTATCTGTCCCATTATGGATCAACTTAGCAAACTACTTAAATGCTTCAAAGCTGCATCCAACCTCAGTAAAGTCAGAAGGAAAGAAGAAAATAAAAAATTAACCATCTGCTCTTTATGGACGACCACAGACTCTATACAAAATTGGAAAAACAACTTGTCTCTCTGATAGAAACAGTAAACAATTTCACAGAAAACATCTACACGGAGTTTGCATATGAAAAGTGGACTAAATGCTTTATAAAAAAGGTAAAAAAGTGACAATAGATCATCTTAAGGTAAACAATAGTTATATTGAAATCCCTTGCCAATATACTGTGGTTGAACATGGACAATTGAGAGAACAATTGAGATACAAAATTGAAGTTGAAAGCTGATTGAATTAAAAAATGTGACTTATACCCCAGCCCAACTAGAAGAAATGAAAAGATCAGAAAAATTGTTTTTAAAATCTCACGCCCCCAAAAAAGACACCAAACATTCTTTATGTAAAAGCTAAGAATTCTTTAAGAGAAGCAAAAAGTGTAAATTTCAAATTATAAAAAAAAGAAAGAATAGACCAGTAAAAATACATTTTGACCAATCAGAAAATATCACAGATTGTTATCCTGAAACATTGATTCACCGGAATGTCTGGTTCACTCTCTCTTGTCCTTTTAGAGCAAGCCAACTTAAAAAACAAATTTGTGCTTTAGCCATAAAATGTGTGCTGAGCCACTGGTCCAGTGATCAGAGCAATCAGCTAAATATACCAACAAACACACTACCCACTTATGGAAGTCCTTATACAGTACATCAATTTCTATTGATTAAAATTTAAAGAAAAACATTTCTACTGTATTTCAAAATTTAAAAAAATATTTCCCTTCTGTATTTCAACATTTCAATTGATTAAAATTTAAAGAAAATTTTTTTTGTCCTGTCTATAGAATAGAGAAACCATCCATCCCTATTACTTTATTCTTTATCAAACCCCCTCTTTTCTGTCTCTTTTGTATATGTATATGTAAAAGGAATGACTTACCGGTAAAAATATTTGGTTGGTCTCAGTGCTACTCGGATAAGTCAGCATTATAACAAAGATAAAGTGCTCAATACATAAGTAGAGCGGATTTATTATTATAGTGTGTACAGAAATATAACTGTTGAAAAAATGACACATCATTTTATCATAAAATTTTACATTATTAAATCTTTATTCATGACAAAAATATTGTGTAGGCATGCCACTTTCCAGGCGTTTAAAATTCACTATTAAATTTTTGAATGAATAAGAATAGGTCAATGGAATCAGAGAAAATACTTTGTTATGCATCACTTCAAAGAAAATTATTATTTTTAAAATGACAAAAACGAATACAGAAAACCAGCTACAAAAATCATTTAATGAGATTTAAGAAATTAAGTCTTTAAATATTCAAATAATATTCTTCAGGTATTGAATTTAATTTTTTTTTCTTATTTCAATGAATAATATTGTTTTTAAAACTACAAAAAGAGATAATGTGCATTAAAAACTATTTTATTTCTCAATTTTTAAGATGAAACTTGATAATTAGTATTATTTGGATTGTTCTTATCTTCATTGTTTTCTGTACAATGTTTCGGCTGATGTGCCCTCTGGCCTTCTTCAGGTATTTCTTGTCAGACTCGGGAACTTTCTCGGACCCAGGAACTTTCTTTTCAAACTCTGGAACCTTCTTGTAGTAATCGGCAGCGATACATAAGTGTGACACTATGGTTATGATGTGTAACCATTGTGGTGGTTTGAGTGATTAGTTAAGGAAAAGTTCATGACTAACAGAAAAGTTTGAATGATGAATCAGCTTGGACATGTAGATAGTTTTGATTCGACAATGAATAATGATGTGGTGAAGGGGAGAAAGGAAGAGTGAGAAGTGATAGTTAAAAAAAATTGAGCCCGGTTGTTGATGGGTGAAGACAGGCAAAGGCCTGGTCTACCCTGTGCAGTGTTAGTTAGAAAAGTTAAATAAAGGTTTTAAAAAAGACAACAGGTGTTGTTAAATAATTAAGCATATCTTAGCTAGAAGACCAGCCAAGTAAGAAGAAGTCTTTAGCAGAACTCAACTCCTTTAGAAGTCAACCCAGCTGGTGGCCGAAGATGATAGCAGAAAACATGGTAGAAGCCTCACTAAGTAAGTCTAATGTGTCTCTCTCTCATAATCTGTTTCTCTCTCTTTCTCTATCCCTAAAGAAAGAAATCTTTCACACACCCCTATAAGACAACATTTAATACCGTGCCCCCATATAGTGCCATAAGTGGTGCCCTGCCCGGATAATAATATCAATGGGGTATGTGGCCACCCTATAGTGCTATATAAGTGAATAGGAAGATATTCTAGGCATAACAAAGACATTAGGTTTATAAGTTCCCAAAATTCACACTGAATTGTCCAATTGGACACAGCATAGTGGATAAATGAGTTAGGTTAAGACAGTTCTAAGTGACAGTTATCTCTAGACTGCATGTTCAATCCTGGTCAGGGGCAGCTGTGACATAGAATAATAATTAACACAGTTTAGTGGAATGTGGACAGAATAAAGGGTTAGGTTCAAAGTTCCGTGATGGCTTTCATTACAACAAGAAGGTTCCCGAGTTCGAAAAGAAGGTTCCTGCGTCTGAGAAAGTTCCCGAGTCTGACAATAATGTTGTCTTCTGGTTTTGATCTTTAAAGAAATTAAAGACTGAAAAATTCTTTTATTCTAATGACCAAAATTCATAAAAAGATTTTTTTTATTTATCGATTTGAATTAGATATACCCAAAGATTAAACTACTATGAATTTTAAAAACGAATTAAAATTAATTAAATCGATTATTTAATGTCAAATTGTTGTCTAAGTCAAAAAGTAGTAGCATAATGAGTATCAATAAAAAAAGGCAAATAATATTACGTAATTTATTTTTGATACATTTCAAAAGGTTTTTTTTGTCAATTTCGATCGCATTTGGCCTGAGACACTGTTTAAAAATAGTTTGTTTACAAAATTAATGTAACATTCGTGATTGCAAAAGATTTACCAAAAGTCAGGGAATTATCTGATTTTAATGAAATTTTCAGTATTGATTTATCAATTAATGAATTTTATTATGCATCAGTTATTTTATTTCAAAACTTCTGCTATGATAAATAAATATATAAAATTCTGCTATGATAAATTGATATATAAAATTCATTTAAAATATGAGCAGCAAATTTTTTAAGTTTAAAATGTCATATTATTAGATTCTAAAAAGATATTTTTTAATAACTACTTTATTTTAGTATCAATCACCCCTATTTTTTTTAGTCGAAAACTGTATGAGAAATTTAGCGCCCCTTTTAAACGAAACAAATATTGATGTATATTTTTTTCTTTTATAGAATTAAATAATTATCGAGATGAGTAAAAAAAAAAAAACCTACAAAAATTATTTTTTATTTTTTATTTTTATTTTATTTTTCGATTTTCGGTACTTATCTACTACCCGGGCAGATTCTTTAAAATTTAGTTTTTCTTCTATTCACACCTTCGGTCTTTTGCCTTTATATTTATGCAGAAAATAGTATTAATCACATATACCACACCGATATTTTACGCCCTCAAAACAGGGGGGGGGGGGGCAAATTAAGTGACTTGAAAAAAGACCCAGAAAGTTTTGAAATAAAAATAGCTGATATATTATAAAATTCATTCATTGATAAATCAACACTGAAAATTTCATTAAAATCGGATAATTCCCTGATTTTTGGTAATTTTTTTCAAACGGCCCCCCCCCCCTCCCCCGTTTGAAAAAAATTACCAAAAATCAGGGAATTATCCGATTTTAATGAAATTTTCAGTGTTGATTTATCAATGAATGAATTTTATAATATATCAAAATTATACGAATAAAAGCACGAATTTTTCAACGAATTGCGTATACCAAATTTAAATATATATTTTTTCATATTTATAAATTTATATATATATTCTTTATCACGCATAAAAATTGAAATTTCATGATTCTCTATTTTTATACAAGTGTTTTGAAACCTTAAAAATTTAAGATTAAAAAAATTGAAAAATTTTCATTACGTCACTTTTGTGATCGGAATTATCTCCCTTGTTTTTTCGTAAGAAAATATTTCTGTATTGATTTACAAAATGAACGATACGTTTTAATTTTATTTAACCAGAAAACATTTGATTTATTTTAAATATTACATTTTTTAAACTTTTTCTCTAACGTTGTATAGCCCTAAGGAAAAGAAAACAGACAAAAGGAAAGAGAAAGAAGTAAGTATAACGTTCTGTTATT
Source organism: Doryteuthis pealeii (assembly GCA_023376005.1). Lineage (NCBI taxonomy): Eukaryota > Metazoa > Mollusca > Cephalopoda > Myopsida > Loliginidae > Doryteuthis > Doryteuthis pealeii. The sequence continues at coordinate 99,707,433 of CM042151.1, forward strand.
ATTTTTCTTTACAAATAAAAACAAATACGTGGGAATATGTAGGAAAACTTTGTTTTTCACAGACGTAGAAGTGAAATATTTTTTAAAATTTTTGACAATACTTTATGGATATTAAAATATCTGGAATCTTTTGTAAAAATCAAATTCATTTCAACATTTGATTGATAATTTTTTTTTTTTTTTTTTGCTACTATCCGTTTTAATAGGTGTGGGTGACGTAAACTAAGTCCCCCTAAAAACTTACGCCAGTGTTAGCTGATTAAATTTACGTCAAATTATTTTAAAACTATTTCATTATAAAGAAGTATGTTATTAAATAAATACAGGTAATAAAGGACTATTTGCTCGTAAATTCCTACCATAAAATAAACTGAACCCCCATTTTATGTTCGTGTTTTTGCAATAAATGTTTTATTTTTCTTGCACCCGTTATGTTACAATACTAATTATATTTCCTTTATTTATTTTTATATTCACTTCAATGTGTATATTCTAAAATCTTTTATTTTGTGAGAATGCTTAGTTTTAAAGTGGGGGTTCGTTTTTACACTTCAACTTTTTACTCGTAAATTCCTACCATAAAATGCCCAAGCCTAATTTTATGGAAGGAATTTACGAGTAAAAAGTTGAATATTACTTTTTGTTGTTGTTATTTCTTTTCTTTTTGGCTTTGGTACTCTAAAATAAAAACATCAGATTTTAATCATCGTCGACGAAAAAACAAAATTACGTTCATAAAAGGAGGATCCAATTTATGCCTAAATTGTTAAACGAGCCCCCACTTTAAAACTAAACATTCTCACAAAATAAAAACTTTTAGAATATGCACAGTCGACAGTAATTAACAATGGATGGTAAAACTAGATTCAAATTTGCAAAGAATTTTTCTTTTCTCTTTTGACAAACTTCCTGCGATTATCGTTTAATTAAAAGCAGAAGTAAAAGTTATTTTTAAATTTCATAATTAAATTTATTAATTTTTTATTTAGCCAAGACATGAAGGCAAGCTGTGACGTCATGGCTGCTGCTGTTTCTATTATTCTAAACTTCTCTCTTACGATTACTACTACTTTACTACGTAAAACTAAATGTAGGGAAAAAAATTCTTTATTTTAAAACCATTACCAAAAATCAGGGAATTGTCCAATTTATTGAAATTTTGGACCATATAACCTTTAAGCACCCCATTTGTAATCTTGATTCAGAAGGACATTTTTTCATTTACACCGTCAAAATCCAGTTGTTTAACACGATTTTTTAAAGATAAAAATTGTTTTTTCATTTACAAAAACTCTAATCAAAAAACAAGTTTACACGGGAATAGTTGTTGTTGTTAGCTTGTGTGAAAAAATTAATTTTGCACTAAAGATAAACTAATATTGTTATTAAAAAAAAAAGAAAACTTAAAATGAACGACATGTTCATTTATTTTCCATGGGCCTCTACGGATAGTTAATATTAAAAAGTATTTGTTTAAAAAATATTTGGCTTGGATTAGGGTTAGGGGTTAGCATTTAGTTTTATAATTTAAAAAAAGAATGCGTCTAAAAATCATGTTAACAAACAACCGGATTTTGACAGTGTAAATGAAAAACATGTCCTTGTGAATCGAGATCCCAAATGGGGTGCTTAAAGGTTATATGGTCCGAAATTTTTTACCACTTTATTCATTAATGATTTAATTTCATAATGAATTTCTTATTTTATATATGAAATGAGACAAAGACAATGTAACATAACTATTTAACTTTAATCAACTGAATACAACTCAGTAATAATGCAATTACAATGTCCGCTGTCTGTTATATCTAAATAGTCCCAATCAAAGTGTTTTTCACGGCACTAAATCGTATATGTTGTACAGTGGTATCAAATTGATATCGCTGGTGTACATTGTCTACTTTGCTTAAATGTAGTAGTCGGACTTAAGGAAATCACAACACATGTGTATAGTAGAAACTGTTGACTTTATTTCTTTTCCCTCAGATGTGCGTGGGTGGTGAGCGTTGACAATGACTGCTGCTGGGATGGCTAGTGTTGGTGAGGTGGAAGGGGTGGCTACGTGGGTCTCACAGCCTTTCGGACGTGACCGACCGTGAGCCGTTAGCGTCTCACTTTTTCTTTGTTCCGAGTCTTCTGCCTGACTAACTGTCGTCCCTGCTATCCTTTCTTTTATGTATATAAACCGCCCATGCATTTTCTTTTGTTATACTTATCAGTGGAAAAATCTACTTCCAATTTCTTTATTCACATTAACCGGAAAAAGTCCTTTGTTATTTTTGTCGTCTTTTCTTTGTTTAGGTTTAAACGAAAAATCCTACTTCCACCTGCAGGATATGCAACAAAGGGAAGATAACCCCACCACTCCAAAAGGGATGCAATCATATCTCTTAATATCACATTCTTACAACTTGCAGAGTTAGGTTCAGTTCATGGTGAGGCTGGTATCTCAAGCTCTGCTGGCTGGGATGGGGACTGTCCATCAATCACTGACTGAAATGGGGGCTGTTCAATGATTACTGAAATAGTTATCTCCCTTAGGGTAATATCTGGTCCACACTTCGTGCTTGCAAGAGTCTGCAATGGACAGGGAGCTATGTTATGCAGGGAAACAGATGATTCACAGCCATCACTGTATCTGATATGTGCATAGATTAGATTTACATCCAACAGCTTAACTTCTTGTACCAAGGGATCAGTCTTTGAGTGTCTTACAAATTGTCGTAGATAAACAGGTCCTGGTTTTAGAAGCCAGGATGGGAGGGATTCTCCTAAAGACGATCGCCAAGAGAATGAGAAGAATCGTTCATGAGGTGTTGCATTAATGGCAGTCGATAGAATAGATCTGATTCTGGGAAGAGCTTAAGGTAGTACTAATTCTCAGCAAGTTATGGACAGGTCCTGAGATTTGAGTGCCAGACAAATAGTTTTCCATATGATACCATTATACCTTTCCAGTTGGGCATTGCCTCAAGGATGATAAGGAGTTGTTTTGCTAGAGGCAATCCCATGTTGTAAAAGGTATTTCTTTACATCACGAGCTAAGAACCCTAAGCCTTGGTCTGAGTAGATATAGCTTGGTGACCCACATAGGGAGAAGATTAAGTGCAGGCATTTAATAATTGTTTTAGATGAGGTATCCTTGCATGGAATTGCAAAACAAAATATTGAATATTCATCTATTACAACAAATAGAGATTTATTCAGCATACTAGATTGTAAGGGTCCCTTGAAGTCCACACTGAGGCGATCAAAAGGTTGAGTAGCCTTGATTAATTTACTGTTAGGCAAGGAAGCCAACCGTAGTTTCAATTCAGCTCAAATTTTGCAGGATGAGCAAGCTTCCTTCACTTCCTCTGTGGAAAATGGCGTTTTTAGACTGCACGTAGTGTAAAAGTCTAGTGACTCCTGGGTGACACAGATCATCATGTAGTTTTATAAGGGATGGGGCAAAGCTGGCATTACAGTATGCACAATTCAAGGTATCGTCAACCAGATTATAGCGTCCAGGGTGGTAGCGAATGTCATAGGAAAAGTTTGCCAGTTCCAAGCGCCAACCTTGGATTGTGTCATTCTTAATTTTTGACCTTCTACGGTTATCCATCATGAATGCCACAGATTTTTGATCAGTCACTATTGTAAAATGTTGGCCAGATAGGAAATAGGATCACTTCCTGATGGCTTTGATTACTGCAGTAGTCTATTTCTCAATCGCTGGATAGTGACAATTCAGTGTTTATGACATGAATGCAACAGGTTGTCCAAAGTGGTTTAGTGCAGTGGATATTGCAACATCTGATGCATCACATTACATATGGTTTGGTATTATCAGGATAGTGTAGTGCCACTTTCACCAGTAACCGCTTTAAATCATGAAAGGCTTCACAAGCCCTTGTATCAAGTGGAAACTGTTTTGCTTTATTTAGAGGCTGAATATGGTCAGAAAATCGAAGGATCCATTTTGCATAATATGCAAACATGCCTAAGGTTTGTATTAGTGACACCTTATTAGTGGGTATCTCCAGGTCAAGAAGTGGCTGCAATCTCAATTTATCAGGCCACACCAATCCACCACCTATCTCATAACCAAGCACGGAAATCGTTTTAACAGAACATATGAATTGTTTTCATTCAGTGTCAGTTGTTGCTGTTGGGCGGCTTCAAGAAACCTTTTAACACATTCATCATGTTCTACTTCTCGGTGCTTCCCCCTCCCCTTCCTGGCACATCCCTACCTCCGCCATTCACCCTGTGCTCTCCGTCACACAATTCTTTATTCATTTGACAAAATATGAAAATTTTGATGTTATTATTGTTAGATATAGCAAAGACATTTAGGCCAGCTGTGACTTCATGGCCGCTGCTGCTGCTGCTGCTATTATTTTACACATGTCTTTTAATTGCTGTTAGAAGCCAGATCATAAAACTAAATATAATGTTGGGCAAACAGAGGGAGATCATATATATTTTTTTAAGTCTTGATTTTCAAACAATTACTGAAAATCGGGGAATTTTTTTAAGGGAAATTTTCACCACTTTGTTTATTAATGATCTAATTTTTGATGGACGCTATTTGCAGAATTCTGTCCCAGCCTCTTGCCTTAAAAACGTTAGGCGGTGAAATCTTAAAAAACAACACCACCTATGATTGAAATCCCTAGATGAAGCGGTGTCAGTTGAAAAAAAAAACAACAACCAGCGCTTAAGGCATTTTTCCCGAAAAGTTAATGCGATATTTTACCCCCTCCAGTATATTTTCAACTAGTAAATGTAAATATTTTAACCCTCCCCCTCTTGAAAAATATTTTAAGGGTGGGGGAGGCTAAATATGGCTTACTTTTAATGTCTTCAAAACAATAAATAAAAAAGATTGTTGATAAAACACCTTCAATCTGCTAAAAAAAAATTTTTTTTCGGTATTTTCATTTTTTTTTTTTTTTTTCAACAATCAATTACAAATGAAAAAATCAAAATATTTAGATATTCTTGTTTATCTAAAAACTAAAAACAAAACATTAAACAAACATAAAAAAGAAAAATTCAATATCTGAAAAAAGTTATTTGAAAATTTGAAAATTATTTTCTTAAAACTCATGAAATAATTTTCGTTCTATTTTTTTTTTTTTTTTTTTTTTGTAATTTGAAAAACAATAAATTTCTTTGAATTATTGACTGAAAATTCAATTGCACATTTTCACTTAAAAAAACGAATTAAAATTAATCAAATCGATTATTTAAGGTCAAATTTTTGTTTTAGTTGGAAAGTAGAAACAAAATGAGCAAAGAAGCAAAATAATATGTAATATTTTTTTATACATTTTAAACAATTAAATTTACCCCCAAAATCCCTAAAGATGTATGATGACCGAAAAACAAACCATTTTATCATCATTTTAAAACATTTTCAAAAGTTTCTTCTGAGAAATCATTTACAAAAATATTAAATACACGATGTAAAGAAAAATTACTCATGTAGACATTTTATTTAAATCTACTATCTTTTTTCTTTCTTTTTTTTTTTGTTCCAAACATACAGAAAAATAAAACTCTGCTAAAGAATTCTTGTTTTTCTTCAAGAAACATAGGACCGGAAAATATGTTAAAACTGAAATGTAACAATTCACTAAAATCACTGATTAATAAAACAAAAAAATTCCCCAAAATCAGGAAAATATTCAATTTTGATAAAATTTTCAGTATTGACTTATTAATAAATTAAATTTATAATGCATCAGTTTTTTTTATTAAAAATACTGCAGATTTCTTTCAGGTTACTTGTGCCACCACCTTTTGGGGATTAAAAACCCCAGGGTAGGGCTATATCTTTATATTAAAATTAATTTATTTTGAATTATAATGAATGTTTTAATTAAAAATCGTAATAAAGAAATGAACTTACCTTTCTTTTAAATTTGTTGTATTTCAAATTTATTTTCCCTTGAATAATACTTTGACTTTTATTCATTCACAGATAACAACAGGATTAGAGAAGAAGAATTTGAAAATTTGAAGGATACATTCAAACATATACCAAAGCAAAAATATATTCTTGCTAAATGTGTTGCTATCACTTATATATTTGACAAGAGAAGGTATTTTTCTTGCAAATTCTACTACATGAGTATTTTTCTTAAATTCATATTTTAAAGAATAACTGGGAAAAGAGACTAGAGTAAAAAGCGACATTTATCCAGTGTGCAGATCAGCATTTTTAATAGTTCAGAATTGAAAACAGATATGGAAACACACACCATAGAGAAACCAGTTTCTAGTAAAGTTTTTATGTCAGAAGAGAGTTCCTCTTTGAAAGCAAACACTGGAAACAAAACATTTTCTTGTAAAATCTGTGGATCAGAATTTTCACAGAATTCCAGTTTGAAAAACCATGTACAAACACACACTGGCAAAAAAACATTATCTTGTGAAGTCTGTGGATCAACATTTTCAAAGAGTTCAAATTTGAAAAGACATATGCAAACACATACTGGAGAGAAATTATTTTCTTGTGAAGTCTGTAGATCAGCATTTTCAAAGAGTTCAAATTTGAAAATACATATGCGAACACACACTGGAGAGAAATTAATTTCTTGTGAAATCTGTGGATCAGCATTTTCAAAGAGTTCAAACTTGAAAAGACATATGCAAAACACACCATGGTGTAAAACCATATTTTTGTAAAATCTGTGGATTAGCATTTTCACAAAATTCAGCATTGAAAAACCACATGCAAACGCACACTGAAGAGAAACCATATTCTTGTGAAGTTTGTGGATCAGCATTTTCTAGGAGTTCCCATTTGAAAAAACATATCCAAACTCACACTGGAGAAAAACCATTTTCCTGTGAAGTCTGTGGATCTGCATTTTCACAGAGTTCAGATTTGAAAAGACATATCCGAACGCACACTGGAGAGAAACCATTTTCTTGTGAAGTCTGCAGATCAGCATTTTCTGAGAATTCAGCTTTGAAAATACATATGCGAACACACAGTGGAGAAAAACCTTTTTCTTGTGAAATCTGTGGATCAGCATTTTCTTGGCGTTCCAGTTTGAAAATCCATATGCAAAGACATACAGGAGAGAAACTATTTTCTTGTGAAGTCTGTGGACTTGCATTTTCTTGGGATTCCAGTTTGAAATATCATATGCAACACCACACTGGAGAGAAACAATTTTCTTGTGAAGTCTGTGGATCAGCATTTTTAAAACATTCCTCATTGAAAAGACATATTCGAACACACACTGGAGAGAAACCATTTTCTTGCGATGTCTGTGGAGCAGAATTTTCTGAAAGTTCCCGTTTGAAAGAACACATGCGAACACACACAGGTGAGAAACCATTTCCTTGCAAAATCTGTGGATCAGCATTTTCACAGAGTTCCAATTTGAAAACCCACATGCAAACACACACTGGAGAGAAACCATTTCCTTGTAATGTCTGTGGATCAGCATTTTCTAGGAGTTCAGATTTGAAAAGACATATGCAAACACACACTGGAGAAAAAATTATTTCTTGTGAAATCTGTGGATCAGCATTTTCACAGAGTTCAAGTTTGAAAAGACATATGCAAACACACACTGGAGAGAAACAATTTTCTTGTAAAGTCTGCGGGTCATCATTTTCTAGAAATAGCAGTTTGAAAATTCATGTGCGAATGCACACTGGAGAGAAACCATTTTCTTGTGAAATATGTGGATCAGCATTTTCTACAAGTTCTTGCTTGAAAAACCACATGCAAACACATAATGAGGAGAAATGCAATTAGAGAGATTACAGTACATCTGGGAATATTAGCCTCCACCATTAACATCAAATGGAAAGGTAACTGTGTTCTATGACAAAGTAATCCAGACAGATATATAAAAGACAAAGCCATTAAACCAGATATTGTCATCTGGAATAAACATTAAAAAAAAACTGCTCTTATTATTGATGTAGCTGTCCCAAATGATTATAGACTCAATAGAGCTGAGCAGAAAAAATTACAAAATATCAAGACCTCAAGAATGACCTAAAAACATTGAAATAAATAAATATACCTGTTGTGATAGGGGCAACTGGACTGGTGAAGCAAAACTTGAAAAAATACCTTGGAACAATACAAGGTAAATTAAGCTGCTATGAAGTATAAATAGCAGCTATCAAAGGAACATGCTCCATCCTAAAAAGATCATTAGGATACAAGTACTATTTATAAAGGAATAAGGTGTTAGCCCAGGGTAGGGCTAGAAATTGTTAAAGGAAAATAAAACAAAAAAAGGGGAGAGACCATTTTCTTGTGAAATCTGGGAGTCATCCTATTCTAGAAGTTCTCATTTGAAAAGGCATGATAAAATGTGTGCATTTGAAGGCTCTGCACACACTGAAATCTTGAGAAGGAATTATGAAGATAAAATCAAAATTGAGATTTTTCTGCCAATCTGTGAGATTCATAGCAAATCAAAGAAGGCCACAAACCGATCCATGTTTTGGCCTCCTAAAAAGCATAAATGGCTCAACTTTCAGTGACCAGCAACATTCAATAGTGAGTCAGCAGCCAAGAAGACAGCAAGGGAAGATACATGAACACCGTGCTCACCACACCAAGACAGCAGACATCACTCATCACCTCCTCCATTCTGACATCCGTTGACCGCAGCCTTTCTTCCTTACCTTTTTCTTACTGTAATGAACCACCAATGCGTTTGCCTAATGTCACTACCAACTTTGACCATCAAACTACCAGACTTTCTACCCAAATCACTACTACACATTGACCATCATATCACTATCACATTTAGCTGACATCACTACTGACTTCAACCATCAAACTACCAGACTTTCTACTCACATCACTACTGCGCATTCTACCGACATCCACCATCATGTTTGGCTAACATCACTACCAATTTTGATCATTATACTACTATGACTGGGGTTTCCACCTGTAGCTGCCACTAAAAACTGACCAGTTTAATTATGTTTTATTTTGTATAAATTAACCACCACCAAGAGTATTAAATTTAGGGTAGTTTAAGAGTTAACTTCATTTGGTGCAGAGCACTAGTTTCTGCGGTCTATGAACCCTAACCAAAAAGTGGAAAGGGGACCTTTAGTTAGATTATCACTGCCAGGCTGGTTGGAATGAAGCAACAAGCTGTGAGTTTCTATCTCTTAATATGTCTATTTGTTGAAGTTTCTGTATTTTGAGATTCTTTTAAATTGTTCTTCTTTGTTGTATTCACTGTTATTAAATGCTATTTGTTTTCTTAGAGTTTCACAGTGTTAATTGAATAAAATTAATTACATCAGTAAGAATTGCCATGCCTTCACTTTATCCAGACAGGGGCAGCCATTACACCACCTGCTCTGTAAATATCACTAGTGACACTGCTAGAGTCTAAAACTTTTTCCTTTCCTCAATATATAATTTATGAAACCATCAAACTGTGTTTGTCTTTTCCTTTGCTAACATGCACTTTCTCCTTTCTGCCTGATATAACAAATGTGCTAAGCCACTGGCCCAGCAAACATGGTATACCCTTACTTGTTAGCAACAGTCAACTAAATGTACCAACAAACACACAAACCTCTTATAGAAGGTCTCATACAGCACAACAATACTTACCCAGCCTATGGGTCCTGTGTCTCACCAACACAAGAGGTGTTTGGCCATATCAGATCTGCTGTGCCACTGGTCCAGTGAATATAGTATACCCTTAATTGTTAGCAGCCATCAGTTAAATGTACCCACAAACAAAAACAACTTACAGAAGCCCTCATATAGCACAACAATTCCTCTCTTTCAACATTTTTATTGATTAAAATTTGAAGAAGAAATTTTATTTCTGGTATTTCAACATTTCTTTTCAAAGAAAAAAATTTCAATCATATTTCAAAATTAAAAAAAAGTTCCCTCCCCTCATTTCAACATGTCTATTGATTAAAATTTAAAGAAAAAAAATTGACTATTCTTAATTTCACTGCTTATTCACTGAGCATAACAAAACAACATGTTTCAAGGAATCCATAGGTATAGGTAACTATTCTTTAAACAAATGATTTACATTTATATATAAAGTATCAAATACAAATAATATACACACAGTTGTATAGTTCGTTCTAAGTTTGTTCTAACCCATTACTGGCCTTACTATTTCCACATAAACATGTGCAGCATCAGAAATTTATGCAGCCATACTCACTCACAAGTTTTTTTCATTTTGCCAAAAATCATGGCTCCTGCAACATGTGGTGAGTGTTCTCCTGGACTATTAAGTGAAATGCATTCAACAAAAGACAAGAAAAAGTATTAATGGACTGATTTTATGAGAACAAAGGGAACAAAGTGGGAATGATAACTAAATAATTAAATAAATCGTAGTATTTTGTAGTTATTTAAAACTATTTTAGCTAGAAATATGGTTTGATGTATTTTGTTTTACAGCATATCAACCTCTGTGGGTTATTTAATGTCAACTAAGTTTTTAAATAAATTAATTCATAATGGATAATCATTTTTTTTTTCAAACTCATATTTTTCTATTCAACCCATAAATGGGACCTTAACAGGTACTACCACTCCGGGTCAGAGTGGACCTGGGAGTAATAGAGATGAAGATTCCACAGACATCCAGAACTGAAACCTCACCATCAGACAGAGTTTAGCATCATTCCCAGGACATGAAAACCCTCAGGCACCGCCTTCTAGCACCCATATGATAAAAAGGGTTAAGGCTTTTGTAGTTATTCATCGTTGGAAGAAGTGATGAATTTATAGATTTTGTTCTCTCTCACAAAATTTCTTTAATGCATACAAATTTAAAGTTGACGATTCCCTAATTTTTTGCAATTGTTTGAAAATAAAACAATTTTTCCCCTTTAGTGATTGGAATTACCTCCCTTGTTTGACTTTCATTTAAAAATTTTTCTGTATTGAATGCAAAACGAACGATACGTTTTAATTTCATTCAACCAGAAAACATTTGATTTATTTGAAATATTAAATTTTTTCACTTTTTCTCTAACATTGTATATCCCTAAGGAAAAGAAATTGGACAAAAGAAAAGAGAAAGAAGTAAGTATAACGTTCTAAATTATTATCTTTCCTTACAAATAAGAAAAAACGAACATAATTTACAGAAAAAGCTTTCTTTTCACTGACGAGGAAGTAGAATTTTTGACAATACTTTATAGATATAAAAATATCTTGAATCTTTTGAAAACTGATTTAATTGTTTAAAAATCTAATTCATTTCTACGTCTAATTGATATTTTATTTTCGCTACTATCCATGTTAATCGGTAGGAGTGACTTAAGTCTCCCAGTTGTTCGGCCAGTGTTAGCAGATTAAATTTCCGTCAAATGTTTTTAAAACTTTATATATATTTTTTTTTATCATAAACAATGATTTTATTAATTTAATTAAATAAATACAAAACAAACCTTAAACCTAACAAGAAAAAATTGGTATATCGTAAATTCAAGGGCGAAAAATGTTACTGCTCAACAGCGATAAATGTTGTTGCTATGGATGGCCAACAATGTAAAAATACCTTACAGTAAACAATGTGTTAAGGCAGTTTCACTTAGGCAACGCTGTTATAAAATTAACTTGTGATGTACACAAGTCAAATCAGTTTGGTAGGTACCACCAAAAATATGTCACGTGTTCAGTTTAGGCCATGAAACGTAAATATTTTTGAACTTTTTTCTTTTAAAATCTTGCAAAACGAAATAACCAACATAAAGAGTTGTTACAAAGAAAAACAGTTCAAAGATCAAATTATCCGATTGGGGAATAATTATTCACCGTTATCTTGAAAAATAAGTAAAACAGTCCGTTTTTTTGGTTTTTTTTTTTTTTACAATAGGTCAATTTCTTTATTGATATTTTTACCAGAATTCTGTATTCATAGTTCTTTTACTAAAAAAAACTCTGACAATAAAACTTATAAACGTCTTCTTATATAATTATTCAGACTCTTATCTTTATAGAAACATTGTCATTATTTCATAAAATAAAACAGGGGGTGTAGACCTTATAGGATAAAAAAGTCGAATCGTTTGCTCGTAGTTAATTCTGAGACATCTGTTTCTTCAATTGAAAAACTGGTGATCTCTAAAGTTGTTGTCATCGGCCGTGGAGCGTCATATAGAACTCTCTCGAAGATAAATGGAATCTGAATATTTGTTGATTTATTCTGTCTGTTAACAAATAGGCTCCGATTTTGATATTCTATTTTGACACTACAACACGAACGTAGTTGAAAGCACCAGTTTGTCCAATCAAACTCTGACAAATGTATAATCTATTTTCCTTAAGTTTGGAAAAAGAATTGTGTTTATGGGATTAAAACAAAAAAATTCAACTTTCTGAGTCAGTGTTTACTACCGTGTACTACTACCATCGTTAGCACTAGAATTAACATCACAAATCCATTTTTCAGGTCGTATTCACCATAAACTTTATTTTCTAATCGTCCACTTTTTACCAAATCAACTGCATTTGACTTTTGCTTTTTACCTACAAATTTTACATTGTGAACATTACACATTTCTTTTGATTTACACAAATTTATTCTCAGAATAAATTTATTTGTTAATTATTAGGTATCACCAAAAAGGTCACATGATCAGTTTAGGCCATCTTGAATAAAATGGAAATAAATATTTCCGAACTTTGTTTATCAAAAATCTCGTAAAAAATAAAGATCGTACAGGGTTATTACAAAAAAAAAAAATAATAAATAAAAAAAACCCCAACAAAACAGTTAATTCAAAGATCAAATTATCCGATTGGGAAACATTACATCGTTATCTTAAAAAAAAGAAATAAACCTATCCGTATTACATGCGAAAGGATAATTTTCAGGCCGAAATTTAGACAGAAAAAATACATACTATTACCCTCTTACGATTATATATCTACATATAGCTGGTTGTAACGGACATACTTTTTTAAGCCAAAATTTACAATTAAAATGAATAAAATCTTTAAAAACTTTAATATTAAAATTTACTATTAAAATGAATAAAAACTTATAATATTAAAATTTCACAGTGAAATTGACTTTAAAAAATGTCTTCAGTTTTGGTATTAATCTTTAAAATCGAAAATGAAATGAAATAAAAATTTGAATATTTTTTCTAAGAGAAAAACTGATAAAATAATCAATATATACTTACTTTTTTATCCTAATACGTCGAAAGAGTTGAAAAATATATTTTTTACGGTAAGAAAAACAAACAATAGTTACTGAGAAGCGTCTCGTCTCTTTGTATAAAAACAAAACAAATATGTCCGTTTTGCTCTTCCGTATATTCTAAGAATCACACATTACTATTCAACAATAAAAATTACAAATTCTTTTAAGAATATTGATATAGCGTGGATCAGACCAATTTTTAGTTCACCTGAATTCTAAAATTCATATATTTAAATATCCGTAAAAAATTCAATTTTTTTTCACACAGAAAAAAAAATTATTTAATTTATTTCACGCAGAAAAAAAATATTTAAGCATACAAAAGCTTGAAAATCTCTTAAAAATTAATTTCTTAAAAAAAATTTTTTTTTTTTTGACAATTTAATAGAATATAGTACATCTTTGTGTTTGTTATTTCTCCATAATTTCTGTCTAAACTGTGTCTTGTTATTTTGTCATTTCAAATATTATTTGTGAAGTCGGAACATGCAACACCAGCCTCTACAACCTCGTAAAAAAATCCCCTAATATATTTTAGGAAAAAACTATTTCAGACGAATTTTCATCAAAAAGTAAGCAATTCTGGTAGCTTTTGTGAAAATTGATTTATTTTTCATAGAATTTTTTTAAAAAGCCTCTAGACATAACTTGTTTTGGGCTACGTTAAATTTCAATTGATTTAATGGTGCAAAAATGTAAACATGGTTTTTCATTCATAATTTTCATTATTTCCACTAACTGAATTTTTTTTTTTAAATCATCAGGGATTTGTTTAATGTTTCTTCTTTCATATGGACAAAAAACTTTCAAGATAATATCAACTTTTCTGCAAGTGTCATTGAGTTAAATATGGAGGGGGGGGGGTAATTTTCCCAAGGAAAATTGGTGGTACCTACAGTTTGCGGATTAGTTAACAATTAAATAAAGTAGAAAAATATTCTAATTTTAATTATTGGTTTCATTATTCCCAGTTGTAACATATCTTTTTTTTTTCTTCTTTTTTTTTCTTTTTTTTTTTTTTTGAGTTCAGCTTAATGGTTTGTTTTTTTTTTTGTTTTTGTTTTGTTTTTTAAAGTTTGCTTAATGGTTTTTTGTTTTTGTTTTTTTTTTTTGTGGTAATTTTAACGTTTTGTCATATCAAACTCCTGCCCTAATTTATGCAGGCGTCACGCATATTTCCGACACAACTTAGATATTTTCCGAATTTGGTTTTTATCGCTTTTTATGGTCAAATTACTGTAGATATTTTACAATGGCAACAAATTTTACCCCCCCCCCAAAAAAAAAAAAAAATTCAAATGATATTTTAATAATTTTGAAAATTTTCTAGGGGTGTAGAGAAAAAGTGTTCCTCTCAATGGGTAATCCTACACAAGCAGTGTGTGGTTGTTTTTTAAAGTATGGTTGTCCACAAGTGTAATAATTTTGAAAATTTTCTAGGGGTGTAGAGAAAAAGTGTTTCTCTCATTGAGTAATCCTACACAAGCAGTGTGTGGTTGTTTTTAAAGTATGGTTGTCCACAAGTGTAATAATTTTTAAAATTTTCTAGGGGTGTAGAGAAAAAGTGTTCCTCTCAATGGGTAATCCTACACAAGCAGTGTGTGGTTGTTTTTAAAGTATAGTTGTCCACAAGTGTAATAATCCATGTTGTCTTGTGTTAAATTCTCTTTTAATATTCATTCTCTTGCAGGCTTCTATAGTAAAATCTTCCAATAAAACACACACTAAAAAAACAAAAAGACAAAACTAAGAATAAAAAAAGTATAAAATAATTTTCAGGTAACCAGTCAAATATGAGAGTAACCCCCCTTTGTTTGTTTCACTTTGAGGAAGCCATTTGTTTTAGTCAGCCATTTTCATTTCACCATAAATCTACACTGAAAATACAAATTTGTTCGAATCAATAAAACTGTATGTTTTAACACAAACATATCATAAAATGTGTTTGTGTTAAAACATGCAGTTGAATTGATCGAACAAATTCATATTTTCAGTGTAGGTTTACAGTAAAATGGAAATGACCGACCAAAACAAACGGTTTCTTCAAAGTGAAACATACAAGTGGAGGTTACTCTCATTTATGTAACTAATTTTCAGATTACCTTTATTTATTCAGGAGTTTTACATTAATTAACAAAATGCCATTACTTAGTGATTTTAATAATATTAATAGTATTATAAAAGAACTGTTTTGTTCGTTAAAACACTTGAGGGCATTCAAAATGAATAAATATTTTAAATTCAGTCAGCTTGATCTTTACTTACAGTTTTTTTTTAAATAAATTTTTCATGACCTACATACTACTTTAATTATATACGAGAAAAGTTATTTTTTCTAAGTTTCATTCAAATTTAGATGATAACATTTTTACCATGAGTCCACTTGTTGCAATGGAGTATCAATTTTGATAAGTCTTCATCAAAATTAGAAAAATTATTGTATCTATATTAAATTCCATTAAATATATTTTAGTATTTGTTGGAGAGTCGAATAACAGTTTTGTTCGTGACTTTGCATAAATTATATAAAATACATTGCAGTTAAATATTATCTGATTGTAATATTATATAAGTATAATGTATAATGTATAAGTCTCCTGGTTTTATTTTCCCTTAGATAATACTTTAATTTGTATTCTTTCACAGATAACAGGATTGGGGAAAATGAATTTGGAAACTTAAACGACACATTCAAACTCATGCCAAAGGAAAAATATATTCTTTCTAAGTGTGGTGCTATTATTTATATATCTCACTAGACAAAGTATTTTTCTTCCAAAATTTACAAGAGTATTTTCTTTAAATTCATATTTTAAAGACCAACTGGGAAATGAGACTAGAGTAAAAGGCAACATTTCTCCAGTGTGCAGATCAGCATTTTTCATAGTTCATAATTGAAAACAGGTATGGAAACACACACCATAGAGAAACCAGTTTCTAGTAAAGTTTTCATGTCAGGAGAGCGTTCCTCTTTGAAAGCAAACACTGGAAAAAAAACATTTTCTTGTAAAGTCTGCGGATCAGAATTTTCTAAAAGGTCCTGTTTGAAAGTACACATGCGAACACACACTGGGGAGAAACCATTTCCCTGCAAAGTCTGTGGATCAGTATTTTCACAGAGTTCCCATTTGAAAACCCACATGCAAACACACACTGGAGAGAAACCATTTGTTTGTGAAATCTGTAGATCAGCATTTTCTAGAAGTTCCAGTTTGAAAAGCCATATACGAACACATACTGGGGAGAAACGATTTTCTTGTAAAGTTTGTGATTCAACATTTTCAACAAATTCCAATTCGAAAAGCCATATGCAAACACACACTGGAGAGAAACCATTTTCTTGTGAAATCTTGGATCAGAAACTTTCTTTCAAGCACTTTCTTCAAATTCCAGTTAAACATTTAAACCATTTTCTTGTGAAGTGTGTGATTCAGCATTTTCAGACGCTTGCAATTTCAGAAGACACATACGAAAACACACTGGAGAGAAACCATTTCCTTGTGTAGACTGTGGATTAGCATTTTCACAGAGTTCAGATTTAAAATCACACACGCGGACACACACAGGAGAGAAACCTTTTTCTTGTGAAGTCTGTGGATCAGCATTTTCTTGGAATTCCAGTTTGAAATACCATATGCAAACACACACTGGAGAAAAACCATATTCTTGTAAAGTCTGTGGATCAGCATTTTCTGTCTATTACACGTTAATGGTACATATGAAAATACATACTGGAGAGAAACCATTTTCTTGTGTAGTCTGTGGATCAGCATTTTCTAGGAATTCCAATTTGACGAGACACATGCGAACACACACAGGAGAGAAACCATTTTCTTGTGAAGTCTGTGGATCAGCATTTTCTACAAGTTCAGGTTTGAATAGCCATATGCAAACACACACTGGAGAGAAACCATTTTCATGTGAAGTCTGTGGTTTATCCTTTTCTAGAAATTCCCATTTGACAAGACACATGCGAACACACACGGGAGAGAAACCATTTTCATGTGAAGTCTGTGAATCAAGATTTTCTAGGAGTCACCATTTAAAAACACACATGCGAACTCACACTGGAGAGAGAATTGGAAAAGGCTACTAGACACTACCTTGAGTGTTTCGGTCTCTCTATACAGGGGTTTGTCAGTATCTGACATGAGGATACTTCCCCTTGGAAGTAAACCCTGACCAAATATTCCCCTTATCACAGCTAAGCACTGGGCTAAATGATGAGGAAATTAACAGTGCACCTTCTCCTAGTGCTGCTACCAACACTAAGCTGGGTACCCCACCAGACCAACGTAATACTAGTCTTGGAATCTTGCAAGACCAACCATGGACCACTAGAAAGAGAAACTATAACATAGCTAAGTGGTCTATTGAGGAGAAGAAAATTATCTTCTGCTGTTTCACTTATTCAAGATTTGAGAAGTGGGGCAATCAAGTATTAGCCCCAGGAAGGGGCCCCTTGATCTCTAAAAAAATCTTAAAGGAAAATTGAAAAAAAAAAGAGAGAAACCATTTTCTCATGTAGTCTGTGGATCAGCATTTTCTTGGAGTGACCATTTAAAAATCCAAATAAGAACACGCACTGAAGGACTGCTAGAAGAGACAAAGAAACTTACAAATGGCCAGGATAGTTTATAGGAAGGCATTTGACAGTGTTCCCCCCCTCTTGGATACTCTGATGTCTGGAACTGTACAATGTCCATAAAGGCATAAGATCATTCCGCCAGAGACAAATCTACAAGACGCATGGCTCCTGAACTTGAATCTCACTTACGGATACCAGTCAGTATCATACATGGGATATCCATTTTATGAGGCCCTAACACAAATACGCATAATATTTTCCTCTAATTTTGAACATTTGACTTTAGTGTATGTATGTACAGTTTTGTGTATGCACATACATAGTTGTATTCTTACCCAGCATTGCATAGGAAAACTTACCCTCTATATTCTAATATATTCTAACACAATGCAACAACTGCTAAATAATTATTCATAGAAGTTATATATAAGAAATTATTTGATGCATAAAGATATTTTGCTCTAAGTTGACATTTTGTTGACATTTGACTTACATATTTTAAAATATTCTGACACAGAAATTTAGGAATTTACAAGCAAATAGTCCTTTTTTTACCGATATATATATATATATATATATATATATATATATATATATATATATTTTAAGAAATCTAATTCGTTTCAACATTTAATTCATATTCTATTTTCGCTACTATCCGGCGGGGTGACATAAACAAAGTCCTTTATGTATTACCAATATATGTCACGTGATCAATTTTTGGCAATATTGAAGGAAGTAACATAAATATTTTTGAACTTTTTAAAAAAGTCTCTCTAAAAATAAAAATAAAAAATAACGAACATGCAAAGTTGTTACAAAGAAAAGCAGTTAAATTTCAATTTATTTAACAGTGCGAATGTCTATTTTTTGTAAATGGTTCAAAAATGTTCAAGACAATATTAACCTTTATGCAAGTTTCATTGCGTTGAATATAGGGGGCGAGAGGGGGGGGGGGTAAATTTGACAGCTTAAATTGGAGGTCCCTAAAGTCCTTCCTAGTGAGTAAAAGTCTAATTTCATTGAAATCTTAGGCTATTAAATTTCCATCTAATTTTAAAAAAACTTTTTGAAACAACAAAACGATCTTTAAACCTAACAAGACAAATTTATATATCGGGAATTCAAGGAGGAATTTTTTTATTCGCTCACCTGCGATACATTTTATTGCTATGGGTGGCCAATAGGTACCACCAATTTTCCCTGTGAAATTTACCCCCCCCCCAATATTCAATACAACGAAACTTGCATAAAGGTTAATATTATCTTGAAAAAATGTTATTCCACCGAAAGAAAACGCATTCTGATGATTAAAAAAAAAATTCATCTTACGGAAATAATGAAAATTATGTATGAAAAACAATGTTTGCATTAGTGATCACGAATTCGGTCATGTGATCAGCACATATGATAGGCTGTACTGGGTTGTTAAGTAGACCTAGCAT
The DNA here is from genome assembly GCA_023376005.1 of Doryteuthis pealeii. NCBI lineage: Eukaryota > Metazoa > Mollusca > Cephalopoda > Myopsida > Loliginidae > Doryteuthis > Doryteuthis pealeii. The sequence goes on from CM042151.1 coordinate 99,726,653, forward strand.
AGAAATGAATACAATATGGGAACCCATAATTAAGAAGGCTAGATCAGATTGAAAAAAAAACAAACAAAAAAAAAACTATGAGTCTAGGTAAAAAATCCTACATAAAAATGAATAGGTAGATATTCTAGCCGAAAAACAAAACATTAGGTTTATAAGTTCCCAAAATTCACACTCAATTGTCCAATTGGACACATGGCCTAGTGGATAAGGTAGTTAGGTTAAGACAGTTCTAAGTGACAGTTATCTCTGGATTCCGGGTTCAGTCCTGAGTAGAGGCAGTAACATAGAAAAATAATTAACAGAACTCCTACCTATGGTTAGCGGAATGAGAACAGGATACCCTCGTGGACTAAATAAAGGGTTAAGTTCGAAGTTATGTGATCCCGATTACGACAAGAAAGTTCCCGAGTTCGAAAAGAAGATTCCCGAGTCCACAAAGAAGGTTCCCTAGTCCGACAAGAAATACCTGAAGAAGGCCGGAGGGTATATCGGCCGAAACATTGTACAAAGAACAATGAAGATGGGGACAATAGTCCGAATAATGCAGATAATACTATCATCAAGCCTCATCTCAAACATTCAGAAATTGAGAAGGGTGACTTTTTAGATTGCAGACGCCAGCAATATCCCTAGATAAAAGTTTATTCATTTCCTATGGCGAAAAAGGTCGCTGCTCCTTTTTCTTATTCTTCAAATGACGGAGATAGAAACATTGTTGTTAGATTCCACCTTTAAGTGGAAAAAACAAGGAGGAGCACAGAGGAGACCATTCGTTATTCTCAACCATAAGGGTGTTGTTCTTTGACGAGAAGGTACAAGAAATATCGAAAGAAGGTTTATCTTTCAGTTAAAATAATTTTCAACCAGGAGTCTTGTTCTTTGGCGGAAAGGAACAAGAGACATTGAAAGGACTTTTTGAGTTCTGTTGAACAATTTTTTACCTCTCCTGTGTGAGAGAATATATATTTTTTAAAGGTTTGTTATTTTGTTGATTAACACCCTTTCTGTTACAGTAAGTGTAACCCCCTTTGTATACATTTTTTATCCTAATTTGTATTTTGGTACTCGGACCCTAAATTTTCCATTTAGTGGGCGTGCATGGGGTATTTCATGCAATCATTCTAATTTGTATTGATTTTTCATTTGCCTCCTATGTGGAGATATTTTGTAAATAAAATTCTTCTTTCACTATCAAGCGAGACCTTTTGTAGCCTTATTTTTCCCTAACCTTTAAGTTCAATGGTCGGTATTTTTATGAAAGTAGAAAATATTTCCGACAATGTTGCTTAAGGGTAAGAGAGGAGTAAGGGAGAGTGAGAAAAGTAATTTTTGGATATTAATCAAGGTAATAATCTGATTTATTGATACCAGGTTGTTAAGAGTGAAGGAACTACAACTTTTTTGGCTAAGAGGTCTTTTGCTTTCCTGTTCAGGCCTTGTAGCCAACATAGTTGCCATTCCTTCACCACAATCCCTAGAGCTGTCAAGAAACTCACACATCATGGTATTATTCTTGAATGTGGCTGGGCCTTGTGCTAGTTTTGACTCTTCAAAAACTCCACTATCTGCCAAATGCATTATTGGATTTGACGGTTTTTTCTAATGTCGTTAAAGGATTAGAAACTTACTTTTTATTGATTATTATCATCATTGTATCCAATGTTGAAACGAGACAAGAATGTATAATTGTGTGTATGCAGCAAAAAGAATTGCTGTTACTTTGTGATTTTATTCATTTTACTAGTATAATCAAATAACTATTTTGTTCATTCAATTTTTTGGATCCTCAAAATGAATAAAAACTTTAAATTTAGTCAGGAGAAGGAATTGCTTTACTTAGTGATTTTATTAATATTACTCGTATTATAAACTAACTATTTTGATCATTCAAACTTTTGGATCATCAAAATGAATAAAAACTTTAAATTTAGTCAGGAGAAGGAATTGCTTTTACTTAGTGATTTTATTAATATTACTCGTATTATAAACTAACTATTTTGTTCATTCAATTTTTTGGATCCTCAAAATGAATAAAAACTTTAAATTTAGTCAGGAGAAGGAATTGCTTTTACTTTGTGATTTTATTAATATTACTCGTATTATAAACTAACTATTTTGATCATTCAAACTTTTGGATCATCAAAATGAATAAAAACTTTAAATTTAGTCAGGAGAAGGAATTGCTTTTACTTTGTGACTTTATTAATATTACTCGTATTATAAACTATTTTGATTTCAAACTTTTGGATCCTCAAAATGAATAAAAACTTTAAATTTAGTCAGGAGAAGGAATTGCTTTTACTTTGTGATTTTATTATATTACTCGTATTATAAAATAACTATTTTGATCATTCAAACTTTTGGACCTTCAAAATGAATAAGTACTTTAAATTCCTTCAGGGTGAATTTCGTTTACAGTTTCTTTTTTTTTTTTTTGGTGTGGTGTGTGTGTGTGTGGGGGGTAATCTTTTGTTAACTACATTCTACTTTTATTTTGTTTTCTTCGCTAAATTTTAGAGTGGGAAGAATTTTCTTACATTTTCATCATTTCATTAGAAAAAATATTGTATTTATATTAAATCCTCTTCATTATATTTCATTATGTGTTGAATAACAATTTTGTTCATGACTTAGCATAAATCATACATTCCATTAAGTGAAATATAATCTGATTGTAATAGTATATAAGTATACTGTATATTGTATAAGATTCCTGTTTTTATTTTATCTTAAATAATATTTTAATTTCTATTTATTCACAGATAACAACAGGATTACCTAAATAAAATATATTCTTGCTAAGTGTATTGCTATCACATATCTCACAAGAAAAGATATTTCTCTCAAAAAAATTTACTGTATGACTATTTTCTTTTAATTCATCTACTTGAATACTTGGGTAAAGAAACATAAGAATTGAAAACAGATATGGAAACACACACTATTGAGAAACCAGATTCTAGCAAAGTTTGCATGTCAGGATTTTTAGAGAGTCCTCATTTGAAAACACACATGCAAACGCACTCCGGTGAAAAGCCATTTTCTTGCAAAGTGTGTAGATTAGCATTTTCAAACCATTCCAATTTGAAAAGCCACATACAAATGCACACAGTTGAGAAATCATTTTCTTGTGAAATCTGTGGATCAGCATTTTCTAGAAATTATAGTTTGAAAAGCTATATGCGAACACATACAGGAGAGAAACCATTTTCTTTTGAAGTCTGTGGATCAGTATTTTCACATAGTTCCAATTTAAATGAACATATGCGAACACACTCCGGAGAAAAAACATTTTCATGTAAAATCTGTGGATCACCATTTTCCAGAAGTAACCTTTTGAAAAGCCATATGCGAACACACACAGGTGAGAAACCATTTTCTTGTAAAGTCTGTGGATCAGCATTTTCACAGAATTCCCATTTAAAAAGACATATGCTAACACACACTGGAGAGGAACCATTTTCTTGTAAAGTCTGTGGATCAGCATTTTCTCAAAATTCCAAGTTGCAATGCCACATGCTAATACATACTCATGAGAAAGGATTTCCTTGTAATGTCTGTGGATCAGCATTTACTACAAAGCCCCATTTGAAAACTCACATGCAAAAACAACATGGGGTAAAACTATATTCTTGTAAAATCTGTGGATTCACATTTTCAAAGAATTATGGTTTGAAAATACATATACGAACACACACAGGAGAGAAACCATTTTCTTGTGAAATCTGTGGATCAGCATTTTCACTTAGTACTCATTTGAAAAAACATATGCAAACACACACTGGAGAGAAACCATTTTCTTGTGATATGTGTGCATCAGCATTTTCACAGACTTCAGATTTGAAAATCCATATGCGAATGCACACTGGAGAGAAACCATTTTCTTGTGAAATTTGTGGATCAGCATTTTCTAGAAATTACAGTTTGAAAAGCCATATGCGAACACACACTGGAGAGAAACCATTTTCTTGTGAAGTCTGTGGATCAGCATTTTCATATAGTTCCAATTTAAATGAACATATGAGAACACACACTGGAGAGAAACCATTTTCTTGTGAAGTCTGTGGATCAGCATTTTCAAGAAAGGACTATTTGAAAAGGCATATGCAAACACACACAGGTAAGAAACCATTTTCTTGTGAAATGTGTGCATCAACATTTTCACAGAGTTCACATTTAAAAATACATATGCAGACACATACTGGAGAGAAACCATTTACTTGTGAAATGTGTGCCTCAACATTTTCACAGAGTTCACATTTAAAAATACATATGCAAACACACACTGGAGAGAAGCCATTTTCTTGTAAAGTTTGTGGATTATCATTTTCACAGAATTCAGATTTGAAAATCCATATGCGAACACACACTGGAGAGAAACCATTTTCCTGTGAAATCTGTGGATCAGCATTTTCACAGAATTCCCATTTAAAAAGACATGTGCAAACCCACACTGGAGAAAAACCATTTTCTTGTGCCGTCTGTATATCAGAATTTTTTACAAGTTCAGATTTGAAACGACATATGCGAACACATACTGGAGAGAAACCATTTTCTTGTGAAATCTGTGGATCAGCATTTTCTCAAAATTCCCATTTGCAATGCCACATGCGAATACATACTCAAGAAAAAGAATTTTCTTTGTAAAGTCTGTGGATCAGCATTTACTACAAGGCCCCATTTGAAAACTCACATGCAAACACAACATGGGGTAAAACTATTTTCTTGTAAAATCTGCAGATTAGTATTTTCAAAGAATTATAGTTTGAAAATACATATAAAACACACACTGAAGAGAAACCATTTTCTTGGGAAATCTTTAAAGAAGTGAGCATTTGAAATTTAATAAGCGAACACACACAAATGATTGGAATACAACAAAATGACCAATGCAGATTCTGCCACTCAGCCATTGAAAGTTCAAGTCATCTAATGTCTGGTTGCCAGATCCTTTTGGCAGATGGCCACTACACTGCCCGCCATAACAAAGTATGCAAATACCCTCACTGGAAAATCTGTGGAGAAATGCAGCTTGAGAGAACACAGTACATCTGGGAACATGAGCCTCCACCAATAACATCAAATGGAAAGGTGACTGTGTTCTATGATAAAGTAATCCAGACAGGCAGATATATAAAAGACAAAGCCATTAAACCAGATATTGTCATCTGGGATAAACAAAAAAAACTGCTCTTATTATTGGTGTAGCTGTCCCAAATGACTATGGCCTAAATAGAGCCGAGCGAGAAAAGATCACAAAATATCAAGACCTAAAGAATGACCTAAAAACAACTTGGTCATTGAAAGAAATATACCTGTTGGGATTGGGGCAACTGGACTGGTGAAACAAAATCTAAGAAAATACCTTGAAACAATACCAGGGAAGCCAAGCTGCTATGAAATATAAATAGCAGCTATCAAAGGAACATACTCCATCCTAAAAAGATCATTAGGATATAAATACTATTTATAAAGAAATCAAGTGTTAGCCCCAGGACAGGGGCCCCTTGACTAATAAGAAAATGAAACAAAAAAATTGAGAAACCATTTTCTTCAGAAATTTGTGCATCAGTATTTTCCCATAGTTCCCATTTTAAAAAACAACAACATGCAAACACACACTGGAGGAAAACCATTTTCTTGTGAAATCTGTAGATCAGAATTTTCTCAAAATTCCAGTCTGCAACAATATAGGTGAACACACATTGGAGAAAAAGAATTTGCATGTAAATCTATGAATCAGCATTTACTACAAGGTCCCATTTGGTAAAACCACATGCAAACACATATATTTTCTTGTGAAGTTTGTAGATTAGCATTTTCACAGAATTATGATTTTGAAATACATATACAAACACACAAAAAATGGCTGGAATACAAAAAAATTCAGTGCAAATGCTGCCTCTTAGTCATTGAAAGGGCAAGCCACCTAATGTCTGGATGCCAGATCCTTTTGAGAGATGGCCACTACACTGCCCATCATAACAAAGATTCTGCCACTCAGCCATTGAAAGTCCAAGCCATCTAATGTCTGGTTGCCAGATCCTTTTAGCAGATGGGCACTACACTGCCCATCATAACAAAGATTCTGTCACTCAGCCATTGAAAGTCCAAGCCATCTAATGTCTGGATGCCAGATACTCTTGGCAGATGGCCACTACTCTGTCTGTCATAACAAAGTATGTAAATATGGAAAAGTATGGAAAATCTGTGAAGAAATGCTGCTTGACTGACCACAGTGCATCTAGGAACACAAACCTCCACCGATAACATCAAATGGAAAGGTGTTCTATGATAAATTTAGTCAGACAGGTAGATTTATAAAAGACAAAGCCATTAAACCAGATATTTTCATCTGGAATAAACATTAAAAACTGCTCTCATTATTGATGTAGCTGTACCAAATGATTATGGCTTCAATAGAGCTGAGTGGGAAAAAATTAAAAAATACCAAGACCTCAAGAATGACCTAAAAATAACTTGGTAATTGAAATAAATAAATATCATACCTGTTGTAGTAGAAGCAACTGGGTTGGTGAAGCAAAACTTGAAAAAATACCTTGAAACAATATCTGGTAAACCAAGCTGCTATAAAGTACAAATAGCAGCAATCAAACGATCCTTAGGATACAAATATTATTCATAAAAGAATCAAGTGTTAGCCCTGGGCTCCTTGGTTTTTAAAAATTGTCAATAGAATTTTTTTTTTAAATAGAGAAACCATTTCTCCTGTATTAACATACCCAATATTGCTATACTCTATATAACATAAACATGTAATTACTTTATTGAAATCAATTTATCTTAGGAAAATCCATATTCACCATTGGACTTTTGCCTATTGATATTATGAATACATCTTTTCCTTGTATTAACCCTTTGTTGTTTGTCATTCATTTCTTTACTCTTTATTTCTTTCTCTTTGTCTCCTCACTTGCATTACCCTTTGTTAAGAGTAGTCATAGATTCAAAGTTGAGGAAGAGAGAGAATGCCACAAAAACTGCATTGCTGCAACAAATCCAACCAATTCTCAAAAGAATATCTTCATTCATGATGCCAAAAGACACCATAAAACAGGACCAATAACTTCTCAGACGTCCCATTCTAACAATTATTGAAGCCTTCATATAGTAATGAGCCAATTTAGAACCAGCAAGTACTTGTCATGCCCTATATAACATAATCAAGAAATTACTTTAATGAAATTAATTTAACAAGGATGAATGCAATGACTTTATCCACTCCAGGGAGGTAAGATCTAAAGGGGCAGGGCTGGGTCTATTTTTAAAAAATTAGTTTGATTATTAATTTAAAAAATATATAGGTGTAATAAACAGGGTTAGTAGCAAGTGTATGGTGGCAAGGAAAAACAAACACAGATTTTAAGTTTCATCAATTGTATTAGAAAAACATGAAAGGTTAGAAATGGTTTAAGAAGAATGTTTGATATTTGGTGATAGTCTGTTGTGATGTGAGTAGTAATTGTTGTATATTCTCTCTACTTCTATTCTTCTTCTTCTCATCTTTGGTATCTTACGTTCTTCTTCTAGCATCTGGACTTCATCTTGATAATACTGTTGGATTTAAGGATGTAATAAACAGGCTTAGTAGGAAGTGTATGGTGGCAAGGAAAAACAAACACAGATTTTAAGTTTCATCAATTGTATTAAAAAACACGCAAAGGTTGTAAGGCTGGAAATGATTTAAGAAGAAAGTCAGAGAGGGAGAGAGAGAGGGGGGGACTCACACACGCAGAGAGAGAGAGACAGACAGACAGACTCACACACGCAGAGTGAGTCAATTTCCTCGTATATCAAATCAATTTTCCCCATTGAAATAGACTGAAATACTACAAATCCTTTCCAGCAGCCCCCACCCCCCACCCCGCAAAAACACCCTTTTTTTTTGGGGGGGGGGGCATTAACTCTATGTTAAATGCAAACAGCTTCGTCCAGGATTTGAACTCTGGTTAACAGAGCCGATTTTCCACAACTATAACCATTACACCACAAGACCAGCGTGTTTTTTAATACAATTGATGAAACTTAAAATCTGTGTTTGTTTTTCCTTGGTGATAGTCAGTTGTGATGTAAGTAGCAATGTCTGCAGAAAGCCTGATGTTCGGTGGTAGAGTCAGTTGCAGTGGAGGCAGAAAACCTGATGTTAGTGGGCAGATGTTGGTTATAATGTGGGCAGAAAATCTGATGTTTTCTGGTCAGGATGTTGGATGTTGTGTGAGTAATAATGTATGCAGAGGATCTGATGCTCATGGTCAGTTGTTGGCAGTAGTGTGATCAGAGAATCTGATGTTTAGTGGTTACGTCAGTTGAAGTGTTGGAATAGTGTGGCCACAAAATCTGATGTTGGTTGGTCAAGGTCGTCGACTGAGTTGATAGGAGTTAATTTGGTAAATTGATGATAGACAATTTGATAGTTGTTTGCCCCTTTAAGACTTGCCGGTCGGTTAGGTCAGCAGGTTAGGAGGGGAGGGGAGGGATTGAGGTCGGCTGTCTTGGGTGTAGCGTTTTGCGTCTGGACCTTCGCTTCTTGTGATCTCGACAGTGCCGCCGCCGTGTAATCTCTGCTGTTACATACACAAATATAGATATCTCCCAATTCACTAATTCAGCAATTCAATTCACGCACACACTGCAATAAAGACATACACTCGCCAACAAAATAAAATATAAGTTGCTGACGCCAAACGGAAGTTTACTCAATGGTAGCCTAAAACGAAGTGACCAAAATAACACGTTACTACGCATAGGCTCCAGATGAACTTCCAGCTGGAAAACAAGAATTCCTAAACAATAAAGAAAATAATTTTGTAAATAAAATTCGCATTTTCATTCAATTCAAACGATTCGCGGGTGAAATGAAAATGATTTCAGTTGATCCGATTTTGGGTCGCGACATCCTATATAAAGCCTATATAAAGTCAGAGATACCCGGGACAGCTGACCAGTCTACATCACAAAGGAAGCCGGCGGCACAAAATTCTACAACTCAGGTTGACCAACCCATATCTTCTCACCTACCCCCTAACCTCATGACCCTTACTGCCGACCGACTCTTAAAGGGGCAACCTCCTACAACAACAAGAGTACACCAACTATGATACACGATACCAACCCGCTATCGGCTACTAAAAACACAAGACTCTGCCCATCTAATCAACACCTAACCACTACCACTGGTTCATCTGCCCACTTCACCACCTACACTACAACTGATTCGGCCACCGAACGTTTCACTGACTTTATTATTCATGTTAAAACTATTACCAAAATATCCTTTAAATTCATTTCTATCTTTTCCTTGCTTTTCATGTCCTTTTTCCAATACAGTTGTTGAAACTTAAAACCTGTGTTTGTTTTTCCTCATCACCATACATTTCATACTAACTGCCGAGAGTGATCCATCAAAAGCCGCGTTTAAATACTTTATCGCTTGCCAATTTCGGATCAACTCAAACATTTTTTCATTTTTACCTAGAATGTTTTAGATTGGACGATAAATGCGAATTCTGACTTTATTCATAATTTTATTTTTTAAGATTGCCTTATGCGTGGAGCCACCTGCGCACAGACGAGTTTTCTTCATTTGTTTGAATGCCACGACTCTTTCTGTTGAATTGTGTTGATATAAGGCATGGGGCAAATGGTCACTCCTAAATATAGACTCGTTGACTACCACGTGACCTGGGGTAGATTTCTATTGTCCAATCACTGACACTGCTGCTGCTGCTTCTGCTGCTTCTGCTGTACTAATAGAGCCACCAGAATGAGCTTATTTCATTGACATTTGGATTCTCTTGGACGTAGGACTTACAAAGAACACAGGATTCTTATTGGCTTGCTTACTTACTTATTACATCTGGAACCTAGGATGCGACCAGATACTTAACACTTTCCTCATCCGGTTAGCATTTTTTTTTATTGTGGTGTGTGGGCGAATTGAATTTGGTGAATTTTTGTGAATCGAGAAATATCTTTATTTGTGTATATAACAGGTGTTACAGGTGCTTGGTGATAAGGACCAGTTACTCTTGAGTTCTTAGAGTGTGTCACATTTCCCACAATGCTCGACTTCAGATCAGTCTTTCCTATCCCGTTTGCGTTCCATGTCTCTAAGTAGCTGGCGCTGGTTATCAATAGCAGCTTGCATCTCCAATGGTTGCTTCCTTTACCGACTCTGCAACTGCTTCTGCTCTCTGTCTTTTAGAGTGTTCGTTCACTCTCGAGACTGTGGGTCTATCTTTGGAACTTGCATAGTCACAGCCAACCAGCACACGTAGCCTATGTTTTTCTGCATTAAACCTTTCATCTTTCTTGAGGCATAGTCCCATCAGTTTTATTAACTCTGCAAACGAACACAAAACTTAGTCGGCATTAAATGACCCACTGAGGTTGATATGCCGTAAAACAAAACAAATAATTTTTTTAATGTCGTCTTCTCGTTTTGATCTTTTTAGAGATGTAAAAAGTATTGAAATTGATTTTTATTTATTTAAATGACCATTGTTAATTGATAAAAAAAACATTTTTCAAGTTTTTTATTTCTATTTTTATCTATTCTTTTTTTTTTTTTTTATATAGAATAAGCAATTCATTATAAAATTATTTCCTTTCATTATAATTGGAAAATTCCCTAATTGTTCATAATAGTTTTGAATTTAGAAAAAAAAAACTTTTATTATTTAAAACCCTTTAGTGATTGGAATTGTCTCCCTTGTTTGACTCCCATTAGAAAACATTTCTGGATTGATTACAAAAGAACAACACGTTTTAATTTCATTCGACCAGAAAACAATAGATTTTTTAAAATATTACATTTTTCTTTGAGAAAAAGAAATCACACTATAGAAAAGACAAAGAAGTAAGTATAAGGTTTTGTTATTATTTTTCTTTTCAAATAAAAAATACGTAATTTGCTGACGATGAAGACATATTTTTATTTTAAATTGTCACAATAATTTATCTCCTATGAATATAAGAATATCTAAAAATCTTTTGAAAAGTGCGACGTTTAATTGATATTCTATTTTCGCTACTATTCGTGTTAATCCGCGGTGGTGGCATAAACAAAGCCCCCATCGAAATCTTAGTCGATTAAATTTCCGTCAAATCTTTTAAAAACTATTTTATCATGAACGGTGTTTTTATTAAATGAATAATACAAAACGAAGCTTAAACCTAACGAGAAAAAATTAGGCATTCATTAAATGGAAAAAAGCTAGTTAATTTTTTGGAGGCCTTTATTTTAAAAGGGACATTCTTCAGGTTTTTTCTTCAAATTAAATTCGTAAGATTGTTCCCTGTAATTTTGAAAGATTTTTAAAAACCGAGATTAATTGGTCGCGGTATTAATTTGTCGACAGAAATTAATAATGACTGTAAAACAGGATTCAAGTTACAAAACGTTTCTAATGTTGCAAAGATTTTTTGTATCATTTAAAATAAGATTAAAGAAAATTCAAATTTTTTTTTTATCATAGAATTCCTGAAATCGTGTTTTGAATCATTGTTTATGTTGAATTTTGACCGTTCAAAAAGAAGGGGACGTAATAAGTATCATTAAAATAGAAAAAATCAAATTTTCGTCTAATAGGTACCACCAATTTGACCCTGTGAAATTTACCCCCCCCCCCTATATTTAACACAATGAAACTTGCAGAAAATTTAATTTTTTTTTTCCATTCGAAAGAAAAAACAAAATAAACTCCTGATGATTTAAAAAAAAAAAAATTTCAGCATACGGAAATAATGAAAATTATGATTGAAAAACAATGTTTTCATTTTTGCACTGTTAAATCAACTGAAATTTAACAAGTTACGATAAGAGGATTTTTAAAAAATTCTATGAAAAATCAATTAATAATCTGATTTTACGAAAATTTCCATAAATGTTTACCATTGGATGTAAATACATCTGAAGTAGTTTTTTCTAAAATATATTAGGGTAAATATTTTTTTACGAGGTCTATCCCCCCCCCTATTTTATTTTATGAGTTAAAAAAATGACGCGTCAGAAAAATTTTTAAAAACTTTTTTTCTATAAAGATAAGAGTCTGAATAACTATATCAATGAAATTGTATGAATGTACGAGGTGTAGTTCTTTTAGGAAAAATTAATGAAATCGGAAATAAAAAGTGCAAAAAATGTCATAATATTAATATTTGAAAACTTTTTTTTGCTTTCGTAATTGGTATGTACTATATTCTATTAAATTGTCAAAAAAAAAAATTTTTTTAAAGAAATTATTTTTTAAGAGATTTTCAATCTTTTGTGTGATTAAAAAAATTTATTTTCTGCGTGAAATAAATTAAATTTTTTTTTCCTGCGTCAAAAAATCGAATTTTTCACGGATATTTAAAAATATGAATTTTATAATTCAGGTGAACTAAACATTGGTCCGATCCGAGCTCGATTAATATTTTTAAAAGAATTTGTAATTTTTATTGTTGAATAGTAATGTGTGCTTCTTAGAATATACGGAAGAGCAAAACTGACATATTTGTTTTGTTTTTATACAAAGAGACGAGACGCTTCTCAGTAACCAAAGTTTGTTTTTGTTAGCGTAAAAATTATTTTATTTAACTTTTTCGACCAATTAGAATAAAAAGTATATATTGATTATTTTATCAGTTTTTCTCTAAGAAAATATATTAAAATTTTCATTTTATTTTCGATTTTAAAAATTAATACTAAAACCGAAGACATTTTTTAACGTCAGTTTCACAGCGAAATTTTAAGATTAAATTTTTTAAAGTTTTTATTCATTTTAATAGAAAAATTTTGGCTAAAACAGTTTGTCCGTTACACCCATCCGTACTTAGATGCATAACCGTAAGAGGGTAATAATATGTATTTTTTTCTGCCTAAATTGTGGCCTGAAAATTACCCTTTCGCATGTAATACGGATAGGTTTGTTTATTTTTTAAGATAACGATGTAATTTTTCCCAATCGGATAATTTGATCTTTGAATTAACTATTTTTCTTTGTAACAACCCTGTACGTACGATCTTTAATTGTTTTTTACGAGACTTTTGATAAACAAAGTTCGGAAATATTTATTTCCGTTTTATTCAAGATGGCCTAAACTGATTGGTCTAATAAATTTTTTTTTCAAATTTATCTAAAATCAGGTAATTGTCCAATTTAAATGAAAATTTCACTATCTACTTATAAATAAATTATTTTTGAAATAAGTTTTATGTGATAAATATTATTATAGTCATTTATTTATTTATTTATTTATTTTTTAAAAATATATGGCCTTCTTTTTAACAAATGATTTAGATTTCTTTAACAATAGATTCCCTAAAAATTTTAATCAGTTGAGTTATTTAACGGCCTGTATACAGATTTTTTATAAAAATCGACCTAAAGTTGAAAATTAAAATTTAAATTGATGTGAGAAAAACAAATAATTCATACAGTTTAGCTATTTATCTTATTAAGATATACTAAATTTCGAAATGGAAAAAAAAAAAAAAAACAATAAATAAATAAATGTTGAAAAAAAATTAAAATGTTGAAAAATAAAGTTTATGAAGGATTTTTATTAATTTTTATATTTTAAGAAAAATCCTTTTTAGATCATACAAACCTAAAAGAGGACATATTATTTTCTCAACAAAAATATATTAGTTTTAACAATACAAAAAATGTTATTTTAGAAAAACAAGCAAACCATCTTTTTAAGAATATAATTTTGAATATTTTTTGTTAAAAAAATATGGTTGATTAAATAAGTATGGTGTTCCATAAAAGGAATAATTCTGTCACTTATTTCCATTGAAATATTTTTTTAAATGAATTTTTTTATTCTTAGATTATTTTTTATATTTTATATTATTATTGTTTTAAATTTCTTAATCCACTTAATTAATTAATTTTATATTATTATTGTTTTAAGTTTCTTAACTTAATCCACCTTCATCAATTAAATTATCTAAATTATATACTTTATAAACTTAATTATTATATATTTGTATATTTAATTATATACTTTATTAAGTATTCATTTATGTATATATTTAATTGTATACTTTACATATTAAATCATATATATTTCTATATTTGATTATATTTCTATATTTAATTATTTACTTTATATATTTTAATTATATACTTGAAGTATAGGATTTAAATAATTGACTTCATGTAATTGTTTTAAAATAGTAAATTCAAATTTAATTTACATTTACAGATGTTAATTATTGTTAAAAAATACAATACAATTTCAATATTTAAAAGAAAATCGTATTTAGGATTAGATTTTATTAAAAAAAAGATTAATTTTTTGTCTATTTGGTCAACCGTAATTTAAAAAAAACTTCTCTTGATGATCATCTTCAGTGAAAAATAGGCAATATGTCATATAGAATTGATGTATTTTCTTCCAATGATGAGTGTATATAAAAATGGATGGATTTTTTTTTTTTTTTTTTCATTTTTACTTTATTTTTTAATTCGAGTAGATAAACACCTCTGTTCTTTGGGAATAATTGTTTTAAAAAGACAGAAAAACATTCCAGACGAGAAATTAATATTTCTGTAACAAACATACTTCTTTTCCTGGATTAAAAATGTTAAAAATATGAGTTTTAATCGAATTTAACAGTATATATGAACCGTGGGCACTTCACGGCGTTCTGGGAACAGAAAAAAAAAATTTTGGTCGTTTCAAGGCGCCTTAGGACGTTATGTGTTAAGGTTAAAATTATTTTTAATGGTTCCATGTAATTAACAATTAAATAAAACAATTTTATTCATAAATAGTTTCTATAGATTTTTTTTTAAAGATTTTTAAAATTGGAGATTGAGATTTTTTTTTCCTGTTCATTACAGAATGATGGTAGATTTTTTTTTTCCTGTTCATTACAGAATGATGGCAGATTTTTTCCCCCTGTTCATTACAGAATGATGTCAGATTTTTCCCCCTGTTCATTACAGAATGATGGCAGATTTTTTTTCCTGTTCATTACAGAATGATGGCAGATTTTTTCCCCCTGTTCATTACAGAATGATGGCAGATTTTTTCCCCCTGTTCATTACAGAATGATGGCAGATTTTTTTTTCCTGTTCATTACAGAATGATGGCAGATTTTTTTTTTCCTGTTCATTACAGAATGATGGCAGATTTTTTTTTTCCTGTTCATTACAGAATTATGGCAGATTTTTTTTTTTCCTGTTCATTACAGAATGATGGCAGATTTTTTTTTTCCTGTTCATTACAGAATGATGGCAGATTTTTTTTTCCTGTTCATTACAGAATGATGGCAGATTTTTTTTTTCCGTTCATTACAGTATGATGGCAGATTTTTTTTCCTGTTCATTACAGAATGATGGCAGATTTTTTTTCCCCTGTTCATTACAGAATGATGGCAGATTTTTTTTTTTCCTGTTCATTACAGAATGATGGCAGATTTTTTTTTCCTGTTCATTACAGAATGATGGCAGATTTTTTTTTTTCCTGTTCATTACAGAATGATGGCAGACTTTTTTCTTTTTTTTCCTGTTCATTACAGAATGATGGCAGATTTTTTTTCCCTGTTCATTACAGAATTATGGCAGATTTTTTTTTTCCTGTTCATTACAGAATGATGGCAGATTTTTTTTCCTGTTCATTACAGAATGATGGCAGATTTTTTTTTTTCCTGTTCATTACAGAATGATGGCAGATTTTTTTTTTCCTGTTCATTACAGAATGATGGCAGATTTTTTTTCCTGTTCATTACAGAATGATGGCAGATTTTTTTTCCTGCAGAATGATGGCAGATTTTTTTTTTCCTGTTCATTACAGAATGATGGCAGATTTTTTTTTCCTGTTCATTACAGAATGATGGCAGATTTTTTTTCCTGTTCATTACAGAATGATGGCAGATTTTTTTTTCCTGTTCATTACAGAATGATGGCAGATTTTTTTTCCTGTTCATTACAGAATGATGGCAGACTTTTTTCTTTTTTTTTCCTGTTCATTACAGAATGATGGCAGATTTTTTTTCCCTGTTCATTACAGAATGATGGCAGATTTTTTTTCCTGTTCATTACAGAATGATGGCAGATTTTTTTTTCCTGTTCATTACAGAATGATGGCAGATTTTTTTAAATTATGCATTTTTTAAAAATTTGACAAAATCTTTTTCCAAACTTTTAAAACTAGTTTGAATGAAAATATACATTTTTTTCTTTTAATTGTAATTAATTTTATACTTTTATCTAGTCTAATTCAATAAAAACTGTGACTTCATTACTGTTTGTGAATGCATATAAATGTTCAGTTGACAATGTAATATGATTATATTATGTACTTATCTACTTTGATGGTCCCATGAGCATTGTAGTTGACATCATCAATTGCTCCTAAATTAAGAGACATTTTCCCATTTCCAGATGTAATTATTAGATAAGACTATTCCAACAATAGATATGGCTTTTCCTATGATTTCACAGTTAAATTGATTTTATTAAAGAAATTAATTGATTAGATAATTAATTTCAATTGATGTTGGACATCTATTTCATAACAGTTTTGCTATTCAACTTTCATTGACATATCAATTATTTAATTGGTCTCTAAATTATTGCAAATTAAAACACTGCATAGAAAATATCAGTAGCTCCTTCTTATTTTCAGAATGCTTGGTCATGCTCAGAAGATCAGTACCAGGGTTCATCCTTATCTAACAATTTATGTACAGGTGCTTGTTGTCAGTCTTGGTAATAGTCTATCATACCTAAATAGGACTTGCAATAACGTTGTATCAAGAGAACACCACCTCTACTAACATGAAAACAAATTCCTTTTTTTTTCAACCCCAAGCTTTGACAAAGCAAAGGGGAGCAACTCTATTTTTTTTAGATTTACCTAACAGTATCTATATTAAATTCAATTGAATAGAATAAGAATTCAATTAGAGTAGAATAAGAATTTTGTTCATGACTTAGCATGAATTATATATAATACATTGCAGTTTAGTGAAATATGATCTGATGGTAGTAATACTGTATAATGGTACAGTATATAAGTCTCCTGTTTTAATTTTCCCTAAAATAATACTTTAATCTATATTCCTTCACAGGACAACAGGATTGGGGAAGAAGAATTTGGAAACTTAAAGGACACATTCAAACACTTACCAAAAAAACTATATATTCTTGCTAAGAGTTTTGCTATCATTTATATATCTCACAGGACAAGGTATTTTTCTCCCAATATTTACTGCATGAGTATTTTCCTTAAATTCGTATTTTAAAGAACAACTTCAAAAAGGCTACATTTCTCCAGTGTGCATTTTTCATGGTTCAAAATTGAAAACAGATATGGAAACACACGCCATTGAAAAAACAGATTCTAGCAAAGATTGCATGTCAGGATTTTTAGAAAGTTCCGATTTGAAAACACACAGTGGAAAGAAAATATATTCATGTAAAGTCTGTGGATCAGAATTTTCTAGAAGTTCCCATTTGAAAGGCCACTTGCGAACACACACAGGTGAGAAACCATTTCCTTGCAAAGTCTGTGGATCAGCATTTTCGCAGGGTTCCCATTTGAAAACACACATACGAATACATACTGGAGAGAAACCATTTTCTTGCAAAGTCTGCCAATCAGCATTTTCTAGGAGTTCAAGTTTGAAAAAGCACATGCAAGCACACACTGGAGAGAAGCCATTTTCTTGTGAAATCTGTGGATCAGCATTTTCACAGAGTTCAGATTTGAAAAGACATATGCGAACACACACTGGAGAGAAACCGTTTTCTTGTGAAGTTTGTGGATCAGGTTTTTCAACAAATTCAAATTTGAAAAGCCATATGCAAACACACACTGGTGAGAAGCCATTTTCTTGTGATGTCTGCAGATCAGAATTTTCAAATTATTCTACATTGAGAAGACATATACAAACACACACTGGAGAGAAACCATTTTCTTGTGAAGTCTGTGGATCAGCATTTTCACAAAGTTCAGATTTGAAAAGACATATGCGAATGCACACTGGAGAGAAACCATTTTCTTGTGAAGTGTGTGGTTCAGCCTTTTCTGGCCAATCCAATTTCAGAAGACACATGCGAACACACACTGGAGAGAAACCATTTCTTTGTGTAGTCTGCAGATTAGCATTTTCGCAGAGTTCAGCTTTGAAAAGTCATATGCGAACACACAGTGGAGAGAAACCATTTTGTTGTGAAGTCTGTGGATCTGCATTTTCTTCAAATTCCAGTTTTAAATACCATATGAGAACACACACTGGAGAGAAGCCATTTTCTTGTGATGTCTGCAGATCAGCATTTTTCAATCATTCCACATTGAGAAGACACATGCAAACACACACTGGAGAGAAACCATTTTCTTGTGAAGTGTGTGGATCTGCGTTTTCACAGAGTTCAGACTTGAAAAGACATATGCGAATGCACACTGGAGAGAAACCATTTTCTTGTGAAATTTGTGGGTCAGCATTTTCAGGTCAATCCAATTTCAAAAGACACGTGCGAACACACAATAGAGAGAAACCATTTCATTGTGTAGTCTGTAGATTAGCATTTTCACAGAATTCAGCTATGAAAATACATATGCAAACTCACAGTGGATAAAAAACATTTGACTTAAGTGTGTGTATGTACGTATTGAGGTCAATCAGTATACTGTTGATTTGAACAACAGCAACTGGCTAAGCAAAACTGATGCAATGCCCAAGACAGGTGGTATTTATAGAAATCAAGAATTAGGTGATTCCATTCCTTGAATTCTGATTGGCTGCTTGGTTTCTATCATGTTATGGAGCTTCATAAATACCCTGGCATTCTGCTGTAGGATCGCAGCAAGATAGGTTCGTATTCAGTTACGACTACTTGCTGCCTTGTCTTACCAATTTGACGCTAATTGAAATTTAGTTTGATTATTCTACAGTACGTATATAGTTGTACTGTTACCTGGCATTGCATGGGAAAACTAACAGTATATATGTATTCTAATATATCCTAACATATCAATGTCTCGTCCATTTGATGGAAATATAACAATGTTGTGCTCAATTAACCAGTCAAGTGATCTTGTTAGATAAATATCTCACTGATGGTCAATACAAATTTAAAGTTCTAGACAAGACCAAGACCTACTCTTATATGGATTCAAGAAAATGGCTGGTCTATAAGAAAATGAGAAGTGCAAATTCTGCCACTCTGTCATTGGAGGTCTAAGCCACTGAATGTCTGGATGACAGATCCTTTTGGCAGATGGCCACTACATTGCCTGTCACAACAAATATGCAAATATCTCCACTGGAAAAAACTGGACAGATGCAGCTTGACAGACGACAATACATCTGGTTTACAAACCTTCACCAATAACATTGAATGGGAATGTGACTATAAAGATTCTGCCACTCTGTCATTGGAAGTTTAAGTCACCTAATGTCTGGATGCCAGACCCTCTTGGTAGATGGACACTACACTGCCTGTCACCCAATGTCTGGATGACAGACCTTCTTGTAGATTGACACTACACTGCCTGTCACCCAATGTCTGGATGCCAGACCCTCTTGGTAGATGGACACTACACTGCCTGTCACCCAATGTCTGGATGACAGACCTTCTTGTAGATGGACACTACACTGCCTTTCACCCAATGTCTGGATGACAGACCTCTTGGTAGATGGACACTACACTGCCTGTCACTAATGTCTGGATGACAGATCCTTGGTAGATGGACACTACACTGCCTTCACCCAATGTCTGGATGACAGATCCTCTTGGTAGATGGACACTACACTGCCTGTCACCCAATGTCTGGATGACAGATCCTCTTGGTAGATGGACACTACACTGCCTGTCACCTAATGTCTGGATGACAGATCCTCTGGTAGATGGACACTACACTGCCTGTCACTAATGTCTGGATGACAGACCCTCTTGGTAGATGGACACTACACTGCCTGTCACCTAATGTCTGGATGACAGATCCTCTTGGTAGATGGACACTACACTGCCTTTCACCCAATGTCTGGATGACAGACCCTCTTGGTAGATGGACACTACACTGGATGACAGACCCACTTGGTAGATGGACACTACACTGCCTGTCACCCAATGTCTGGATGACAGACCCTCTTGGTAGATGGATACTACACTACCTGTCACCTAATGTCTGGATGACAGATCCTCTTGGTAGATGGATACTACACTGCCTTTCACCCAATGTCTGGATGACAGACCCTCTTGGTAGATGGACACTACACTGGATGACAGACCCACTTGGTAGATGGACACTACACTGCCTGTCACCCAATGTCTGGATGACAGACCCTCTTGGTAGATGGATACTACACTGCCTTTCACCCAATGTCTGGATGACAGACCCTCTTGGTAGATGGACACTACACTGGATGACAGACCCACTTGGTAGATGGACACTACACTGCCTGTCACCCAATGTCTGGATGACAGACCCTCTTGGTAGATGGACACTACACTGCCTTTCACCCAATGTCTGGATGACAGATCCTCTTGGTAGATGGACACTACACTGCCTGTCACCCAATGTCTGGATGACAGACCCTCTTGGTAGATGGAAACTACACTGCCTGTCACCTAATGTCTGGATGACAGATCCTCTTGGTAGATGGACACTACACTGCCTTTCACCCAATGTCTGGATGACAGACCCTCTTGGTAGATGGACACTACACTGGATGACAGACCCACTTGGTAGATGGACACTACACTGCCTGTCACCCAATGTCTGGATGACAGACCCTCTTGGTAGATGGACACTACACTGCCTGTCACCCAATGTCTGGATGACAGATCCTCTTGGTAGATGGATACTACACTGCCTGTCACCTAATGTATGGATGACAGACCTCTAGATGGACACTACACCTCCTGTCACTCTGGATGACAGACCCTCTTGGTAGATGGACATTACACTGCCCATCATAACAATATATGCAAATATCTCCACTGAAAAATCTGCAGAAAGATGTAGCTTGACAGACCAAATTTTTGAAGTAACTAAAAAGGTTTTGTTCACATCTCTGGATGGTGAAGAAGACGATTGAAAATTGAAAGTGACTAATACCTCAGCCAAACCAGAGAAGATCAGAAAAAAGTGGATAAAAAACATTTGACTTAAGTGTGTGCTAGGTAGTATTGCTTAAATTCATATTTTAAAGAATAACTGGGAAAAGAGACTAGAGTAAAAAGCGACATTTATCCAGTGTGCAGATCAGCATTTTTAATAGTTCAGAATTGAAAACAGATATGGAAACACACACCATAGAGAAACCAGTTTCTAGTAAAGTTTTTATGTCAGAAGAGAGTTCCTCTTTGAAAGCAAACACTGGAAACAAAACATTTTCTTGTAAAATCTGTGGATCAGAATTTTCACAGAATTCCAGTTTGAAAAACCATGTACAAACACACACTGGCAAAAAAACATTATCTTGTGAAGTCTGTGGATCAACATTTTCAAAGAGTTCAAATTTGAAAAGACATATGCAAACACATACTGGAGAGAAATTATTTTCTTGTGAAGTCTGTAGATCAGCATTTTCAAAGAGTTCAAATTTGAAAATACATATGCGAACACACACTGGAGAGAAATTAATTTCTTGTGAAATCTGTGGATCAGCATTTTCAAAGAGTTCAAACTTGAAAAGACATATGCAAACACACCATGGTGTAAAACCATATTTTTGTAAAATCTGTGGATTAGCATTTTCACAAAATTCAGCATTGAAAAACCACATGCAAACGCACACTGAAGAGAAACCATATTCTTGTGAAGTTTGTGGATCAGCATTTTCTAGGAGTTCCCATTTGAAAAAACATATCCAAACTCACACTGGAGAAAAACCATTTTCCTGTGAAGTCTGTGGATCTGCATTTTCACAGAGTTCAGATTTGAAAAGACATATCCGAACGCACACTGGAGAGAAACCATTTTCTTGTGAAGTCTGCAGATCAGCATTTTCTGAGAATTCAGCTTTGAAAATACATATGCGAACACACAGTGGAGAAAAACCTTTTTCTTGTGAAATCTGTGGATCAGCATTTTCTTGGCGTTCCAGTTTGAAAATCCATATGCAAAGACATACAGGAGAGAAACTATTTTCTTGTGAAGTCTGTGGACTTGCATTTTCTTGGGATTCCAGTTTGAAATATCATATGCAAACACACACTGGAGAGAAACAATTTTCTTGTGAAGTCTGTGGATCAGCATTTTTAAAACATTCCTCATTGAAAAGACATATTCGAACACACACTGGAGAGAAACCATTTTCTTGCGATGTCTGTGGAGCAGAATTTTCTGAAAGTTCCCGTTTGAAAGAACACATGCGAACACACACAGGTGAGAAACCATTTCCTTGCAAAATCTGTGGATCAGCATTTTCACAGAGTTCCAATTTGAAAACCCACATGCAAACACACACTGGAGAGAAACCATTTCCTTGTAATGTCTGTGGATCAGCATTTTCTAGGAGTTCAGATTTGAAAAGACATATGCAAACACACACTGGAGAAAAATTATTTTCTTGTGAAATCTGTGGATCAGCATTTTCACAGAGTTCAAGTTTGAAAAGACATATGCAAACACACACTGGAGAGAAACAATTTTCTTGTAAAGTCTGCGGGTCATCATTTTCTAGAAATAGCAGTTTGAAAATTCATGTGCGAATGCACACTGGAGAGAAACCATTTTCTTGTGAAATATGTGGATCAGCATTTTCTACAAGTTCTTGCTTGAAAAACCACATGCAAACACATAATGAGGAGAAATGCAATTAGAGAGATTACAGTACATCTGGGAATATTAGCCTCCACCATTAACATCAAATGGAAAGGTAACTGTGTTCTATGACAAAGTAATCCAGACAGATATATAAAGACAAAGCCATTAAACCAGATATTGTCATCTGGAATAAACATTAAAAAAAAACTGCTCTTATTATTGATGTAGCTGTCCCAAATGATTATAGACTCAATAGAGCTGAGCAGAAAAAATTACAAAATATCAAGACCTCAAGAATGACCTAAAAACATTGAAATAAATAAATATACCTGTTGTGATAGGGGCAACTGGACTGGTGAAGCAAAACTTGAAAAAATACCTTGGAACAATACAAGGTAAATTAAGCTGCTATGAAGTATAAATAGCAGCTATCAAAGGAACATGCTCCATCCTAAAAAGATCATTAGGATACAAGTACTATTTATAAAGGAATAAGGTGTTAGCCCAGGGTAGGGCTAGAAATTGTTAAAGGAAAATAAAACAAAAAAAAGGGAGAGACCATTTTCTTGTGAAATCTGGGAGTCATCCTATTCTAGAAGTTCTCATTTGAAAAGGCATGATAAAATGTGTGCATTTGAAGGCTCTGCACACACTGAAATCTTGAGAAGGAATTATGAAGATAAAATCAAAATTGAGATTTTTCTGCCAATCTGTGAGATTCATAGCAAATCAAAGAAGGCCACAAACCGATCCATGTTTTGGCCTCCTAAAAAGCATAAATGGCTCAACTTTCAGTGACCAGCAACATTCAATAGTGAGTCAGCAGCCAAGAAGACAGCAAGGGAAGATACATGAACACCGTGCTCACCACACCAAGACAGCAGACATCACTCATCACCTCCTCCATTCTGACATCCGTTGACCGCAGCCTTTCTTCCTTACCTTTTTCTTACTGTAATGAACCACCAATGCGTTTGCCTAATGTCACTACCAACTTTGACCATCAAACTACCAGACTTTCTACCCAAATCACTACTACACATTGACCATCATATCACTATCACATTTAGCTGACATCACTACTGACTTCAACCATCAAACTACCAGACTTTCTACTCACATCACTACTGCGCATTCTACCGACATCCACCATCATGTTTGGCTAACATCACTACCAATTTTGATCATTATACTACTATGACTGGGGTTTCCACCTGTAGCTGCCACTAAAAACTGACCAGTTTAATTATGTTTTATTTTTGTATAAATTAACCACCACCAAGAGTATTAAATTTAGGGTAGTTTAAGAGTTAACTTCATTTGGTGCAGAGCACTAGTTTCTGCGGTCTATGAACCCTAACCAAAAAGTGGAAAGGGGACCTTTAGTTAGATTATCACTGCCAGGCTGGTTGGAATGAAGCAACAAGCTGTGAGTTTCTATCTCTTAATATGTCTATTTGTTGAAGTTTCTGTATTTTGAGATTCTTTTAAATTGTTCTTCTTTGTTGTATTCACTGTTATTAAATGCTATTTGTTTTCTTAGAGTTTCACAGTGTTAATTGAATAAAATTAATTACATCAGTAAGAATTGCCATGCCTTCACTTTATCCAGACAGGGGCAGCCATTACACCACCTGCTCTGTAAATATCACTAGTGACACTGCTAGAGTCTAAAACTTTTTCCTTTCCTCAATATAATTTATTGAAACCATCAAACTGTGTTTGTCTTTTCCTTTGCTAACATGCACTTTCTCCTTTCTGCCTGATATAACAAATGTGCTAAGCCACTGGCCCAGCAAACATGGTATACCCTTACTTGTTAGCAACAGTCAACTAAATGTACCAACAAACACACAAACCTCTTATAGAAGGTCTCATACAGCACAACAATACTTACCCAGCCTATGGGTCCTGTGTCTCCACCAACACAAGAGGTGTTTGGCCATATCAGATCTGCTGTGCCACTGGTCCAGTGAATATAGTATACCCTTAATTGTTAGCAGCCATCAGTTAAATGTACCCACAAACAAAAACAACTTACAGAAGCCCTCATATAGCACAACAATTCCTCTCTTTCAACATTTTTATTGATTAAAATTTGAAGAAGAAATTTTATTTCTGGTATTTCAACATTTCTTTTCAAAGAAAAAAATTTCAATCATATTTCAAAATTAAAAAAAAGTTCCCTCCCCTCATTTCAACATGTCTATTGATTAAAATTTAAAGAAAAAAAATTGACTATTCTTAATTTCACTGCTTATTCACTGAGCATAACAAAACAACATGTTTCAAGGAATCCATAGGTATAGGTAACTATTCTTTAAACAAATGATTTACATTTATATATAAAGTATCAAATACAAATAATATACACACAGTTGTATAGTTCGTTCTAAGTTTGTTCTAACCCATTACTGGCCTTACTATTTCCACATAAACATGTGCAGCATCAGAAATTTATGCAGCCATACTCACTCACAAGTTTTTTTCATTTTGCCAAAAATCATGGCTCCTGCAACATGTGGTGAGTGTTCTCCTGGACTATTAAGTGAAATGCATTCAACAAAAGACAAGAAAAAGTATTAATGGACTGATTTTTATGAGAACAAAGGGAACAAAGTGGGAATGATAACTAAATAATTAAATAAATCGTAGTTTTTGTAGTTATTTAAAACTATTTTAGCTAGAAATATGGTTTGATGTATTTTGTTTTACAGCATATCAACCTCTGTGGGTTATTTAATGTCAACTAAGTTTTTAAATAAATTAATTCATAATGGATAATCATTTTTTTTTTCAAACTCATATTTTTCTATTCAACCCATAAATGGGACCTTAACAGGTACTACCACTCCGGGTCAGAGTGGACCTGGGAGTAATAGAGATGAAGATTCCACAGACATCCAGAACTGAAACCTCACCATCAGACAGAGTTTAGCATCATTCCCAGGACATGAAAACCCTCAGGCACCGCCTTCTAGCACCCATATGATAAAAAGGGTTAAGGCTTTTGTAGTTATTCATCGTTGGAAGAAGTGATGAATTTATAGATTTTGTTCTCTCTCACAAAATTTCTTTAATGCATACAAATTTAAAGTTGACGATTCCCTAATTTTTTGCAATTGTTTGAAAAATAAAACAATTTTTCCCCTTTAGTGATTGGAATTACCTCCCTTGTTTGACTTTCATTTTAAAAATTTTTCTGTATTGAATGCAAACGAACGATACGTTTTAATTTCATTCAACCAGAAAACATTTGATTTATTTGAAATATTAAATTTTTTCACTTTTTCTCTAACATTGTATATCCCTAAGGAAAAGAAATTGGACAAAAGAAAAGAGAAAGAAGTAAGTATAACGTTCTAAATTATTATCTTTCCTTACAAATAAGAAAAACGAACATAATTTACAGAAAAAGCTTTCTTTTCACTGACGAGGAAGTAGAATTTTTGACAATACTTTATAGATATAAAAATATCTTGAATCTTTTGAAAACTGATTTAATTGTTTAAAAATCTAATTCATTTCTACGTCTAATTGATATTTTATTTTCGCTACTATCCATGTTAATCGGTAGGAGTGACTTAAGTCTCCCAGTTGTTCGGCCAGTGTTAGCAGATTAAATTTCCGTCAAATGTTTTTAAAACTTTATATATATTTTTTTTTATCATAAACAATGATTTTATTAATTTAATTAAATAAATACAAAACAAACCTTAAACCTAACAAGAAAAAATTGGTATATCGTAAATTCAAGGGCGAAAAATGTTACTGCTCAACAGCGATAAATGTTGTTGCTATGGATGGCCAACAATGTAAAAATACCTTACAGTAAACAATGTGTTAAGGCAGTTTCACTTAGGCAACGCTGTTATAAAATTAACTTGTGATGTACACAAGTCAAATCAGTTTGGTAGGTACCACCAAAATATGTCACGTGTTCAGTTTAGGCCATGAAACGTAAATATTTTTGAACTTTTTCTTTTAAAATCTTGCAAAACGAAATAACCAACATAAAGAGTTGTTACAAAGAAAAACAGTTCAAAGATCAAATTATCCGATTGGGGAATAATTATTCACCGTTATCTTGAAAAATAAGTAAAACAGTCCGTTTTTTGGTTTTTTTTTTTTTACAATAGGTCAATTTCTTTATTGATATTTTTACCAGAATTCTGTATTCATAGTTCTTTTACTAAAAAAAACTCTGACAATAAAACTTATAAACGTCTTCTTATATAATTATTCAGACTCTTATCTTTATAGAAACATTGTCATTATTTCATAAAATAAAACAGGGGGTGTAGACCTTATAGGATAAAAAGTCGAATCGTTTGCTCGTAGTTAATTCTGAGACATCTGTTTCTTCAATTGAAAAACTGGTGATCTCTAAAGTTGTTGTCATCGGCCGTGGAGCGTCATATAGAACTCTCTCGAAGATAAATGGAATCTGAATATTTGTTGATTTATTCTGTCTGTTAACAAATAGGCTCCGATTTTGATATTCTATTTTGACACTACAACACGAACGTAGTTGAAAGCACCAGTTTGTCCAATCAAACTCTGACAAATGTATAATCTATTTTCCTTAAGTTTGGAAAAAGAATTGTGTTTATGGGATTAAAACAAAAAAATTCAACTTTCTGAGTCAGTGTTTACTACCGTGTACTACTACCATCGTTAGCACTAGAATTAACATCACAAATCCATTTTTCAGGTCGTATTCACCATAAACTTTATTTTCTAATCGTCCACTTTTTACCAAATCAACTGCATTTGACTTTTGCTTTTTACCTACAAATTTTACATTGTGAACATTACACATTTCTTTTGATTTACACAATTTATTCTCAGAATAAATTTATTTGTTAATTATTAGGTATCACCAAAAAAGGTCACATGATCAGTTTAGGCCATCTTGAATAAAATGGAAATAAATATTTCCGAACTTTGTTTATCAAAAATCTCGTAAAAAATAAAGATCGTACAGGGTTATTACAAAAAAAAAAAAAATAATAAATAAAAAAACCCCAACAAAACAGTTAATTCAAAGATCAAATTATCCGATTGGGAAACATTACATCGTTATCTTAAAAAAAAGAAATAAACCTATCCGTATTACATGCGAAAGGATAATTTTCAGGCCGAAATTTAGACAGAAAAAATACATACTATTACCCTCTTACGATTATATATCTACATATAGCTGGTTGTAACGGACATACTTTTTTAAGCCAAAATTTACAATTAAAATGAATAAAATCTTTAAAAACTTTAATATTAAAATTTACTATTAAAATGAATAAAAACTTATAATATTAAAATTTCACAGTGAAATTGACTTTAAAAAATGTCTTCAGTTTTGGTATTAATCTTTAAAATCGAAAATGAAATGAAATAAAAATTTGAATATTTTTTCTAAGAGAAAAACTGATAAAATAATCAATATTATACTTACTTTTTTATCCTAATACGTCGAAAGAGTTGAAAAATATATTTTTACGGTAAGAAAAACAAACAATAGTTACTGAGAAGCGTCTCGTCTCTTTGTATAAAAACAAAACAAAATATGTCCGTTTTGCTCTTCCGTATATTCTAAGAATCACACATTACTATTCAACAATAAAAATTACAAATTCTTTTAAGAATATTGATATAGCGTGGATCAGACCAATTTTTAGTTCACCTGAATTCTAAAATTCATATATTTAAATATCCGTAAAAATTCAATTTTTTTTCACACAGAAAAAAAAAATTATTTAATTTATTTCACGCAGAAAAAAAATATTTAAGCATACAAAAGCTTGAAAATCTCTTTAAAAATTAATTTCTTAAAAAAAATTTTTTTTTTTGACAATTTAATAGAATATAGTACATCTTTGTGTTTGTTATTTCTCCATAATTTCTGTCTAAACTGTGTCTTGTTATTTTGTCATTTCAAATATTATTTGTGAAGTCGGAACATGCAACACCAGCCTCTACAAACCTCGTAAAAAAATCCCCTAATATATTTTAGGAAAAAACTATTTCAGACGAATTTTCATCAAAAAGTAAGCAATTCTGGTAGCTTTTGTGAAAATTGATTTATTTTTCATAGAATTTTTTAAAAAGCCTCTAGACATAACTTGTTTTGGGCTACGTTAAATTTCAATTGATTTAATGGTGCAAAAATGTAAACATGGTTTTCATTCATAATTTTCATTATTTCCACTAACTGAATTTTTTTTTAAATCATCAGGGATTTGTTTAATGTTTCTTCTTTCATATGGACAAAAAACTTTCAAGATAATATCAACTTTTCTGCAAGTGTCATTGAGTTAAATATGGAGGGGGGGGGGGTAATTTTCCCAAGGAAAATTGGTGGTACCTACAGTTTGCGGATTAGTTAACAATTAAATAAAGTAGAAAAATATTCTAATTTTTAATTATTTGGTTTCATTATTCCCAGTTGTAACATATTTTTTTTTCTTCTTTTTTTTTTCTTTTTTTTTTTTTTGAGTTCAGCTTAATGTTTGTTTTTTGTTTTTTTTTGTTGTTTTTTAAAGTTTGCTTAATGGTTTTTTGTTTTGTTTTTTTTTTTTTTGTGGTAATTTTAACGTTTTGTCATATCAAACTCCTGCCCTAATTTATGCAGGCGTCACGCATATTTCCGACACAACTTAGATATTTTCCGAATTTGGTTTTTATCGCTTTTTATGGTCAAATTACTGTAGATATTTTACAATGGCAACAAATTTTACCCCCCCCCAAAAAAAAAAAAATTCAAATGATATTTTTAATAATTTTGAAAATTTTCTAGGGGTGTAGAGAAAAAGTGTTCCTCTCAATGGGTAATCCTACACAAGCAGTGTGTGGTTGTTTTTAAAGTATGGTTGTCCACAAGTGTAATAATTTTGAAAATTTTCTAGGGGTGTAGAGAAAAAGTGTTTCTCTCATTGAGTAATCCTACACAAGCAGTGTGTGGTTGTTTTTAAAGTATGGTTGTCCACAAGTGTAATAATTTTAAAATTTTCTAGGGGTGTAGAGAAAAAGTGTTCCTCTCAATGGGTAATCCTACACAAGCAGTGTGTGGTTGTTTTTAAAGTATAGTTGTCCACAAGTGTAATAATCCATGTTGTCTTGTGTTAAATTCTCTTTTAATATTCATTCTCTTGCAGGCTTCTATAGTAAAATCTTCCAATAAAACACACACTAAAAAAAAAAAGACAAAACTAAGAATAAAAAAAGTATAAAATAATTTTCAGGTAACCAGTCAAATATGAGAGTAACCCCCTTTGTTTGTTTCACTTTGAGGAAGCCATTTGTTTTAGTCAGCCATTTTCATTTCACCATAAATCTACACTGAAAATACAAATTTGTTCGAATCAATAAAACTGTATGTTTTAACACAAACATATCATAAAATGTGTTTGTGTTAAAACATGCAGTTGAATTGATCGAACAAATTCATATTTTCAGTGTAGGTTTACAGTAAAATGGAAAATGACCGACCAAAACAAACGGTTTCTTCAAAGTGAAACATACAAGTGGAGGTTACTCTCATTTATGTAACTAATTTTCAGATTACCTTTATTTATTCAGGAGTTTTACATTAATTAACAAAATGCCATTACTTAGTGATTTTAATAATATTAATAGTATTATAAAAGAACTGTTTTGTTCGTTAAAACACTTGAGGGCATTCAAATGAATAAATATTTTAAATTCAGTCAGCTTGATCTTTACTTACAGTTTTTTTTTTAAATAAATTTTTCATGACCTACATACTACTTTAATTATATACGAGAAAAGTTATTTTTTCTAAGTTTCATTCAAATTTAGATGATAACATTTTTACCATGAGTCCACTTGTTGCAATGGAGTATCAATTTTGATAAGTCTTCATCAAAATTAGAAAAATTATTGTATCTATATTAAATTCCATTAAATATTTAGTATTTGTTGGAGAGTCGAATAACAGTTTTGTTCGTGACTTTGCATAAATTATATAAAAATACATTGCAGTTAAATATTATCTGATTGTAATATTATATAAGTATAATGTATAATGTATAAGTCTCCTGGTTTTATTTTCCCTTAGATAATACTTTAATTTGTATTCTTTCACAGATAACAGGATTGGGGAAAATGAATTTGGAAACTTAAACGACACATTCAAACTCATGCCAAAGGAAAAATATATTCTTTCTAAGTGTGGTGCTATTATTTATATATCTCACTAGACAAAGTATTTTTCTTCCAAAATTTACAAGAGTATTTTCTTAAATTCATATTTTAAAGACCAACTGGGAAATGAGACTAGAGTAAAAGGCAACATTTCTCCAGTGTGCAGATCAGCATTTTTCATAGTTCATAATTGAAACAGGTATGGAAACACACACCATAGAGAAACCAGTTTCTAGTAAAGTTTCATGTCAGGAGAGCGTTCCTCTTGAAAGCAAACACTGGAAAAAAACATTTTCTTGTAAAGTCTGCGGATCAGAATTTCTAAAAGGTCCGTTTTGAAAGTACACATGCGAACACACACGGGAGGGAGAAACCATTTCCCTGCAAAGTCTGTGGATCAGTATTTTCACAGAGTTCCCATTTGAAAACCCACATGCAAACACACACTGGAGAGAAACCATTTGTTTGTGAAATCTGTAGATCAGCATTTTCTAGAAGTTCCAGTTTGAAAAGCCATATACGAACACATACTGGGGAGAAACGATTTTCTTGTAAAGTTTGTGATTCAACATTTTCAACAAATTCCAATTCGAAAAGCCATATGCAAACACACACTGGAGAGAAACCATTTTCTTGTGAAATCTGTGGATCAAAACTTTCTTCAAATTCATGTTTGAAATACCATATGCAAACACACACTGGAGAGAAACTATTTTCTTGCCAAGTCTGTGGATCAGCACTTTCTTCAAATTCCAGTTTAAAAAACCATATGCGAACACACACTGGACATAAACCATTTTCTTGTGAAGTGTGTGATTCAGCATTTTCAGACGCTTGCAATTTCAGAAGACACATACGAAAACACACTGGAGAGAAACCATTTCCTTGTGTAGACTGTGGATTAGCATTTTCACAGAGTTCAGATTTAAAATCACACACGCGGACACACACAGGAGAGAAACCTTTTTCTTGTGAAGTCTGTGGATCAGCATTTTCTTGGAATTCCAGTTTGAAATACCATATGCAAACACACACTGGAGAAAAACCATATTCTTGTAAAGTCTGTGGATCAGCATTTTCTGTCTATTACACGTTAATGGTACATATGAAAATACATACTGGAGAGAACCATTTTCTTGTGTAGTCTGTGGATCAGCATTTTCTAGGAATTCCAATTTGACGAGACACATGCGAACACACACAGGAGAGAAACCATTTTCTTGTGAAGTCTGTGGATCAGCATTTTCTACAAGTTCAGGTTTGAATAGCCATATGCAACACCACACTGGAGAGAAACCATTTTCATGTGAAGTCTGTGGTTTATCCTTTTCTAGAAATTCCCATTTGACAAGACACATGCGAACACACACGGGAGAGAAACCATTTTCATGTGAAGTCTGTGAATCAAGATTTTCTAGGAGTCACCATTTAAAAACACACATGCGAACTCACACTGGGAGAGAGAATTGGAAAAGGCTACTAGACACTACCTTGAGTGTTTTCGGTCTCTCTATACAGGGGTTTGTCAGTATCTGACATGTGAGGATACTTCCCCTTGGAAGTAAACCCTGACCAAATATTCCCCTTATCACAGCTAAGCACTGGGCTAAATGATGAGGAAATTAACAGTGCACCTTCTCCTAGTGCTGCTACCAACACTAAGCTGGGTACCCCACCAGACCCGTAATACTAGTCTTGGAATCTTGCAAGACCAACCATGGACCACTAGAAGAGAAACTATAACATAGCTAAGTGGTCTATTGAGGAGAAGAAAATTATCTTCTGCTTGTTCACTTATTCAAGATTTGAGAAGGGGGCAATCAAGTATTAGCCCCAGGAAGGGCCCCTTGATCTCTAAAAAAATCTTAAAGAAAATTGAAAAAAAAAAAAAGAGAGAAACCATTTTCTCATGTAGTCTGTGGATCAGCATTTCTTGGAGTGACCATTTAAAAATCCAAAAGAACACGCACTGAAGGACTGCTAGAAGAGACAAAGAAACTTACAAATGGCCAGGATAGTTTATAGGAAGGCATTTGACAGTGTTCCCCCCCTCTTGGATACTCTGATGTCTGGAACTGTACAATGTCCATAAAGGCATAAGATCATTCCGCCAGAGACAAATCTACAAAGACGCATGGCTCCTGAACTTGAATCTCACTTACGGATACAGTCAGTATCATACATGGGATATCCATTTTATGAGGCCCTAACACAATACGCATAATATTTCCTCTAATTTTGAACATTGACTTTAGTGTATGTATGTACAGTTTTGGTATGCACATACATAGTTGTATTCTTACCCAGCATTGCATAGGAAAACTTACCCTCTATATTTAATATATTCTAACACAATGCAACAACTTCTAAATAATTATTCATAGAAGTTATATATAAGAAATTATTTGATGCATAAATATTTTGCTCTAAGTTGACATTTTTGTTGACATTTGACTTACATATTTTTAAATATTCTGACACAGAAATTTAGGAATTTACAAGCAAAATAGTCCTTTTTTTACCGAATATGATATATATTATATATATATATATATATATATATTATATATATATTTTAAGAAATCTAATTCGTTTCAACATTTAATTCATATTCTATTTTCGCTACTATCCGGCGGTGACATAAACAAAGTCCTTTATGTATTACCAATATATGTCACGTGATCAATTTTGGCATATTGAAGGAGACATAAAATATTTTTTGAACTTTAAAAAGTCTCTCTAAAAATAAAAATAAAAAATAACGAACATGCAAAGTTGTTTACAAAGAAAAGCAGTTAAATTTCAATTTATTTAAACAGTTGCGAATGTCTATTTTTGTAAATGGTTCAAAAATGTTCAAGAACAATATTAACCTTTATGCAAGTTTCATTGCGTTGAATATAGGGGCGAGAGGGGGGGTTAAATTTGACAGCTTAAATTGGAGTCCCTAAAGTCCTTCCTAGTGAGTAAAGTTCTAATTTCATGAAATCTTAGGCTATTAAATTTCCATCTAATTTTAAAAAAACTTTTGAAACAACAAAACGATCTTTAAAACCTAACAAGACAAATTTATATATCGGGAATTCAAGGAGGAATTTTTATTCGCTCACCTGCGATACATTTATTGCTATGGGGCCAATAGGTACCACCAATTTTTCCCTGTGAATTTTACACCCCCCCCCAATATTCAATACAACGAAATTGCATAAAGGTTAATTTATCTTGAAAAAAATGTTATTCCACCGAAAGAAAACGCATTCTGATGATTAAAAAAAAAAAATTCATCTTACGGAAATAATGAAAAATTATGTATGAAAAACAATGTTTGCATTAGTGATCACGAATTCGGTCATGTGATCAGCACATATGATAGGCTGTACTGGGTTTTTAAGTAGACTAGCCATAGAATAATTACAATATGGAACCCATAATTAAAAGGCTAGATCAGATTGAAAAAAAAACAAAACAAAAAAAAAAACTATGAGTCTAGGTAAAAAATCCTACATAAAAATGAATAGGTAGATATTCTAGCCGAAAAAAACAAAACATAGGTTATAAGTTCCCAAAATTCACACTCAATTGTCCAATTGGACACATGGCCTAGTGGATAAGGTAGTTAGGTTAAGACAGTTCTAAGTGACAGTTATCTCTGGATTCCGTGTTCAGTCCTGAAGTAGAGGCAGTAACATAGAAAAATAATTAACAGAACTCCCTACCTATGGTTAGCGGAATGAGAACAGGATTACCCTCGTGGACTAAAATAAAGGGTTAAGGTTCGAAGTTATGTGATCCCGATTACGACACAGAAAAAGTTCCCGAGTTCGAAAAGAAGATTCCCGAGTCCACAAAGAAGGTTTCCCTAGTCCGACAAGAAATACCTGAAGAAGGCCGGAGGGTATATCGGCCGAAAAAACATGTACAAAGAACAATGAAGATGGGGACAATAGTCCGAATAATGCAGATAATACTTTCATCAAGCCTCATCTCAAAACATTCAGAAAATTGAGAAGGGGTGGGACTTTTAGATTGCAGACGCAGCAATACCCTAGATAAAAAGTTTATTCATCTTCCTATGGCGAAAAAGGTCGCTGCTCCTTTTTCTTATTCTTCAAATGAGGGAGATAGAAACATTGTTGTTAGATTCCAACTTTAAGTTGGAAAAAACAAGGAGGAGCACAGAGGAGACCATTCGTTATTCTCAACCATAAGGGTGTTGTTCTTGACGAGGAGGTACAAGAAATATCGAAAGAAGGTTTATCTTTCAGTTAAAAATATATTTTCAACCAGGAGTCTTGTTCTTTGGCGGAAGGAACAAGAGACATTGAAAGGACTTTTTGAGTTCTGTTGAACAATTTTTTACCTCTCCTTGTGGAGAGAATATATATTTTTTAAAGGTTTGTTATTTTGTTGATTAACACCCTTTCTGTTACAGTAAGTGTAACCCCCTTTGTATTTACATTTTTTATCCTAAGTTGTATTTTGGTACTCGGACCTAAATTTTCCATTTAGTGGCGTGCATGGGGTATTTCATGCAATCATTCTAATTTGTATTGATTTTTCATTTGCCTCCTATGTGGAGAATATTTTGTAAATAAAAAATTCTTCTTTTCACTATCAAGCGAGACCTTTTGTTAGCCTTTATTTTCCCTAACCTTTAAGTTCAATGGTCGGTATTTTTTATGAAAGTAGAAATATTTCCGACAATGTTGCTTAAGGGTAAGAGAGGAGTAAGGAGAGTGAGGAAAAGTAATTTTTGGATATTAATCAAGGTAATAATCTGATTTATGATACCAGGTTGTTAAGAGTGAAGGAATACAACTTTTTTGGCTAAGAGGTCTTTTTGCTTTCCTGTTCAGGCCTTGTAGCCAAACATAGTTGCCATTCCTTCACCACAATCCCTAGAGCTGTCAAGAAACCCACACATCATGGTATTATTCTTGAATTGTGGCTGGGCCTGTGCTAGTTTGACTCTTCAAAACTCCACTATCTTGCAAATGGCATTATTGGATTTGACGGTTTTTCTAATTCGTTAAAGGATTTAGAAACTTACTTTTTATTGATTATTATCATCATTGTATCCAATTGTTGAAACGAGACAAGAATGTATAAATTGTGTGTATGCAGCAAAAAGAATTGCTGTTACTTGTAGTGATTTTATTATTTTTACTAGTATAATCAAATAATTATTTGTTCATTCAATTTTTTGGATCCTCAAAATGAATAAAAACTTTAAATTTAGTCAGAGAAGGAATTGCTTTTACTTTGTGATTTTATTAATATTACTCGTATTATACACTAACTATTTTGTTCATTCAATTTTTTGGACCTCAAAATGAATTAACAAACTTTAATTAGTCAGGAGAAGGAATTTGCTTTTACTTGTGTTTTATTAATATTACTCGATTATAAACTAACTATTTTTCATGTCAATTTTTGGATCCTCAATGAATAAAAACTTTAAATTTAGTCAGGGAGAAGAATTTGCTTTTAACTTTGTGATTTTCATTAATTTACCTCGTATGTATTAAACTACTACTTTTGTCATTCAATTTTTTGGATCCTCAAAATGAATAAAAACTTTAAATTTAGTCAGGAGAAGGAATTTGCTTTTTACTTGTGATTTATTAATATTATTCGTATTATAAACTAACTATCTTTGTTCATTCAATTTTTTTGGATCCTCAATATTAAAAAATCACAAGTAAAAGCAATTCCTTTCTGACTAAATTTTAAGTTTTATTCATTTTGAGGGATCCAAAAAAATTGAATTGAAACAACACGAATATTAGTTTGTATAATACGAGTAATATTAATAAAATTCACAAAGTAAAAGCAATTCTTCTCCTTGACTAAATTTAAAAGTTTTTTTTTTTTAATTTCATTTTGGAGGATCCAAAAAAATTGAATGACAAATAGTTAGTTTATAATACTGAGTAATATAATAAAATCACAAAGTAAAGCAATTCCTTCTCCTGACTAAATTTTAAAGTTTATTCATTTTTGGGACCAAAAAATTGAATGACAAAATAGTTGTTTTAATACGAGTAATATTAATAAATTCACAAAGTAAAAGCAAATGTCCTTCTCCTGACTAAATTAAAGTTTTTATTCATTTTGAGGATCCAAAATTAATGAACAAAAATAGTTAGTTTATAATACGAGTAATATTAATAAAATCACAAAGTAAAAGCAATTTCCTTCTCCTGACTAATTTAAAGCTTTATTATTTTGAGGATCCAAAAAATTGAATGACAAAATAATTATTTTGATTATACTAGTTAAAATGAATAAAATCACAAAGTAACATGCAATTCTTTTTGCTGCATAACACACAATTTACATTCTTGCGGTTCTCGTTCAACATTGGATACAATGATTGATAATAATCAATAAAAAGTAAGTTTCTAATCCTTTAACGACATTAGAAAAAACCGTCAAATCCAATTAATGCATTTGGCAGATAGTGGAGTTTTTGAAAGAGTCAAAAACTAGCACAAGGCCCAGCCACTTTCAAGAAATATACCATGATGTTGGGTTTCTTGACAGGCTCTAGGGATTGTGGTGAAGGAATGGCAACTATGTTTGGCTACAAGGCCTGAACAGGAAAGCAAAGACCTCTTAGCCCAAAAAGTTGTAGGTCCCTTCACTCTTAACAACCTGGTATCAATAAATCAGATATTACCTTGATAATATTCCAAAAAATTACTTTTTCACTCTCCCTTACTCCCTCTTACCCTTGAACGCAACATTGTCGGAAATATTTTCTACTTTCATAAAAATTAACCGACCCATGAACTTAAAGGTTAGGGACAAAAATAAGGCTACAAAAGGCTCGCCTGATAGTGAAAGAGAATTTTATTTACAAAATATCTCCACATAGGAGGCAATGAAAAATCAATACAAATTAGTATGATTGCATGAAATACCCCATGCCAGCCCACTAAATGCGGAAAATTTAGCGGTCCGAGTACCAAAATACAAAATTAGGAATAAAAAAATGTATCAAAGGCGTTACACTACTGTAACAGAAAGGGTGTTAATCAACAAAATAACAAACTTTAAAAAATATATATTCTCTCCACACAGGAGAGGTAAAAAATTGTTCAACAGGAACTAAACAAAAAGTCCTTTAATGTCTCTGTTCCTTTCCGCCAAAGAACAAGACTCCTGGTTGAAATTATTTTAACTGGAAAGAATAAACCTTCTTTCCGATTATTCTTGTACCTTTCGTCAAAGAACAACACCCTTATGGTTGAGAATTAACGAATGGTCTCCTCTGTGCTCTCCTTGTTTTTTCCACTTAAAGGTGGAATCTAACAACAATGTTTTCTACTCCTCTTTGAAGAATAAGAAAAAGGAAGCAGCGACCTTTTTCGCCATAGGAAATGAATAAACTTTATCTCAGGGTATTGCTGGCGTCTGCAATCTAAAAATCACCCTTCTCAATTTCGGAATGTTTTGAGATGAGGCTTATGATTAGTATTATCTGCAATTATTCGGACTATTGTCCCATCTTCATTGTTTCTTTGTACAATGTTTCGGCCGATATACCCTCCGGCCTTCTCAGGTATTCTTGTCGGACTTAGGGAACCTTCTTTGTGGACTCGCGGAACTTCTTTCGAACTCGGGAACTTCGTTGTCGTAATCGGGAATCAACATAACTTCGGAACTTAACCCTTTATTGTAGTCCACGAGGGTATCTGTTCTCATTCGCTAACCATAGGGTAGGAGTTCTGTTAATTATTTTTTCATGTTATGCCTCTACTCAGGACTGAACACGGAATCCAGAGAATAACTGTCACTTAGAACTGTCTTAACCAACTACCTTATCCACTTAGGCCATGTGTCCAATTGGACAATGAGTGTGAATTTTGGGAACTTATAAACCTAATGTTTTTGTGTGTTTTCGGCTAGAATATTCTACCTATTCACTTTTTATGTAGGATTTTTTACCTAGACTCATTAGTTTTTTTTTTTTTGTTTGTTTTTTTTTCCAATCTGATCTGCCTTCTTAATTATGGGTTCCAATTGTATTTCATTTTATGCTAGGGTCTACTTAAAACCAGTACAAGCCTATCATATGTGCTGATCACATGACCGAATTGTGATCACTAATGCAACATTGTTGTTTCATTACATAATTTTTCTTATCTTCCGTAAGATGAATTTTTTTTTTTATGCATGCCAGAAGCGTTTTCTTTTCGGTGGAAATAAATTTTTTCAAGATAATTTAACCTTTATGCAAGTTTCGTTGTATTGAATATTGGAGGGGGGGCGGTAAATTTCACAGGGGAAATTGGTTCCATTGGGCCACCCCATAGCAATAAAATGTATCGCAGGTGAGCGAAAATAAAAATTCTCCTTGAATTCCCGATATAATAAATTTGTCTTGTTTAGGTTTAAAGATCGTTTTGTTGTATTCAAAAAGTTTTTTTAAAATTAGGATGAATGTTTATAGCCTAAGATTTCAATTTGAAATTAGACTTTTATCACTAGGAAGGACTTAGGGACCTCCAATTAAGCTGTCAAATTAACCCCCCCCCTCTCGCCCCCTATATTCAACGCAATGAAACTGCATAAAGGTTAATTTGTCTTGAAACATTTTTTGAACCATTTACAAAAAAAATAGACATTCGGCACTGCTTTAAATAAATTGAAATTTAACTGCTTTCTTCTGTAACAATTTGCATGTTCTTATTTTATTATTTTAGGAAGACTTTTTTAAAAGTTCAAAAATATTTATGTACTTCCTTCAATATTGCCAAAAATTATTCACGTGAACAATATTGGTAATACATAAAGGACTTTGTTATGTCACCCCGCCGGGATAGTAAGCGAAAATAGAATAGAATAAAATGTTTGAAAGAATTAGATTTCTTAAAATGATATATATATTTATTATATATATATATATATATATATATATATATATATCGGTTAAAAAAAAGGACTATTTGCTGTGTTTAAATTCCTAAATTCGTGTTCAGATATTTTTAAAATATGAAGTCAAATGTCAACAAAATTGTAATTAGAGCAAAATATCTTTATGCATCAAATATTCTCTATATATAACTTCTATGAATAAATTTGAAGTTGCATTGTGTAGAATTATATCTAGAATATAGAGGGTAAGGTTTTCCTATGCAATGCTGGGTAAGAATATCAACTATGTATGTGCATACACCAAAACTGTTACACATACACTAAGTCAAAATGTTCAAAATTAGAGAAAATTATGCGTATTTGTGTTAGGGCCTCATAAAATGGATATTCCATGTATGATACTGGGACTGGTATCCGTAAGTGAGATTCAAGTTCAGGGAGCCATTGCGTCTTGTAGATTTTGATCTTGGCGGAATGATTTATGCCTTTATGGACATTGTAACAGTCCAGACAATCAGAGGTATCCAAGAGGGGGGAACACTGTCAAATTGCCTTTCCTTATAACTATCCTGGCCATTTGTAAGTTTCTTGTGTCTCTTCTAGCAGTCCTTCAGTGCGTGTTCTTATTGGATTTTAAATGGTCACTCCAAGAAAATGCTGATCCACAGACTACATGAGAAAAATGGTTTCTCTCTTTTTTTTTTCAATTTTCCTTTAAGATTTTTTTAGAGATCAAGGGGCCCCTTCCTGGGGCTAATACTTGATTGCCCCACTCTCAAATCTTTGGAATAAGTGAAACAGCGAAGATAAATTTTCTTCTCCTCAATTAGACCACTTAGCTATGTTATAGTTTCTTCTTTCTAGTGCGTCCCATGGTTGTCTTTGCAAGATTCCCAGAACTAGTATTACGTTGGTCTGGGGCGGTACCCAGCTTGTGTTGGTAGCAGCACTGAGAAGGTGCACTGGTTAATTTCCTCTCATTAGCCCAGTGCTTAGCTGTGATAAGGGGAATATTTTTGGTCAGGGTTTACTTCCCCAAGGGGAAGTATCCTTCATGTCAGGATTACTTGACAAACCCCTTGTTATAGAGAGACCGAAAACACTCAAGGTAGTTGTCTAAGTAGCCTTTTCCAATTTCTCTCTCAGTGTGGAGTTCGCATGTGTGTTAAATGGTGACTCCTAGAAAAATTCTTTGATTCCACAGACTCACATGAAAATGGTTTCTCTCCCGTGTGTTGTTCGCATGTGTCTTGTCAAATGGGAATTTCTAGAAAAGGATAAACCACAGACTTCACATGAAAATGGTTTCTCTCCAGTGTGTTTTGCATATGGCTATTCAAACCTTGGAACTTGTAGAAAATGGCTGATCCACAGATTCACAAAGAAAAATGGTTTCTCTCCTGTGTGTGTTCGCATGTGCTCGTCAAAATGGAATTCCTAGGAAAATGCTGACCCACGACTACACAGGAAAATGGTTTCTCTCCAGTTTTATTTGTATTTTCTATGTTACCATTAACGTGTAAATAGACAGAAAATGCTGATCCACAGACTTTACAAGAATTTGTTTTTTCTCCAGTGTGTGTTTGCATATGGTATTTCAAAACTGGAATTCCAAGAAATGCTGATCCACAGGACTTCACAAGAAAAAGGTTTCTCTCCTGTTGTCTGTCCGCGTGTGTGATTTTAAATCTGAAAACTCTGTGAAAATGCTAATCCACAGTCTACACAAGGAAATGGTTTCTCTCCAGTTGTGGTTTCGTATGTGGCTTCTGAAATTGCAAGCGTCTGAAATGCTGAATCAACACTTCACAAAGAAATGGTTTATGTCCAGTGTGTTGTTCGCATATGGTTTTTAAACTGGAATTTGAAGACAAGTGCTGATCCACAGACTTTTGGCAAGAAAATAGTTCTCTCCGTGTGTGTTTTGCATATAGGTATTTCAAACATGAATTTGGAAAGAAAGTTTTGATCACAGATTTCACTAGAAAATGGTTTCTTCTCAGGTGTGTTTTGCATATGGCTTTTTCGAATTGGAATTTGTTGAAAATGTTGAATCACAAAACTTTACAAGAAAATCGTTCTCCCCATATGTGTTTCGTATATGGCTTTTCAAACTGGAATTCTAGGAAAATGCTGATTCTACAGATTTCAAAACAAAGGTTTTCTCTCCACGTGTGTGTTTTGCATGTGGGTTTTCAAAATGGGGAACTTGTGAAATACATGATCCACAGACTTTGCAGGGAAATTGTTCTCCCCAGTGTTGTGTTCGCATGTGTACTTTCAAACAGGACCTTTAGAAATTCTGATCCGCAGTTCACAAGAAATGTCTTTTTTTTTCCAGTGTTTGCTTTCAAAGAGGAACGCTTCCTGACATGAAAACTTTACTAGATACTGGTTTCTCTATGGTGTGTGGTTTCCATTACCTGTTTTCAATATGAACTATGAAAAATGCTTGATCTGCACACTGGGAGAAATGTTGCCTTTTACTCTTAGTCTTCATTCCCGGTTGTCTTTAAAATATGAATTTAAAGAAAATACTCTTTGTAAATTTTGGAAG
Source organism: Doryteuthis pealeii (assembly GCA_023376005.1). Classification (NCBI taxonomy): domain Eukaryota; kingdom Metazoa; phylum Mollusca; class Cephalopoda; order Myopsida; family Loliginidae; genus Doryteuthis; species Doryteuthis pealeii. The sequence continues at coordinate 99,768,996 of CM042151.1, forward strand.
AAAAATACTTTGCTAGTGAGATATATAAATAATAGCACCACACTTAGAAAGAATATATTTATTCCTTTGGCAGTGGAGTTTGAATGTGTCGTAAGTT
>CM042151.1:99769192-99803694 GCA_023376005.1 Doryteuthis pealeii
GTCCAAGGAATCAAAAATGCCATCAAAAAATCTTAACACTTTTAAATTATTAATGATATCTGATTTTCATAGCAAGATTAATTGGTGGGAAAATCCCAATGTGGCACTGCGTCAATGACAAAACTTTTTTTCTATTATTATTTTACATATAGTGAACATTATTTGTACAAAAAATATAGTTTGGTTCTTGCTCATAACTGAAGCTACAACATCAGTTAAAATTTTGCTCTTTTATATTTCAAGTGTTTCTCTTCAGCCATTGAATAAGGTCTACATGGAGCAAAATAACCGTCAGAGTGCAATAGAAACAATACATTTCCCTTGTATTAATCATATTGACTGCAAAATTCTGACAATATACAAAGCACAATTTCATAATGGAATTGAAAATTGGAAATGATAACTATACAATTAAAATATATGTCTATCTACTAAAAGTATTTACAGAGTTTAAAAGTTTAAAATACAGAATTGATCATATCTTATATTATACAAACACAATGGGAATTTTAATAATGGGTAATTTCATGTTAAATCATTCAGAAAAAAGAAAAATTGTAATTTGTGTCAGCCACTGAATAAGATCTATCAGAATGCAACAGAAATAATTTCAAAAAGATATCATAATTTGAGGGTCTCTTGACATTTCTGTCTAACAGATCTGGGGGTTAGAGGTGATGGAACTACAACTGTATTATTGGCTACTGAGCCTGAACAGGAAGGCAAAAGACCTTTTAGCCAATACAGTTCCTTCACTCTTAACATCCTGGCATCAATAAACTAAATTAATACCATGATTAATATCCAAAAATTACTTTTCTCACTCTCCCTTAACCCCTCTCTTAACGCCTCAGCAGAATCTTCCTAAATTCTCAGGTCATAACTTTTTTAACTGCTGCCCACCTCTTACCTAATAATAGACTGACTAACCTTTTTTTAAGAATTGTGCTATATGTAGATTTAAAAAGGTTTTCATTGATTTTTTAAAAGGTGCTATTTTTCCATGTTGTTTACAAGTTTTCTGTGTTCCATTGGTTGATACTTAAGATGGATATGAGCTGAGATTTTTATATAGAGTATGGTAATGCAGGGGAGGACACAAGAGAGAGTTATAAATGTCTCTCACGCTGCATTTGGTTATGAGGCAAAGGTTGGTATGGCTGCATAAATCTCTGATGCTGCACATGTTTATGTGGAAATAGTAGGGCCAGTTTTGGGTTAGAACAAACTTAGAACTAACTATACAACTGTATGTATATTATTTGTATTCAATAGGAATAGTTTATATAAAATGTAAATAAGGAGGCGCTATCGGAAATCTGATAGTGAATTATCTCCCCTGCCACTAGAGGGCGAATTGCCAACAGGGGGTTGGCACCAGAATCAAACCCCGGCACTTGTCTACAGGCCGTCGACTTGGACGGAGGCGTTTTTCACAGCATACTTTCTGAAGGCCGTTTCGACAGCAAACTTACCAGAAGGCTGAGGACCCAAATAGTCTACTTGAAAAGGGCCCCATCCACTGTCATTTAAAGGAAAAGTTACCCGGGCGAGAAGCTTCTAAAATAGCACCCCTACTTTACTTATCACGGAGCACTCACTGAGTAGTTATCACAGAACAGTTACCAGAGAAGGACGTGAAACCAAGCATCTCTCCAGAACTCTACCACCAGCAAACCTTCTAGGCATTGTGTTAGCAAACATTTCAAGGCTGATACAAGTGCATACTTCTGAAGGCTGAAGAACGAGAAATGACAAGACGAAGCATCTTATCAACTTCCTACCAGGGACCAGAATACCCCTGTTATCACCTCTTCTACAACAAACAGTATTTAACCTCACAGATAAGTCATGTAGCAAATACCATTAAAATTTGAAACATTTCTGTACTTTTTGATGATACAAGTGTCTGCATTTTATATTGTATTTGTTTCTTTCTTTCATCCAAAATAGTACTACGGAGAATAAGAGCTCCAACGAATCCCTGTTAATACTCTTAGTGCATGGTGTGATGGTTAGAGTAATAGAAAATGGACTCTTAGTGCATGGTGTAATGGTTAGAGTAATAGAAAATGGACTCTAGTGCATGGTGTAATGGTTAGAGTAATAGAAAATGGACTCTTAGTGCATGTGTAATGGTTAGAGTAATAGAAAATGGACTCTTAGTGCATGGTGTAATGGTTAGAGTATAGAAAATGGACTCTAACCATTACACCATGCACTAACAGTCCATTTTCTATTACTCTAACCATTAACTTATGCACTAAGAGTCCATTTTCTATTACTCTAACCATTACACCATGCACTAAGAGTCCATTTTCTATTACTCTAACCATTACACCATGCACTAAGAGTCCATTTTCTATTACTCTAACCATTTCTAGCATTACACCATGCACTAAGAGTCCATTTTCTATTACTCTAACCATCACAGCATGCACTAAGAGTATTAACAGGGATTCGTTGGAGCTCTTATTCTCCGTAGTACTATTTTGGATGAAAGAAAGAAACAAATACAATATAAAATGCAGACACTTGTATCATCAAAAAGTACAGAAATGTTTCAAATTTTAATGGTATTTGCTACATGACTTATCTGTGAGGTTAAATACTGTTTGTTGTAGAAGAGGTGATAACAGGGGTATTCTGGTCCCTGGTAGGAAGTTGATAAGATGCTTCGTCTTGTCATTTCTCGTTCTTCAGCCTTCAGAAGTATGCACTTGTATCAGCCTTAAAATGTTTGCTAACACAATGCCTAGAAGGTTTGCTGGTGGTAGAGTTCTGGAGAGATGCTTGGTTTCACGTCCTTCTCTGGTAACTGTTCTGTGATAAGTAAGTCTAGGGATTGCTTATTTTTGCGACTACCCTCAGTGAGTGCTCCGTGATAAGTAAAGTAGGGGGTGCTATTTTAGAAGCTTCTCGCCCGGGTAACTTTTCCTTTAAATGACAGTGGATGGGGCCCTTTTCAAGTAGACTATTTGGGTCCTCAGCCTTCTGGTTAGTTTGCTGTCGAAACGGCCTTCAGAAAGTATGCTGTGAAAAAACGCCTCCGTCCAAGTCGACGGCCTGTAGACAAGTGCCGGGGTTTGATTCTGGTGCCAACCCCCTGTTGGCAATTCGCCCTCTAGTGGCAGGGGGAGATAATTCACTATCAGATTTCCGATAGCGCCTCCTTATTTACATTTATATATAAACTATTCCTATTGAATACAAATAATATACATACAGTTGTATAGTTAGTTCTAAGTTTGTTCTAACCCAAAACTGGCCCTACTATTTCCACATAAACATGTGCAGCATCAGAGATTTATGCAGCCATACCAACCTTTGCCTCATAACCAAATGCAGCGTGAGAGACATTTATAACTCTCTCTTTGTGTCCTCCCCTGCATTACCATACTCTATATAAAATATCTCAGCTCATATCCATCTTAAGTATCAACCAATGGAACACAGAAAACTTGTAAACAACATGGAAAAATAGCACCTTTTAAAAAATCAATGAAAACCTTTTTAAATCTACATATAGCACAATTCTTAAAAAAAGGTTAGTCAGTCTATTATTAGGTAAAGAGGTGGGCAGCAGTTAAAAAAGTTATGACCTGAGAATTTAGGAAGATTCTGCTGAGGCGTTAAGAGAGGGGTTAAGGGAGAGTGAGAAAAGTAATTTTTGGATATTAATCATGGTATTAATTTAGTTTATTGATGCCAGGATGTTAAGAGTGAAGGAACTGTATTGGCTAAAAGGTCTTTTGCCTTCCTGTTCAGGCTCAGTAGCCAATAATACAGTTGTAGTTCCATCACCTCTAACCCCCAGATCTGTTAGACAGAAATGTCAAGAGACCCTCAAATTATGATATCTTTTTGAAATTATTTCTGTTGCATTCTGATAGATCTTATTCAGTGGCTGACACAAATTACAATTTTTCTTTTTTCTGAATGATTTAACATGAAATTACCCATTATTAAAATTCCCATTGTGTTTGTATAAATATAAGATATGATCAATTCTGTATTTTAAACTTTTAAAACTCTGTAAATACTTTTAGTAGATAGACATATATTTTAATTGTATAGTTATCATTTCCAATTTTCAATTCCATTATGAAATTGTGCTTTGTATATTGTCAGAATTTTGCAGTCAATATGATTAATACAAGGGAAATGTATTGTTTCTATTGCACTCTGACGGTTATTTTGCTCCATGTAGACCTTATTCAATGGCTGAAGAGAAACACTTGAAATATAAAAGAGCAAAATTTTAACTGATGTTGTAGCTTCAGTTATGAGCAAGAACCAAACTATATTTTTTGTACAAATAATGTTCACTATATGTAAAATAATAATAGAAAAAAAGTTTTGTCATTGACGCAGTGCCACATTGGGATTTTCCCACCTATTAATCTTGCTATGAAAAAATCAGATATCATTAATAATTTAAAAGTGGTTAAGATTTTTTGATGGCATTTTTGGATTCCTTGGACCTAAAAGCATATATAAACCAATTTTTAGGAGGGGTAAGCTCTAGAACTAATTTTACAGACAAAAATATAACAAAAAGTCGGCATTTTTTGCGCACATCTCCCTTCAATTTGGAGAGCTCAAAATTGACAATACTTGGGCAATTTTGGAATTAGAATCTCAAATTTTGGAGATTGTTTAACTTTAACATAGTCCCTACCTGGACAAAATTTCTAAAAAATTGAAGATTGTGGGTAACAATTTTATTTTTTTTCTGTATGATTTTACATGGAATTACCCAACAGTGACTTTATATTTTAGTCAATAACACGTGTAAAGTATGGAAGCCTAAAATAAACAAATAAAGGTAAAGTTGTATTTTCTATTAAATCTTATAGAATTGATCACATCTTATATTTATACAATTCAATACGGTAGGGTAGGTATACCCAAAATTGACGTAAAATCCGTTTTTGACAAAATTAATTGAGACTCCCCCGCCCCCCTGAGAAAATAATTTACCAAAAATCAGGGAATTATCGGATTTTAATATTTTCAGTGTTGATTTATCAATGAATTAACTTCATAATACATTATCTTTTTATTTATTTTTTAAATTTTTTATCCTAACTTTCTGATTTTTTTCAGGTCACTTAATTTTGACCCCCCCCCCCTTTTTGGGAGCATAACTTTTTTGCCAGCTGGTCATTTTCTGTACTAGTTACAGTATAAATAATGAGATAAAAGACCAAAGTTATGAATAGAAAAAGATTTTTACGGGGGCTTTTCTATGAGAAAATAAGTACCGAAAATCGAAAATAAAATGTAAAAAATATTAAAATTTTTTTTTTTTTTTTGTAGATTTTTTTTTACTCATTTCGATGATTACTTAATTGGCTATTATCTTATAAAAGAAAAATTATACATCGATATCTTTCTGCTTAAAAGGGGGGGGGGGCTAAATTTTCAACAGAGTTTTTCTTCGAAACTTATTACTTTATACACCTAAAATGTATATTAATTAATTAATGAATCAATATGGAAAATTTCATTAAAATCGGATAATTCCCTGATTTTTGGTAAATTTTTTTGCAATCGCGAATGTTACGTCAAAATTGTAAACAAGCGCCTAAAACCATTGAAAAAGAGACAGAATGGCGGATCGGGTCGAAATTGACCAAAACACATCGTTTTAAATCTATTAAAAATAAACTGTGTATGTAATGATATTTTTCTTTTTTTAATGATGATCATTATGTTACTACTTATCATTAGGTACCACCAATTTGACCCTGTGCAATTTACCCCCCCCCCCTACATTTAACACAATGAAACTTGCAGAAAAATTAATATTTTCTTGAAAAGTTTTTTCCATTTGAAAGAAAAAACATTAAATAAACTCCTGATGATTTTTTAAATTTTTTATCAGCATACGAAAATAATGAAAATTATGATTGAAAAACAATGTTTTCATTTTTGCACTGTTAAATCAACTGAAATTTAACGTAGCTAAAAACAAGTTACGATAAGAGGATTTTTTAAAAATTCTATGAAAAATCAATTAATGGTCCGATTTTCACGAAAATTTCCATAAATGTTTACCATTGGATGTAAATACATCTGAAATAGTTTTTTTTCTAAAATATATTAGGGGAAATATTTTTTTACGATGTCTATCACCCCCCCCCTATTTTATTTTATGAGATAAAAAAAAAATGATGTGGAAAAAAAATTTGGTACTTTTTTTCTATAAAGATAAGAGTCTGAATAACTATATCAATGAAATTGTATAACGTACCGAATTATAGTTTTTTTAGGAAAAAATAATGAAATCGGAAATAAAAAGTGCAAAAAAAATGTCATAATATTAATATTTGAAAACTTTTTTTTTCTTATGTAATTGGTATGTACTATATTCTATTAAATTGTAAAAAAAAAAAAAAAATTTTTTAAGAAATTAATTTTTACGAGATTTTCAATCTTTTGTGTGATTAAATATTTTTATTTTCTGCGTGAAATAAATTAAATTTTTTTTTTCCTGTGGAAAAAAATCAAAATTTTCATGGATATTTAAAAACATGAATTTTAGAATTCAGGTGAACTAAAAGTTGGTCCGATCCGTGCTCGATTAATATTTTTAAAAGAATTTGTAATTTTTATTGTTGAATAGTAATGTGTGATTCTTAGAATGTACGGAAGAGCAAAACTGACATATGACGAGACGCTTCTCGGTAACTAAAGTTTGTTTTTCTGAGCGTAAAAAAATATTTTATTTAACTTTTACGACCAATTAGAATAAAAATAATATATTGAATGATTGTTTTATCAGTTTTTCTCTTAGAAAAAATATTCAAATTTTCATTTTATTTTCGATTTTAAGAATTAATACTAAAACCGAAGACATTTTTTAACGTCAATTTCACTGCGAAATTTTTAAGATTAAAGTTTTTCAAGTTTTTATTCATAGTAAATTGTAATATTAAAGTTTTTCAAGTTTTTATTCATAGTAAATTGTAATATTAAAGTTTTTAAAGATGTTATTCATTTTAAATTATAATATTAAAGTTTTTAAAGATTTTATTCATTTTAATAGAAAAAATTTGGCTAAAAAAGTTTGTCCGTTACACCCATCCGTACTTAGATGCATAACTGTAAGAGGGTAATAATATGTATTTCTTTCTCTCTAAATCGCGGCCTGAAAATTACCCTTTCGCACGTAATATGGATAGGTTGGTTTATTTTTTAAGATAACGATGTAATTTTTCCCAATCGGATAATTTGATCTTTGAATTAACTATTTTTCTTTGTAACAACCCTGCACGATCTTTTTTTAACGAGATTTTTGATAAACAAAGTTCGGAAATATCTATTTCCGTTTTATTCAAGATGACCTAAACGGTCTGGTGGTACCTACTTATCATTTTAGACAAACGTTTGACCTTAAATAATAGATTTAATTAATTTTAATTTGTTTTTAAAAACCTAGCAGCCGACAAACTTTGCTTTTTTATTGATGGTCATTATGTTACTTTACTAATTATCGATTTAGACAACAGTTTGACCGTAAATAATCGATTTAATTAATTTTAACTCGTTTATTTTTAAATAGGGTAATGTCGTGGAAAATGTCCACTTATAATTGATGAAAAAACATTTTTTTTATTTATAGATTTATATATTTTCATATTCATAAATTTATAGATTTTTTTTTTTATAAAACAAGCATTTCATTATAAAATTAGATCCTTAATGCATACAGATTAAAATTTGACGATTCCCTAATTTTTTTGCAATTAAAAATTTGAACAATTTTTATTGCGTCTCTTTAGTGATCGGAATTATCTCCCTTTGTTTGACTTCATTAGAAAATATTTCTGTATTGATTGCAAATGGACGACGCGTTTTAATTTCATTCTAAACGAATGCAGATCGCTACAAGAATTTATTTGAAATATTACATTTTTCCTATTTTCTCTAAAGGAAAAGAAATCAGACAAAAGAAAAAAAAGAAAGAAGTAAGTGTAACATTCTGTTATTATTATTAAAACAAAACCAAAAAAAAAAAATCGTATTTTGCAGTAACAACTTTTGTTTTCTACTGACGAAGAAGTGAAATATTTTTTTATTTTGTGACAATACTTTATGGATATAAAATTATGTGGAATCATTTGAAAACTGATTCAATTTTCGCTGTTAATCAGTGAGGGTGACATAAACAAAGTCTCCCATCGAAATTTTAGCCGATTAAATTTCCGTCAAATCTTTTTAAAACTATTTTATAAACGATGATTTTATTCAATAAATACAAAACGAACCTTAAACCTAACGAGAAAAAATATACATTCATTCAATTAAAAAAAGCTAGATGCGGCAGGTTTTTTCTTCGAATTAAATTGATAAGAACGTTGATTAATTTTGAAAGATTTTTTAAAAACCGAGATTAATTTGTAGCGGTACAATAGTTAACACCAATTATACAGTTTAAATTTACCCCCCCCCCCATATATTTAACACAATGAAACTTGCAGAAAAATTAATATTTAAAAAAAAAAACATTTCCGTTCGAAAGAAAAAACATTCAACAAACTTCTGATGATTTTTTAAAAAATTTCAGCTTACGGAAATAATGAAAATTATGATTGAAAAACAATGTTTTCATTTTTGCACTGTTAAAAACTGAAATTTAACGTAGCTAAAAACAAGTTACGATAAGAGTTCTTTTTTTTTTTAATTCTATGAAAAATCAATTAATAGTCTGATTTTCACGAAAATTTCCATAAATGTTTACCTTTGGATGTAAATATATCTGAAATAGTTTTTTTCTAAAATATATTAGGGGAAATATTTTTTCTTACGTGGTATATCCCCCCCCCCATTTTATTTTATGCAATTTTTAAAAAATGACGCGTCAGAAAAATTTTGTACTTTTTCTCTATAAAGATAAGAGTCTAAATAACAATATCAATGAAATTGTATAACGTACAACGCTGTATTTTTTTTTTTAGGAAAAATTAATGAAATCGGAAATAATAAGTGCAAAAAAATGTAATATTAATATTTGAAAACTTTTTTTTTCTTTTGTAGTTGGTATGTACTATATTCTATTAAATTGTCAGAAAAAAAATTTTTAAGAAATTAATTTTTAAGCGATTTTCAATCTTTTGTGTGCTTAAATATTTTTATTTGCTGCGTGAAATTTTTTTTTTTTCTGCATGAAAACATCGAATTTTTCACGGATATTTAAATATAGGAAATTTAGATTTCAGGTGAACTAAAAAAAATTGGGCCGATCCACATTATATTAATATTTTTAAGAGAATTTGTAATTTTTATTGTTGAATAGTAATGTGTGATTCTTAGAATATACGGAAAAGCAAAACTGACAAACTGAGTAATTTTTCCTCAGTGGGATAATTTGATCTTCGAATTAACTGTTTTTCTTTGTAACAACTTTTATGTTTTTGCGTGAATTTTTTGCGTGAATTTTTTTTTTAAAGTTCAAAAATATTTACATTTTTTCCTTCAATATGGCCTAAACTTGATCATGTGACATATTTTGGTGGTACCTACAGCCAATAAAACTAAATATAGGGACGGAAGATAATAGTTTTTTTGTTTTTTTTTAATTTCCTTATTTTCGAACAATTACCAAAAATCAGGGAGTTCTTTGCAGTGAAATTTTCCCCACTTTATTCATTGATAATTTAATTTTGTAATTAATACCTTATTTTATCTGAAAAAAAAAGTTTCTAAACAATTCAGAATGTTGAAGAAAAAATTATTTTCTTAAAACTAATAAAATATTTTCGTAGCTTGTTTTTTTAATTATTTTTGTTGGTTTTTTTCCTTATAGTTTGAAAAACAATTCATTTTTTAAAATTAAGGACCAGCAATTCAAGTCTCTTAAAATTAAACGAATTAAGATCAATTAAATCCATTATTTAAGTTTAAATTTTAGTTTTAGTCGAAAAATACTAACTTAATGCACAACAGTAAAAAAAAAAAAAAAGGAAAATGATATGTAATTTATTTTTAATACATTTTAAACAATCAAATTCACCCACAAAATGATTAAGTGAAACTTTATGATGCACTCAAAACAAACCATCTTATCAACATTTTTAAATACTTGTAAAAGTTTATTTTTAGAAATTTACATAAAAGATCATTGAATACACTATGTACAGAAAAATTACTCACATGTTGACATTGTATTTAAATGTAAGTTTTTTGGGGGGTTTTTTCTTTCAAACACACAGAAAAATAAAATTGCTAAACAATTCTGGTGTTTTCTTTTTTAGAAAAAAAATGATCGCGAAATATCTTAATACTATGGTAGCTGAGACATAACAATTCATCAACAATACTGATTGATAAATAAAATTTACCAAAAATCAGAGTGTTATCCGATATTAATAAAATTTTCACTGTTGACTTATTAATAAGTGAATTTTGTAATGCATCAGTTATTTTGTTAAAAATGTAGATTTCTTTCAGGTTATGTACACCCACATATTTTGTAGATTAAAAATACTTAGGGTTGGGCTATGTCTTTATATATATTAAAATTAAATCTAATAGGTGTTAAAATTAAGTTATTTTGAATTACAATGAATGTTTTAATGAACTTAACTTTCTTTTAGATTTCTGAATTATTTACAGCTGATTTTTATATGAGCCAAGGTAAACGAATCAAAATTCTTTAAAATAAGTATTACTTAAATTAAATTAAATTTAATAGGTGTTAAAATTAAGTTATTTTGAATTAAAATGAATGTTTTTCACTGTAGAAAATTATCATCCAATAAAAACCACACTAAAAAAAAATAAAAACAAAGACTATGAAGTATGCCAGAAACATTGTATAGATAACTATAAAGATGACAACAATAGTCTGAATAATACAAATAATACACATTCTCAAACCTCATCTCAAAAATTCAGAGAAATAGAATATAATAAGTATGGACCCGATAGAATCTGAAAAAAAAGTTTAATTGGACACATAGTGTAGTGGATATAGGTATTAAGTTAATACAGTTCTAAGTGACAGTTATATCTAGGCTGCAGGTTCAATCCTGTTCAAGGGTGACAGTAACATAGAATGATAATTAACAAAGCTTGACACTTGTACCCCAGCTATGGTTAGCAGAATGAGAACAAGATAACCCTGTGGATTAAATAAAGGGTTGGGTTCAAAGTTCTGTGATGGCTTATAATTATGATAAGAAGGCTCCCAAATTCAAGAAGGATCCTTAGTCTGACAAGAAATACCTGAAGAAGGTCAGATGGCACATTGACCAAAATGTTATACAGATAAAAATAAAGATGAGAACAATAATACAAATAATACAAATTATCAAGCCTCATCTCAAAAATTCACAGATATAGTATTTTTTAAAATAATTTCTTACCTAATCAGTCAAATTCACTTATTTACTAGTTTTACATTAACAAAATGCCAATACAGATGAAAATTCTAAACCTAAAAAACAAAAGAAAAACGTGTAACCTATATTTTTTCTCTTTCATTAGAAGATAATCTATGAAAATGAATAAATAAAAATATGCCTTAATGAAAAATATTGTACATAATTTTATCTTTTTTTTTTTTTTTTTTTAAATTTAAAAATGATAAACAAACTGTTATAAAAAATGGAAACAAAATCCATGGAATTGCCAATATTTTGACGATTATGATTAATTAAATTTTTAAAAACCTATAGAAAATGTATGAAAACATTAAAGAACTCCAAATTCCATCAAAATGCTATCCTCATTATCATCTGTGAATGCATATAAATTTTCATCTCACAATACAATATGATTATCTTACTTGATATAACAATAACAATTTTGTTCATGACTTAGCAGGAATTCTATATAAGTATACTGTATAATGTATGATCTCCTATTTTTACTTTCCCTTAAATAATACTTTAATTTTCCTTTATTCACAGATAACAGACTAGAGTAAAAGGCTACATTTCTTCAGTGTGCAGATTAGCATTTTTCATTTTTCAGAATTGAAAATAGATATGGAAACACAAACGGTTGAAAAACCAGATTCTAGCAAAATTTGCATGTCAGGATCTTTAGAGAGTTCTGATTTGAAATCACACAGTGGAAAGAAAACATATTCTTGTAAAGTCTGTGGATCAACATTTTCTAAGAGTTCCCATTTGAAAGACCACATGCGAACACACACTGGTGAGAAACCATTTCCTTGCAAATTCTGTGGATCAGCATTTTCACAGAGTTCCAATTTAAAAAACCACATACGAATACATACTGGAGAGAAACCATTTTCTTGCAAAGTCTGCCAATCAGCATTTACATGGAGTTCAAATTTGAAAAAGCACATGCAAACACACACTGGAAACAAAAAAAGAGAGAAACCATTTTCTTGTGAAGTATGTGCATCAGCATTTTCACAGCGTTCAGATTTGAAAAGACATATGCGAACACACACTGGAGAGAAACCATTTTCTTGTGAAGTCTGTGGATTAACATTTGCTGGGAGTTCTAATTTGACAAGGCACATGCGAAAACACACTGGAGAGAAACCATATTCTTGTGAAGTTTGTGATTTAGCATTTTCAGAATATTCCAAGCTGAAAAGACATATGCGAGTACACACTGGGGAAAAAAATTTTTCCTGTGAAGTATGCGGATCAGCATTTTCAGACCCCTCCTATTTGGTAATACATTTGCGAACACACACCGGAGAGAAACCATTTTCTTGTGAAGTCTGTGGATTTGCATTTTCACAGAGTTCAGCTTTGAAGAAACATATACAAACACACACTGGAGAGAAACCATTTTCTTGTGAAGTTTGTGGATCTGTATTTACTAGGAATTTCAGTTTAAAAATTCACATGCAGACACACACTGGAGAGAAGCCATTTTCTTGTGAAGTCTGTGGATCAGCATTTTCAGAACATTCCAAGTTGAAAAGACATATGCGAGTACACACTGGAGAGAAACCATTTTCTTGTGAAGTCTGTGAATCAGCATTTTCAGAACATTCCAAGTTGAAAAGACATATGCGAGTACACACTGACAGACAAAATAATTCTAGTGAAGTGTATGCATCTGAATTTTCGGATCATTCTGATTTGAAAATACATCTGTGAACACACCCTGGGTAAAAATATTTTCTTGTGAAGTGTGTAGATCAAAATTTTCAGATCTTTCCAATTTGAAAAGCCACACACAAACTCACACTGTCAGGTTTCCTGGAAAACCTGGAAAATGAAATGTAAATTTTCAGTACTGGAAAATCTGGAAATAGGGGTATTTTTTGTCAAAAATCCTGGAAAAATTTTGTAATTTGTCCTGGAAAATTTGAATTATCTGAGACAAAATTAATGTTATTGTTACACTTAGCAAATATAACTAGTAAAATAACAAGGATAATGTTTTTTGTTTTTATTTTTAATGTTCACCAAATCTACCCAAGATTTCTCATGAATATTCATTAAGCAGTAAAAATGATTCTGATTGGCTAGGTACTTGTTGATTTCATATGATGAAGTGATATTTATTTTTACGTGACACTAGTCATTAACAAGATAAAAATTTATCAGCATCAGCCTACTTTAAAGATGAGATATTTGTTAAAGAGTTAAAGGTTTAAAAAATAAGTTCCATTTTACAAGATGTAAAATTTCTTTATATTCATGTTCAGCAGTGTTTAATCGATTAAAATGATTTAATTTTTTTAAAAAGTAAATATTTTAGTAAGGCTTAAAATTTTTTTTAAAGGAATATTTTGATTGTAAGTCAAATAAATTTCAGAAATAGGATATTAAAAGCATTTCCTCAATTGAGTTGACATAATTTTAATTTTATTGTCAGAAATACCATTATTTATAAGAAAGTTCAAGTAAAATGCTCAGTTAAAGTTTATTTGAAGAAGTGAGCTAAATTCCTTTATTTATTTTTTTTTTTTTTTTTCGAAAATAGCACTCGTGTAAAATAGTTACTGAAAATCAAAAAATCTTTTGTATTTGTATAGAATAGTGCACATGCAAAATCTTGACTGAAAATGAACAATTAAAAAAAAACAATACACAGTAACTTAATACTAACATTTAATAATTCCATAAAATTAATGTTAATTCAAAAATGTTTATTAAACATTTTTTGAAGCTCTGAAAAGTGAAAGTTTTCCTAAGACAATCATTGGTTTCATTTTAGTCTCGGTGGTTGGTGGGGTGATGGGCTAAATGACCATGTCAATAATCTAGGGATTTGGGGTGTTACTGTTTTTAGTAAAAATAAAAATGTTCAGTTGGTAGGATGGGAGGAACGAATTAATCCAAAAAATCTTTTAGCAGCTTGATGCAAATACACTTGTTTCTGCAAGTGAAATTTTATTTAAAATTCTAAGTTAAGATATCACCATAACTCACCAGCCACAGCCAAATTTGTGCTAAATTATCTGGGGAGGGGGTTGTGGCACACCTCTCCACAGACCCTTAGTAACGCTTCAAGCATATAGTGCTTGAAAAAAATTTTCAGGAATTTTCATCTCAGTTAAAGTAACTGTCCTTTTTACGATGTAAATAATTTTAACGTTTTGTCTCCCAGGACTCAAGGTACCAACAATTTGGCATGTGATATTTACCCCCCCCCCTATATTTAACACAATGCAACTTGCATAAAGGTTAATATCATCTTGCAAATTTTTTGTCCATTCAAAAGAATACACATTAAACAGACTCCTGATGATTTTTAAAAAAAAGATTTTCAGCTTACGGAAATAATGAAAATTATGAATGAAAAACAATGTTTACATTTTTGCACTGTTAAATCAATTGAAATCTAAACGTAGCCAAAAACAAGTTATGACAATTTTTTTTTTTTAATATCATATAAAAAATGAATTATTGGTCCGATTTTCACGAAAATTTCCAGAATATCTTACCTTTTGATGAAAATATGTCTGAAATAGTTTTTTCCTAAAATATATTGGGTGATATATTTTTTTTATGAGGTCTACCCCACCCCTATTTTATGTTATGAAATATGAGAAAATGAATCGACAAAAAACAATTTTTTACTTTTTTTCTATAAAGATAAGAGTCTAAATAATTATATCAGAAGAGTTTTATAAGTTTCTATATGGGAGTGTTTTAGTAAAAGAACCATGAATAGAAAATTCTGCTAAATAATATCAATACAGAAATTGACACTGTTGTAAAAAAAAGACTGTTTTACTTATTTTTCTAGATAACGGTGAGTAATTTTTACCCAATCAGTTAATGTGATCTTTGAATTAACTGTTTTTCTTTGTAATAACTCTTTTTGTTTTTGGTGGGTTTTTTTTTGCGAGATTTAAAAAATTGTTAAAATATATTTACATTTCTTCCTTCAATATGGCCTAAACTTATCACATGACATCTTTTGGTGGTACCTATTGGACTCTTGCCCTAATTTACTGTTTTACTTGCCATTGTCAGGCATAATTCCGGCTAAACATAGATATTTTCTAAGTCTTGTTTCTCACTGTTTATCGGCAAATTGATGTAGATATTTTACAATGCCCCCCCCCCAGCTTTTTATCAGCAAATCAATTTAGATATTTTAACCCTACCAAAGCATTGGTGAGGTTGTATACTTTTGAAACTAATTACAGAATGAATAAAAAGACCAAAAGTGTGAATAGAAGAAAAATAATTATTTAAAATGTTCACCTCTTGTAGAAATTAAGAAATGAAAATTTGAAAATTAAATGTAAAAAATAAACTAAGAAAAAATTTTGGGTTTTTTTTAATTCTTTTATTTATATATATAATTGTCTTTTAGATTATCAGTGAAAAAATTATACATCAATAGCCTAACATTTCAATTGATTTTTCTCCAAAAATTATTAGATAACAATTCTAAAGTAGGCTTATTATTAATAATATTAGTTTTTAGAATCTGAAATTATGAAATTAAAATTAAGCATTTCATATTTTAAATGAATTTTATCTATTAATTACGTATATGGATGGTTGTAGGTATGGCGTATATAGGTGGTGTGAAAGATAATATTCATGTTAAAGAATTTCCATTTATTTTCATTACCAAATTTTTTACTGACTTTTTATAAACAAAAACGCCAGATTTTTTTGGAACTCTAGTTTTTCTGCATGTTTTGAACAAAATAAAATCCATTTAAATCAATATCAAAAAGTTAATTTTTCTATACATAGTGTAATGTTTTTATTATTGATTTCTAAGAAGAAACTGTTATTAGTCTTAGAATCTTAAATAATGTGGATGTTTTAGTATGTACCTACTTCACACAAAGCATCCATTTTGGTCAAATTTTTAGCTGAATTTAATTGTTTAAAATGTATTAAAAATAAATTACATACGTAATATCTTTTTACTTTTTTAATATTTTTACTGATGCTCATTATACGAAAAGTATAATGAGCATCAGTAAAAAAAAAAATAACAAAGCAAAAAGATATTACGTGTGTAATTTATTTTTAATACATTTTAAACAATTGAATTCAGCTAATTTCTTAAAAATCAATAATAAAAACATTACATGGACTTAAAGGAAAATTTGACCTTAAATAATCAATTTAATAAATTTTAATTTGTTTTTAAAATGAAAATGAGTACACAAATTGGTGGTACCTATCAAATATGTACAGTCATGCGTTTGTCACTTTTTATTGACAAATATATGTAGATATTATACAACCCCCCCCCTCCCCTCTTTTTATCAGTACATCAATTTAGATACAACCCACCCTGTTTCAAAAGAAAAAAACAAATTTTTTTAAATTTCTACAAAACACACTACCCTCACCATCTCGAGGCATAACATCCTTCGATCTTTTTCAATATTTTTTTATTTTTAAACTAATTTAAAAAAACAATTTGATTTAACCTTTTTAATGATTGTATTCATCTCTATATTTGGTCTACTCAATAGGTCACTACAGCCCAACATATGAGCTGCTTCTTTAAGACGTCTTGTTTTCCATGTCCTTTCCTGTCTATTATTTCAACTTGAAACTATAACTTTAATATAGGGCTGATTTAGCTCAGTGGTAGAGCATCTGCCTGGGAACCACAAGGTTCCTGGTTCAATACTGGCCTTCGTCAACTTAGCATATGAGAAGCACAAAAATCTGTGAGTTAATGTAAGGAGCTGATGGTAGATGTTGTGTTCCACCTCAGATGCAATAAAAATCTTCTTGGTCTAGTGCTAGTGAAAAGGGGATAGACCTCCTCACTGTCTGATAGACCCCACAATGACTTATTTTTAGTTGATAGATAGAATATAATACAAATATAAAACGAAGGGGGGTGTCATATCTACATATATTTTCTGATAAAATGTGAGAAACACAGCATGGTAAATATTTGAAATCAGTTTAAATTCAATAAAAAAAAAAACAACCTTTATTTAAAAAATTGGGTGGGAGTGTAAAATATCTAAATTTATTTGCTGATAAAAAAAACCCAGTAATGTTGATCGTGGCGCTCCACCTCAGACAATCTCCTTGGTCTAGTGCTTGTGAAAAGCAGATAGGCTCCCTCACTGTCTTGCTGATACTGACATTAGGACCCACCCCCCAACAACTTTATTTTTTACAATAGTATGTAAAATATAATATAGATGTAAAGCGAGGGCGATCTTTGTAAAATGTCTACATATATTTGCTGATAAAATGTGAGAAACACAGTATGGTAAATATTTGAAATTTTTACAAATTCAATTAAAAAAAAATAGATTCATTTAAAACATTGGGTGGGGGTGTGAAATATCTAACTTGATTTGCTGATAAAAAACAGTGATGTTGATCATGGCTAAGCAAAAACAGGATGTCCATAAAGTCAGTGTGCTTTAAATAATATATAACTTTAAAGTGCATATGGACTTTGTGGACACCCTATGTAGTTAATTGATAGATGTAGTCATCATCTATAATGAACCCAAGATACTTGATTAACCTTGCATCATAAAAAAAGTAAGAATAAAACTGTCTAAATGTGTCAATTTTAGATTGATATCAATTAAATTATGAAATTTCCATGAACAAATGCTCTCCTGGAAAATTGTAAAAGTGTCCTGGAAATGTCCCAGAAAATGATTTCCTAAAATAAGTGGGAACCCTGCACTGTAGAATAAGTATTTTCCTGTGAAGTTTTTGTATCAGCATTTTCAGACTGAAAAGTGCTAGTGAAAAGGGGATAGACCCCCTCACTGCCTGATAGGCCCCCTTCTATTTTGGGTTTGACTGGTCACTTCTCGCTAATATGTGTAATATAAGCTTTAAATTACAGGAAATTCCATAGTGAATTAATCCTTGTTTTCACAAAAAACTACAAAGGCAATGTGCTGAATTTAAAATAGAGCTAAAGAACCATATTTAGTTGAAGCTTACCATTTTGCACTTGAAACTAAAATGATTTTTTTTTTAAGCTTTCGAGCATGAAGAAAAGCACTTAAAGTCAAAAATTGGTTTCAAGTGCAAAAATTTTTTTTTCTTTTTTCTTGTTTAATTTGATGGTATTATCGTTTAATCAAAACAAGAAATCAAACTTCAAAATAAATATTAAATTTTGAAACATGCTTACATGTTAGGATCTATTTGAAGATACACATGTGTGTGGTCATATAGGCCAATAACAGTTGATCACAATTTATTTTGATTATTTTAAATAAAATTTGTTAATTTAACCAAGTACTAATTCTAATTTATGTTATAGTTATGAGTATGTTCAATTTAATTTGATTTTCCTTAGTGTGTTATAAATAAGTCCCCTTTTTGTTTGTGGAATTCTGTATTAAAAACATTGGAACTGATGAGGTTGCATGAAAGGAAACAGGAAGAAAAAATAATCATAAACACAACCAACACCTAAAAAGGTGAAATAAACTGAAACCTAACTCACTGGAATGTTGGGTCTTGGAGGAATTAAAGACATCAAAGTTAATATGAGTCTTTGTTTTCTTTAATAAGAACATGAAAATTTAAGATAAAAAAATGATTTTTAAAATTGAAAAAATAACACAAAAATTGAAAAATAAAAATTCTAAAATGAATAAAAAATTTAGAAATAAATTTTTAGAAATTGATCAAGAAGAACAGCAGATCTTAATTTAAATTTTATCCCAAATTTTGAACTTTTTTTTTTTCAGATGAGATATGAGTTATTTTTATTTATGCAGCCATACCAACCTTTGTCTCATAACCAAATGCAGTGTGATAGACATTTATAATTCTCTCTTTGTGTCCTCCCCTACATTACCATACTCTATATAAAATATCTCAGTTCATATCCATCTTAAGTATCAACCAATGGAACACAGAAAACTTGTAAACAACATGGAAAAATAGCACCTTTTAAAAAATCAATGAAAACCTTTTTAAATCTACATATAGCACAATTCTTAAAAAAAGGTTAGTCAGTCTATTATTTGGTAAAGAGGTGGGCAGCAGTTAAAAAAGTTATGAACTGAGAATTTAGGAAGATTCTGCTGAGGGAGTAAGAGAGGGGTAAGGGAGAGTGAGAAAAGTAATTTTTGGATATTAATCATGGTATTAATTTGGTTTATTGATACCAGGATGTTAAGAGTGAAGGAACTGTATTGGCTAAAAGGTCTTTTGCCTTCCTGTTCAGGCTCAGTAGCCAATAATACAGTTGTAGTTCCATCACCTCTAACCCCCAGATCTGTTAGACAGAAATGTTAAGAGACCCTCAAATTATGATATCTTTTTAAAATTATTTCTGTTGCATTCTGATAGATCTTATTCAGTGGCTGACACAAATTACAATTTTTTCTTTTTTCTGAAGGATTTAACATGAAATTACCCATTACTAAAATTCCCATTGTGTTTGTATAAATATAAGATGTGATCAATTCTGTATTTTAAACTTTTTATAGAAGGGGGAAAAATATATGGGGCGAAATAGACCTTCGAATCAACAAGCTCCCGCCGAGGGAGATACCAAAAACAAGTGAGTTCTCTTCTCACAAGCCAGACCCTCTGTTGGTCAACACATTCTTCATCTAGCAGCTGGAAAATCCGTTGTACATGGAAGGTTGGCCATTTATTTCGAAGGTGGACATGGTGACTTTTCAAAGAATGTCAGAGCTGAATCAAGAGACCAGCACGCACGAAGATTGTGATGGTGGAGGTAGTAGCACCAAATATTCAAACGAGACCATCGGAGACCGGAGGGCATTTTTGCGATTGGGCCAGAGACCAGAGGGTATTTTTGTGATTGGGCTTGAGACTGGAGGGCAATTGTGCGATTGGTCGGAGAATTCACTTGTTTTTTATTCACCCTTGGCAGGAGCTTGTTGATTTGAAGGTCTATTTTGCACTTTAAAAACTCGAAGGTCTACATCACACTTTTAAAACTCTGTAAATACTTTTAGTTGATATCTGGTGTCACACTTGCTGCGCTACAGTTCCTTTTAAACCGCACATCCCCGTTCTCTCCTATAGTGACGCCCCCCAGCCGATAGATTGCGTCTATCCCTATAATCGCCTCGACCCCAGGAACCAGGCGGTCAGTTACTATTGCGTTCAGGGTCAGCTGTTGCCCATCCACTACAAGGGGGACATTGCTCATCCCGCGACACTTGACTTGTCGTCCATCAAATGCCACAACTCGGCTACTCCCCCTCCATCCAGTCACCAGTCACCAGTCACGTTCGCACCATCGTGGTAGTGCATCCGGTGTCAACCAGGGCCCTGACTCTTTCCCCTTCTATAATCACCTCCAATTTGGGCGGTTGTCTGAGGTGCGCCATCATCCACATGCTAGGATAGCCACTGGCGCTCAAGCTTCCCCTCGCTCATTTCCCTGTTGGCAATTCCTGGCGATGTGACCAGTGTTATTGCCCTTGTAACACCAAATTTTTTTCTGGTATTCATGACAGTCCTTTCGTAAGTGTGGTCCAGCACATTCAAAGCACTTGATATGCCCTTGTCTCCCATTACGTCCCTCCTTCTCTTGCAGAGCTGCCACTACCATTCCAACCTCAGATGGTCGAGTGCCCGTCAACACTTTCGCCGTCAGAATGAGGTCGCACACGTCCATCTTCTCGACTCTGGTCACTTGTTGGAGCCTTTTTCCAATGTCGTCGGGAAACCCAGTTATAAAGGCTAGTTTTGTCGTGTGTTCCGCGCCAAGACCCCTGTACCGTACCAAGTCCACCAGCCACTTTATCTTGTTAGCGTACACGTCCACTGACTCGCAGGTCCATTTCACCCTCTTTAGTTTTTTTTACGCCACGAAGGGCCCTTCGGCAAATGCACTTATTAGCCTGTTCCTTAAAAGATCAAGGTCTTCCTGGTCTCGCTCGCTCATCTCCAAGTACAGGGCTAACGTGTCACCTCCAAAAATAACGGAATCATTGCAGCGATGTCAGTGATATTATGTAGCTTAGCAACCAGCTGAAACTTTTTCAACCATGTAATAACGTCTCCATCCCCACAAAAAGGCTTAATTATGTTGCTCAATTGTGCAGAAGCCATCATTGCCAAAATAGCTTATGAAATCTCTACTCAAAAAAATTTT
Organism: Doryteuthis pealeii; assembly: GCA_023376005.1. NCBI lineage: Eukaryota > Metazoa > Mollusca > Cephalopoda > Myopsida > Loliginidae > Doryteuthis > Doryteuthis pealeii. The sequence goes on from CM042151.1 coordinate 99,790,706, forward strand.
CTGTCAGCTCGCAATCAATTCACTCACCGTCTGTTAAATATTTAAAATTCATCTAAAATAAAAATATTTGGATTTTAAGTTTAGAATGTTATATTTTTAGATTCTAAAAATAAATATCTACTTAATGCAAACCTTATTTTAGGCACAAAAAGTAATCCACAATGATTGTAAAACACAGGATTCAAATTTGCAAAATATTTTTCCATTTCATGACAAACTTCATGAGATTATCATTCAATTTAATCTATAAGTAAAAGTTATTATTATATTTCATGATGAAATTAATTCTGCTGCTTCTATTCTCCTTCTCGTCTCTCTTATCTTACAATTACTACTACTTCACTTCATATTTAATGCTGTTAAAAGCTAGCTCATTAGGTACCACCAATTTGCCATATGAAATTTATCTTGAAATATTTTTGTCTTTTCAAAACAACAATCATGAAAAAACCAAAAAAACTTGTGATGATTTTTTAAAAATATTACCAGCTTACGGAAATAATGAAAAATATAAACGAAAACAAGGAAAACATTTTTGCACCGTTAAATCAATTGAAATTTAACGTAGCCAAAAACAAGTTACAACTAGAGCCTTTTTTTTTTTTAAATTCTATCAAAAATCATGTAATAGTTTTATTTTCACAAAAATTTCCATAATTACTTACTTTTTGATGAAAATACGATTTTTACTTTTTTTTCTATAAAGATAAGAATCTGAATAATTATATCAAAAGATTTTTATAAGTTTCTATACGGGATTTTTTTTTTAAGTAAAAGAAGCAGGAATACAGAATTCTGCTAAAAAATATTAATAAAGAAACTGACCCTGTTGTAAAAAAAAACAATGGACTGTTTTACTTATTTTTCAAGATAGCACTAACAGTGGGATAATTTGATCTTTGAATTATTTGTTTTTCTTTGTAACAACTTTTTATGTTTGTTGTTTCTTTTTTGCAAGATTTTTTAAAAAATGTTCAAAAATATTTACATTTCTTCCTTCAATATGGCCTAAACTGATCACGTGACATATTTTGGTGGTACCTACAGCCCATAAAACTAAATATAGAGATAAGATAATAGTTTTTTTTTAAGTTCCTTATTTTCAAACAATTACCAAAAATTAGGGAATTCTTTTCAGTGAAATTAAAAAATGAAAAAAGTTTCTAAACAATTCAGATGTTGAAAAAAAAAAGTTATTTTCTTAAAACTAATAAAATAATTTTTGTAGCTTGTTTTTTTTTTTTTTTTTTTTCTTGTAGTTTGAAAAACAATTTGTTTTTAAAAATTAAGGACCAGCAATTCAATCATACATTTTCTCTTAAAATTAAACAAATCCATTATCTAAGTTTAAATTTTAGTTTTAGTCGAAAAATACGAACTTAATGCACAACAGTAAAAAAAAAAAAAAAAGAAAAGAAAAGAAAAATGATATGTAATTTATTTTTAATACATTTTAAACAATTAAATTCACTCCTAAAATGATTAAGTCACGTTAACATTGTATTTAAATGGACACAGAAAAAAAACTCTGCTAAAGAATTCTGGTGTTTTCTTGTTTAGAAAAAAATAATTGGGAAATATCTTAATACTATGGTAGCTGAGACATAACAATTCATCAACAATACTGATTGATAAATAAAAAATTACCAAAAATCAGAGTGTTAACTGATATTAATAAAATTTTCCTGTTGACTTATTAATAAGTGAATTTCTGTAATGCATCAGTTATTTTGTTAAAAAAGTTGTAGATTTCTTTCAGGTTACTTACACCCACATCTTTTGTAGATTAAAAACACTTAGGGTTGGGCTATGTCTTTATATATATTAAAATTAAATTTAATAGGTGTTAAAATTAAGTTATTTTGAATTACAATGAATGTTTTAATGAATTTACCTTTTTTTAAATTTCTGAATTATTTACAGCTGATTTTTATGAGCCAAGGTAAACGAATCAAAATTCTTTAAAATAAATATTGCTGTTAGCTCAATCCACATGAGCCTCTAGAGTAATATTCTTATACACTAATAAATAAAATTCATTTAATATATAATGCCCATAATTCTAAGTTTTCAAATTAAATTTTTTTCACTTATTTACTAGTTTTACATTAACAAAATGCCAATACAGATGACAATTCTAAACCTAAAAAAACAAAAGAAAAACGTGTAACCTAAATTTTTTCTCTTTCATTAGAAGATAATCTATGAAAATGAATAAAGTAAATAAAAATATGCCTTGATGAAAAATATTGTACCTAATTTTATCATCTTTTTTTTTTTTTTTTAATTTCAAAATGGCCTCTATACAAAATAGACAAACTGTTATAAAAAATGGAAACAAAATCCATGGAATTGCCAATATTTTGACGATTATGATTATTAAATTTTTAAAAATCTATAGAAAATGTATGAAAACATTAAAGAACTCCAAATTCCATCAAAATGCTATCCTCATTATCATCTGTGAATGCATATAAATTTTCATCTCACAATACAATATGATTATCTTACTTGATATAACAATAACAATTTTGTTCATGACTTAGCAGGAATTCTATATAATACATTGCATTTAAGTGAAATTTAATCTGATTGTAATATCATATAAGTATACTGTTATAATAATATACATTGGTGCATGTGGCTGTACAGTTAGTTATATAGATATGTAGTATTCAATGTGGACTACATATATGTATAAATATGTGTGTGTGTTGAGTAGATTGGGGATGGAGTGGGACCACCCACAGATTGGTATCGGTGTGTGTGTTCAGGTAGATCATGTGTATATATATGTGTGTGTGTGTGTATAAGTAGGTGTATTATGTGTAGGGTCAATGCTGAGTCAAAGGAGATATTAAAGTTAGATAGAGAAGAAGTCTAGTTTTGATCACTTTGAAAGTTAACAGGAGTTCAGATCAGTAATAAAATTTAACCCAGTTTAGAACAAAAGATTTTGGAAATCTCATGGGAATCTCGGAGAATGAGAGTTGAGATGAGATTTGGGAGAAGGGGGAAATTTGAAAGTGATTAGCCAGTCAGGACAGGAGAAATAAGCCTTAGACTTGTCCAGTAGAAGTCAGCTTTAGGAAAAGTCCTTTAAAGTTATTGGTTTGTGCACTGCAGGGGTGATTTGAGCACAGTCAAAATGTGTAGAGGTCCTAAAAGATTAACGGCCAGAGAGAACAGTGCAGCAATGTGCAGATAAATGCAGAAATGATGTGCAAAAAGGCTTCTCAGCCCCGGATGTGTAAAACTGTATAATGAATGATCTCCTATTTTTATTTTCCCTTAAATAATACTTTAATTTTCATTTATTCACAGATAACAAGATTGGGGACAAAGAATTTTTCTAAACGACACATTCAAACTGTGAGACGACCTGTTCTGCGATCTGCACCTTCGATGCACAATGTCTAGACCCCAAACTTGTGATATTCTGTGCTGGCCGATTTGAAAGGCACGAGTCAGAGACAGGTTCACAAGGATTAAAACAAACAACAACTACAAAGTTTGTAAACAAGACGCGGATGGAAGAAGGGGGTTTGTGATACTTTAGAAATTTATCTCAACCGGCTGGCTACTGACTTCCTTGTTGTGGATTTGGGGCTAACTACTGCTACCAACGTTAACACCTCTAGGGCCCAGGGTTGACTGCCTAAGTGCTGGAGTTTAGTTGTATTTATGTAAAGTTCTCCTCCACCATCCCCCTGCTCCGGACCACACAGATGGCCAGTACTTCTAGACGACATTAACCCTTAAAATTAAAGTAATTAAATCTTTTTCCAGACTTAGTGTCTTCAATACTTTGACCATTAATTTTTTCAAAAGAGATTTTCTCCTAAAAATCCTTTTTGCTTTTAGTACCTAGATGCCTAAGATATTATCATCAAGTGGTCCCATTTCAAGTGTCGTATAACCCTCTCAACCTTAGCCTAATCTTTTGTGTTTGTAAAAAGGACAAACAACCACCCATTTACTTATGCCTGCCTTTAATCTATTCTCTTTTTATTCATTTATTTATTTATATATTCTGACCATGTTCGTCCTCAATCATAGTATCACAAAACACATCCCAAAGGAAAAATATATTCTTTCTAAGTGTGGTGTTACTTATATATCTCTAGACAAGGTATTTTTCTTCCAAAATTTACTACAAGAGTATTTTCCTTAAATTCATATTTTAAAGAACAACTGGGAAAAAGAGAGTAAAAGGCTATATTTCTTCAGTGTCCAGATCAGCGTTTTTCATGGTTCAGAATATAAAATAGATATGGAAACACACCATAGAGAAACCAGATTCTAGCAAAATTTGCATGTCAGGATCTTTAGAGAGTTCTGATTTGAAATCACACAGTGGAAAGAAAACATATTCTTGTAGAGTCTGTGGATCAACATTTTCTTGGAGTTCCCACTTGAAAGACCACATGCGAACACACAGAGGTGAGAAACCATTTTCTTGTGAAGTCTGTGGATCAGCATTTACTTGGAGTTCCAGTTTTGAAAAGCATAATGGACACTGAAGAAATGTAGCCTAGTCTCTTTTTCCAGTTGTTCTTTAAAATATGAATTTAAGGAAAATACTCTTGTAGTAAATTTTGGAAGAAAAATACCTTCTCTAGAGATATATAAGTAACACCAGACTTAGAAAGAATATATTTTTCCTTTGGGATGTGTTTTGTGATACTATGATTGAGGACGAACATGGTCAGAATAAATGAATAAAAAGAGAATAGGTTAAAGGCAGGCATAAATAAATGGGTGGTTGTTTGTTCTTTTTACAAACACAAAAGATTAGGCTGTAAGGGTTGAGAGGGTTATACGACCACCGTGAAATGGGACCACTTGATGATAATATCTTAGGCATCTAGGTACTAAAAGCAAAAAGGATTTTTAGGAGAAAATCTCTTTTGAAAAAATTAATGGTCAAAGTATTGAAGACACTAAGTCTGGAAAAAGATTTAATTACTTTAATTTTAAGGGTTAATGTCGTCAAGAAGTACTGGCCATTTGTGTGGTCTGGAGCAGGGGGATGGTGGAGGAGAACTTTACATAAATACAACTAAACTCCAGCATTTAGGCAGTCAACCCCAGCCCCTAGAGGTGTTAACATTGGTAGCAGTAGTTAGCCCGAATCCACAACAAGTGAAGTCAGTAGCCAGCCAGTTGAGATAAATTTTAAAGTATCACAGACCCCTTCTTCCATCCGCGTCTTGTTTACAAACTTTGTAGTTGTTGTTTGTTTTAATCCTTGTGAACCTGTCTCTGACTCATGCCCTTCAAATCGGCCAGCACAGAATATCACAACGTTTGGGGTCTAGACATTGTGCATCGAAGGTGCAGATCGCAGAACAGGTCGTCTCACAGTTTGAATGTGTCGTTTAAGTTTCCAAATTCTTTGTCCCCAATCTTGTTATCTGTGAATAAAGAAAATTAAAGTATTATTTAAGGGAAAATAAAAATAGGAGATCATTCATTATACAGTGTTAAACATCTGGCGGGCTGAGAAGCTTTTTTGCATTTCTGCATTTATCTGCACATTGCTGCACCGTTCTCTCAGGCTGTTAATCTTTTAGGACCTCTAACGTTGTGACTGTACTCAAATCACCCCTGCAGGGGCTCCCCACAGAAAAGTGCACAAACCAATGTCTTTCAAGATGGGGGGGGGGACTTTAAAAGGACTTTTCCTAAAGCTGACTTCTACTGGACGAGACTAAGGCTTATTTCTCCTGTCCTGACTGGCTAATTCACTTTCAAATTTCCCCCTTCTCCCAAATCTCATCTGAACTCTCAATTTCCGAGATTCCCAAGATTTACAAAATCATTTGTTCTAAACTGGGTTAAATTTTATCACTGATCTGAACTCCTGTTAACTTTCAAAGTGATCAAAAACTAGACTTCTGGTCTCTAACTTTAATATCTCCTTTGACTCAGCATTGACCCTACACATAATACACCTACTTATACACACACACATATATATACACATGATCCACCTGAACACACACACCGATACCAATCTGTGGGTGGTCCCACTCCATCTCCAATCTACTCAACACACACATATTTATATACATGTGGTCCACATTGAATACTACATATCTATATAACTAACTGTACAGCCACATGCACCAATGTATATTATTATAACAGTATACTTATATGATATTACAATCAGATTAAATTTCACTTAAATGCAATGTATTATATAGAATTCCTGCTAAGTCATGAACAAAATTGTTATTGTTATATCAAGTAAGATAATCATATTGTATTGTGAGATGAAAATTTATATGCATTCACAGATGATAATGAGGATAGCACTTTGATGGAATTTGGAGTTCTTTAATGTTTTCATACATTTTCTATAGATTTTTAAAAATTTAATTAATCATAATCGTCAAAATATTGGCAATTCCATGGATTTTGTTTCCATTTTTTATAACAGTTTGTCTATTTTGTATAGAGGCCATTTTGAAATTTAAAAAAAAAAAAAAAGATAAAATTAGGTACAATATTTTTCATCAAGGCATATTTTTATTTACTTTATTCATTTTCATAGATTATCTTCTAATGAAAGAGAAAACATTTAGGTTACACGTTTTTCTTTTGTTTTTTTAGGTTTAGAATTGTCATCTATATTGGCATTTTGTTAATGTAAAACTAATAAATAAGTGAAAAAAATTTAATTCAAAAACTTAGAATTATGGGCATTATATATTAAATGAATTTTATTTATTAATTGTGTATAAGAACTATTACTCTAGAGGTTCATGTGGATTGAGCAAACAGTAATATTTATTTTAAAGAATTTTGATTCATTTGCCTTGGCTCATATAAAAATCAGCTGTAAATAATTCAGAAATTTAAAAAAAGGTAATTTCATTAAAACATTCATTTTAATTCAAAATAACTTAATTTTAACACCTATTAAATTTAATTTTAATATATATAACGACATAGCCCAACCCTAAGTATTTTTAATCTACAAAAGATGTGGGTGTACGTAACCTGAAAGAAATCTACATTTTTAACAAAATAACTGATGCATTACAAAATTCACTTATTAATAAGTCAACAGTGAAAATTTTATTAATATTGGATAACACTCTGATTTTTGGTAATTTTTTATTTATCAATCAGTATTGTTGATGAATTGTTATGTCTCAGCTACCATAGTATTAAGATATTTCCCAATTATTTTTTTTCTAAAAAAGAAAACACCAGAATTCTTTAGCAGAGTTTTATTTTTATCTGTGGTTGAAAGAAAACTAAAAAAAAAAACTTACATTTAAGAGTAATTTTGGGAGTAAATTTAATTGTTTAAAATGTTTTAAAAATAAATTACATATCATTTTTCTTTTCTTTTCTTTTTTTTTTTTTTTACTGTTGTTTAAGTTTGAGAAAATAACTTTTTCTTCAACATTCTGAATTGTTTAGAAACTTTTTTTTTTTTTTAAATTTCACTGAAAAGAATTCCCTAATTTTTGGTAATTGTTTGAAAATAAGGAACTTAAAAAAAAACTATTATCTTCTATCCCTATATTTAGTTTTATGGGCTGTAGGAACCACCAAAATATGTCACGTGATCAGTTTAGGCCATATTGAAGGAAGAAATGTAAATATTTTTGAACATTTTTTTAAAAATCTTGCAAAAAAGAAACAACCAACATCAAAATTTGTTACAAAGAAAAACAAATAATTCAAAGATCAAATTATCCCACTGAATAAAAATTAGTGTTTTCTTGAAAAATAAGTAAAACAGTCCATTGTTTTTTTTTTACAACAGGGTCAGTTTCTTTATTAATTTTTTTAGCAGAATTCTGTATTCCTGTTCTTTTACTTACCCCCCCCCAAAAAAAAATCCCGTATAGAAACTTATAAAAATCTTTTGATATAATTATTCAGATTCTTATCTTTATAGAAAAAAAACTAAAAATCGTATTTTCATCAAAAAGTAAGTAATTATGGAAATTTTTGTGAAAATAAAACCATTACATGATTTTTGATAGAATTTAAAAAAAAGGCTCTAGTTGTAACTTGTTTTTGGCTACGTTAAATTTCAATTGATTTAACGGTGCAAAAATATTTTCCTTGTTTTCGTTTATATTTTTCATTATTTCCGTAAGCTGGTAATATTTTAAAAAATCATCACAAGTTTTTTTGGTTTTTGTTCATGATTGTTGTTTTGAATAGACAAAAATATTTCAAGATAAATTTCATATGGCAAATTGGTGGTACCTAATGAGCTAGCTTTTAACAGCATTAAATATAAAGTGAAGTAGTAGTAATTGTAAGATAAGAGAGACGAGAAGGAGAATAGAAGCAGCAGAATGAATTTCATCAAGAAATATAATAATAACTTTCACTTATAGATTAAATTGAATGATAATCTCATGAAGTTTGTCATGAAATGGAAATATATTTTGCAAATTTGAATCCTGTGTTTTACAATATTGTGGTTACTTTTTGTGCCTAAAATAAGGTTTGCATTAAGTAGAATATTTATTTTTGAAATCTAAAAATATAACATTCTAAACTTAAAAATCCAAATATTTTTATTTTTAGATGAATTCTTTAAATATTAACAGACGTGAAGTGAATTGATTGGCGAGGGGGGGGGGGGGGGGGGTAGACAAGAAAAATTTTTTTGAGTAGCAGATTTCATAAGCTATTTTGGCAATGATGGCTTCTGCACAATTGAGGCACGATAATTAAGCCTTTTTGTGGGGATGGAGGACGTTATTAACAATGGTTGAAAAAGTTTAGCTGTTGCTAAGCTACATAATATCACTGACATCGCTGCATATGATTCGTTATTTTTTGGAGGGTGAGCACGTTAGCCCTGTACTTGGAGATGAGCGATGCCGAGACCCAGGAAGACCTTGATCTTTTAAAGGAACAGGCTAATAAGTGCATTTGCCGAAGGGCCCTTCGTGCGTAAAAAAAACTAAAGAGGGTGAAATGGACCTGCGAGTCAGTGGACTGTGTACTAACAAGATAAAGTGGCTGGTGTGACTTGGTACGGTAGCAGGGGTACTTGGCGGCGGAACACACGACAAAAACTAGGGGCGCTTATAAGCTGGGTTTCCGACGACATTGGAAAAAGGCTCCAACAAGTTGACCAGAGTCGAGAAAAGATGGACGTGTGCGACCTCATTTCTGACAGGCGAAAGTGTTGACGGGCACTCCGACATTCTGAGGTTGGATTTGTAGTGGCAGCTTCTGTAAGAGAAGGAGGGACGTAATGGGAGACAAGGCATATCAAGTGCTTTGAATGTGCTGGACCAACACTTACGATAAGGAGCTGTCATGAATAGCAGAAAAAATTGGTGTTACAAGGGCAAATAACACTGGTCACATCGGCCAAGGAATTGCCAAACAGGGAATATGAGCGATGGGAAAGCTTGAGCGCCAGTGGCTATCCTAGCATGTGGATGATGGCGCATCCTCAGAACAACCGCCAAATTGGAGGTGATTATGAGAAGGGGAAAGAGTCAGGGCCCTGGGTGACACCGATGCACTACCACGATGTGGGCGAACGTGACTGGTGACTGGTGACTGGATGGAGGGGGAGTAGCTGAGTTGTGGCATTTGATGGACGAAAAGTCAAGTGTCCGGGATGAGCAATGTCCCCTTGTAGTGATGTGGCCAACAGCTGACCCTGAACGCAATAGTAACTTGACCACGCCTGGTTCCTGGGGTCGAGGCGATTATAGGGATAGACGCAATCTATTCGGTGGGGGGCGCACTATAGGAGAGAACGGGATTGCGGTTTAAAAGAACTGTAGCGCAGCAAGTGTGACACCAAAAGATATCAACTAAAAGGTATTTAAGAGTTTTATAAAGTCGTGATGTAGACCTTCGAGTTTTTAAAGTGGGCGAAAATAGACCTTCAATCAACAAGCATCCTGCCAAGGGTGAATAAAAAACAATGGTTCCCGATCGCAATCGCACAATTGCCTCTCCAGTCTCAAGCCCATCAACAAAAAATTAACCGCTCTGGTCTCTGGCCCAATCGCAAAAATGGCCCTCGGTCTCCGATGGTGCCTCGCTTGAATATTTGGTGCTACTACCTCGCAGCGCATCACAATCTTCGTGCGTGCTGGTCTCCTTTGATTCAGACTCTGACATTCTTTGAAAGTCACCGATGTCCACCTTCGAAATAAATGGCCACCGCTTGCCATGTACAACGGATTTCCAGCTGGCTAGTATGAAGAATGTGTTGACCAACAGAGGGTCTGGCTTGTGAGAAGAGAACTGCACTTGTTTTTGTATCCTCCCTCGGCGGGAGCGTGTGATTCGAAGGTCTATTTCGCCCCATATATTTTTCCCGCCTTCTATAAAAAGTTTAAAATATACAGAATTGATCACATCTTAATTTATACAACACAATGGGAATTTTAGTAATGGGTAATTTCATGTTAAATCCTTCAGAAAAAGAAAAAATTTGTATTTGTGTCAGCGCACTGATAAGTCTGTCAGAATGGCAACAGAAATAATTTAAAAAAGATATCATAAGTTTGAGGGTCTCTTAACATTTCTGTCTAACGATGCTGGGGGTTAGAGTGATTGGAACTACAAACTGTATTATTGGCTACTGAGCCTGACAGGAAGGCAAAAGACCTTTTAGCCAATCAGTTTCCTTCACTCTTTACATCTGGTAATCAATACCAATTAAATATCATGATTAATATCCAAAAATTACTTTTCTCACTCTCCGTCTTGACCCCTCCCTTACTCCCTCAGCAGGAATCTTCGGCTAAATTCTCGTTCATAACTTTTTTAACCTGCTGCCACGCTTCTTTAACCAAATAATAGACTGACTAACCTTTTTTTAAGATTTGCTATATGTAGATTTAAAAAGGTTTTCATTGATTTTTTAAAGGTGCTATTTTTTGCCATGTTGTTTCAAAAGTTTCTGTGTTCCATTGGGGTTGATCACTTAAGATGGATATGAACTGAAGATTTATTGTTATATAGAGTATGGTAATGTAGGGGGAGGACACAAAGAGAGTTATGAATGTCTATCACACCTGCATTTGGTTATGAGACGAAGGGTTGGTAATGGCTGCATAATAAAATAACTCATTTCTCTGAAAAAAAAAAGTTAAAAATTTGGGATAAATTTAAATTAAGATCTGCTGTTCTTTTCTGATCAAATTTTTAAAAATTTATTTCTAAATTTTTAATTCATTTTAGAATTGTTTTATTTTTCAATTTTTGTGTTATTTTTCAATTTTAAATCATTTTTTATCTTAAATTTTTCATGTTCTTATTAAAGAAATACAAAGACTGCATATTAACTTTTTTGATGTCTTTAATTCTCACAAGACCAACAATTCGCAGTGAGTTTAGGTTTCAGTTTTATTTCACCTTTTTAGTGTTGGTTGTGTTTATGATTATTTTTTCTTCCTGTTTCGCTTTCATGCAACCATCATCAGTTCAATGTTTTTAATACAGATTCCACAAACAAAAAGGGGACTTATTTATAACACACTAAGGAAAGATCAAATTAAATTGAACATACTCATAACTATAACATATGTAATTAGTACTTGGTTAAATTAAACAAATTTTATTTAAAATATCAAAAATAAATTTGTGATCAACTGTTATTGGCCTATATGACCACACATCATGTGTATTTCACAAATAGATCCTAACATGTAAAGCATGTTTCAAATTTAATATTTATTTTGAGTTTGATTTCTTGTTTTTGATTAAACGATAATAACCATCAAATTAAAAACAAGAAAAAGAAAAAATTTTGGCACTGAACCATTTTTGACTTAAGTGCTTTATTCATGCTCGAAGCTTAAAAAAAAAAAATCATTTTAGTTCAATGTGCGAAATGGTAAGCTTCAACTAAATTGGGTTTTTAGCTCTATTTTTAAATTTCAGCACATTGCCTTTGTAGTTTTTTGGTGAAAACAAGGATTAATTACTATGGAATTTCCTGTAAAAAATTTTAAAGCTTATATTACACATATTAGCGAGAAGTGACCAGTCAAACCCAAAATAGAAGGGGGGCGCTACAGGCAGTGGAGGGGGTCTACTCCCCTTTTCACAGCTAGCCTTTTCAGTCTGAAATGCTGATACAAAAAACTTCACAGGAAAATACTTATTCTAACAGTGCAGGGTTCCCACTTATTTTAGGAAATCAATTTTCTGGACATTTCCGAGGACACTTTACAATTTTCCAGGAGAGCATTGTTCATAGAAATTTCATAATTTAATTGAATATCTAATCTAAAATTGCAACATTTAGACAGTTTATTCTTACTTTTTTTATGTGCCATAGGTTAATCAAGTATCTTGGGTTCATTATAGATGATGACTAAACATCTATGCAATTAACTACCATGGGTGTCCACAAAGTCGCATATGCACTTTAAAGTTATATATTATTTAAAGCACAGCACTGACTTTATGGACATCCTGTTTTGCTTAGCCCATGATCAAACACACTGTTATTTTATCATAGGCAAATCAAGTAGATATTTTCACCACCCCCACCCATGTTTTAAATGAATCTATTTTTTTTAATTGAATTTGTAAAAATTTCAAAAATATTTACCATACTGTGTTTCTCACATTTATCAGGCAAATATATTGTAGACATTTTACAGAAGATCGTCCGCTCCAGCTTTAACATCTATATTATATTTTAGCATACTGATTGTAAAAATGAAAGTTGTTGGGGTGGGTCCATAATGTCAAGTATCAGCAAGACAGTGAGGGAGCCTATCGCTTTCACCAAGCACTAGACCAAGGAAGATTGTCTGAGGTGGAGCGCCACGATCACATTACGGGTTTTTGTTTATCAGCAATAAATTTAGATATTTTTACACTCGCCACCCATTTTTTAAAATAAAGGTTGTTTTTTTTTTTTATGAATTTAAAACTGATTTCAAATTTTACCATGCTGTGTTTCGTCACATTTTATCAGTAAAATATTGTGATATGACCGCCCCTTCGTTTTATAT
>CM042151.1:99803794-99817942 GCA_023376005.1 Doryteuthis pealeii
CATATGTGCAGATATAACATATATTGCATTTTTATGTATATTATAAACTTATTGTTATTGATGTGTATTTGCATCACGCTGCTAAAAGATTTTTGGATTAATTCGTTCCTCCCACCCTACCAACTGAACATTTTTTTTACTAAAAACAGTAACACCCCAAATCCCTAGATTATTGACATGGTTATTTAGCCCATCACCCCACTAACCACCAAGACTAAAATGAAACCAATGCTTGTCTTAGGAAAACTTTCACTTTTCAGAGCTTCAAAAAGTGTTTAATAAAAACTTTTGAATTAACATTAATTTTATGGAATTATTAAATGATAGTATTAAGTTACTGTGTATTTTTTTTTTTTATTGTTCATTTTCAGTCAAGATTTTGCATGTCCGCTATTCAATGCAAATACAAAAGATTTTTCGATTTTCAGTAACTATTTTACACGAGTGCTATTTTCAAAAGAAAAAAAAAGAAAGGATTTTACGAAATTTTACATCTTGTAAAATGGAATTTATTTTTTAAGCCTTTAACTCTTTAACAATTATCTCATCTTTAAAGTAGTCTGACACTGATAAATTCTTGTCTTCTTCATGTTTAGTGTCACGTAAAAATAAATATTGTTTCATCGTATGAAATCAACAAGTAACTACCCAATCAGAATCCTTTTTACCGTTTAATGAATATTCATGACTAATTTGAGAAATCTTGGGTAGATTTGGTGAGCCTTAAAAAAAAAAAATTAAAAACACAGTCCTTGTTATTTTATTAGTTCAATTTGCTAAGTGTAACAATGACATTAATTTTGTCTCAGATAATTCAAATTTTCAAGGACAAATTACACAATTTTTCCAGGATTTTTGACAAAAAACACACCTATTTCCAGAATTGGAAAATTTACATTTTATTTTCCAGGTTTTCCAGGATGCGTGAGAACCCTGACAGTGTGAGTTTGTTTGTGGCTTTTCAAATTGGAAAGATCTAAAAACTCTGATCTACACACTTCACAAGAAAATGTTTTTCCCCAGGGTGTGTTCACAGATGTATTTTCAAATCAGAATGATCCGAAAATTTGGATGCATACACTTCACTAGAATTATTTTGTCTGTCAGTGTGTACTCGCATATGTCTTTTCAACTTAGAATATTCTGAAAATGGTGATTCACAGACTTTACAAGTAAATGGTTTCTCTCCAGTGTGTGTTCGCATGTGAGCTGTCAAAAAAGAACTAGTAGAAAATGCTGATCCACAGAATTCACAAGAAAATGGCTTCTCTCCAGTGTGTGTTCGCATGTGAATTGTCAAATGAGAATTCTGTGAAAATACTGATCCACAGACATCACAGGAAAATGGTTTCTCTCCAGTGTGTGTTCGCATATGTCTTTTCACATGGGAACTCCCAGTAAATGTTGATCCACAGACTTCACAAGAGAATGGCTTTTCACCAGTGTGTGTCCGTATGTGGATATTTAAAGTGAAATTCCTAGAAAATACAGATCCACAGATTTCACAAGGAAATGGTTTCTCTCCAGTGTGCGTTTGCATATGGTTTTTCAAATGGGAACTCTGTGAAAATGCTGATCCACAGACTTCACAAGAAAATGGTTTCTCTCCAGTGTGTGTTCGCATGTGAATTGTCAAATGAGAATTCTGTGAAAATACTGATCCACAGACATAACAAGAAAATGGTTTCTCTCCAGTGTGTGTTCGCATATGTCTTTTCACATGGGAACTCCTATTAAATGCTGATCCACAGATTTCACAAGAAAATGGTTTCTCTCCAGTGTGTGCTTCCATGTGTCTTTTCAATCTGGAATTCGTAGAAAATGCTGATCGACAGACTTCACAAGAAAATGGTTTCTCTCCGGTGTGTGTTCGCATGTGAACTGTCAAATGAGAACTAGTAGAAAATGCTGATCCACAGACTTCACAAGAGAATGGCTTTTCACCAGTGTGTGTCCGTATGTGGATATTTAAAGTGAAATTCCTAGAAAATACTGAACCACAGATTTCACAAGGAAATGGTTTCTCTCCAGTGTGTGTTTGCATATGGTTTTTCAAAATGGAACTCTGGGAAAATGCTGATCCACAGACTTCACAAGAGAATGGTTTCTCTCCAGTGTGTGTTTGCATATGGTTTTTCAAACTGGAACTCTGTGAAAATGCTGATCCACAGACTTCACAAGAAAATGGTTTCTCTCCAGTGTGTGTTTGCATGTGGGTTTTCAAATGGGAACTCTGTGAAAATGCTGATCCACAGACTTCACAAGGAAATGGTTTCTCACCTGTGTGTATTCGAATATGCTCTTTCAAGTGGGAACTCCTAGAAAATGTTGTTCCACAGACTTTACAAGAAAATGTTTTCTTTCCACAGTGTGATTTCAAATCAGAACTCTCTAAAGATCCTGACATGCAAATTTTGCTAGAATCTGGTTTT
The DNA here is from genome assembly GCA_023376005.1 of Doryteuthis pealeii. NCBI lineage: Eukaryota > Metazoa > Mollusca > Cephalopoda > Myopsida > Loliginidae > Doryteuthis > Doryteuthis pealeii. The sequence goes on from CM042151.1 coordinate 99,806,227, forward strand.
TCAACATTGTGTGTTTCCATATCTGTTTTCAATTCTGAACCATGAAATACACTGATCTCACACTGAAGAAATATAGCCTTTTACTCTAGTCTCTTTTTCCAGTTGTTCTTTAAAATATGAATTTAAGGAAAATACTCTCGTAGTAAATTTTTGAAGAAAAATACTTTGTCTAGAGATATATAAGTAATAGCACCACACTTAGAAAGATTATATTTTTCCTTTGGGATGTCTTTGAATGTGTCGTTTAAGTTTCCAAATTCTTTGTCCCCAATCTTGTTATCTGTGAATAAAGGAAAATTAAAGTATTATTTAAGAGAAAATAAAAATAGATCATTCATTATACAGTGTTACACATCCGACGGGCTGAGAAGCCTTTTTGCACATCATTTCTGCATTTATCTGCATATTGCTGCACTGTTCTCTCTGGCTGTTAATCTTGTGTTGTCTGCTAGCTACCTTTTAGGACTTCTACACGTTGTGACTGTGCTCAAGTCACCCCTGCAGGGGCCCCCTGCCGAAAAGTGCACAAACCAACAAATATTACAAAGAGAGAAAGAGATAGACAACAAAGTCAAATTAGGTGAACATATAAAATGGCAGTGATGAGGTATACGAATTCATTCATCCTTCAATCATTTGTATCTGCTATTTATTCTCTCTTATCTTGTCAAGATGGGGGAGGGGAGGGACACCCCCTGTTCCTTTAAAGGACTTTTCCTAAAGTTGACTTCATCTGGACAAGTCTAAGGTTGATTTCTCTTCTCCTGACTGGCTAACTCACTTTCAAATTTCCCCCTTCTCCCAAATCTCATCTCAACTCTCATTCTCCAAGATTTCCAAAATCTTTTGTTCTAAACTGAGGTTAAATTTTATTACTGATCTGAACTCCTGTTAACTTTCAAAGTGGTCGAAAACTAGACTTCTTATCTCTATCTAACTTTAATATCTCCTTTGACTCAGCATTAACCCTACACATAATACACCTACTTATACACACACACATATATATACACATGATCCACCTGAACACACACACCAATACCAATCTGTGGGTGGTCCCACTCCATCCCCAATCTACTCACACACACATACATATTTATACATATATTTGGTCCACATTGAATACTACATATCTATATAACTAACTGTACAGCCACACACACCAATGCATATTATTATAACAGTATACTTATATGATATTACAATCAGATTAAATTTCACTTAAATGCAATGTATTATATAGAATTCCTGCTTAGTCATGAACAAAATTGTTATTGTTATATCAAGTAAGATAATCATATTGTATTGTGAGATGAAAATTTATATGCATTCACAGATGATAATGAGGATAGCATTTTGATGGAATTTGGAGTTCTTTAATGTTTTCATACATTTTCTATAGATTTAAAAAAATTTAATTCATCATAATCGTCAAAATATTAGCAATTCCATGGATTTTGTTTCCATTTTTATAACAGTTTGTCAATTTTGTATAGAGGCCATTTTGAAATTAAAAAACAAAACAAAAAAAAGATGATAAAATTAGGTACAATATTTTTCATCAAGGCATATTTTTATTTACTTTATTCATTTTCATAGATTATCTTCTAATGAAAGAGAAAACATTTAGGTTACACGTTTTTCTTTTGTTTTTTTAGGTTTAGAATTGTCATCTGTATTGGCATTTTGTTAATGTAAAACTAGTAAATAAGTGAACAAAATTTAATTTGAAAACTTAGAATTATGGGAATTATATATTAAATGAATTTTATTTATTGTGTATAAGAATTATTACTCTAGAGGCTCATATAGATTGAGCTAACAGTAATATTTATTTTAAAGAATTTTGATTGGTTTACCTTAAAGTGAATTTAATTGTTTAAAATGTATTAAAAATAAATTACATATCATTTTTCTTTTCTTTTCTTTCCTTTTTTTTTTTAACTGTTGGGCATTAAGTTAGTATTTTTCGACTAAAACTAAAATTTAAACTTAGATAATGGATTTTATTAATGTTTATTTGTTTAATTTTAAGAGAAAATATATGATTGAATTGCTGGTCCTTAATTTTTAAAAACAAATTGTTTTTCAAACTACAAGGAAAAAACCAAAAACAAAACAAGCTACAAAAATTATTTTATTAGTTTTAAGAAAATAACTTTTTCTTCCACATTCTGAATTGTTTAGAAACTTTTTTTTTTTTTTTAAATTTCACTGAAAAGAATTCCCTAATTTTTTGGTAATTGTTTGAAAATGAGGAACTTAAAAAAACAAACTATTATCTTCTATCCCTATATTTAGTTTTATGGGCTGTAGGTACCACCAAAATATGTCACGTGATCAGTTTAGGCCATATTGAAGGAAGAAATGTAAATATTTTTGAACATTTTTTTAAAAATCTTGCAAAAAAGAAACAACGAACATAAAAAGTTGTTAAAAAGAAAAACAAATAATTCAAAGATCAAATTATCCCACTGGATAAAAATTAGTCAGTGTTTTCTTGAAAAATAAGTAAAACAGTCCATTGTTTTTTTTACAACAGGGTCAGTTTCTTTATTGATTTTTTTTAGCAGAATTCTGTATGCCTGGTTCTTTTACTTTAAAAAAAAACCAAAAAAAAGAAAAAACTCCCGTATAGAAACTTATAAAAATCTTCTGATATAATTATTCAGATTCTCAAAGAAATGGCGCCCGAAGGTTAAGTTTCTTTTAAAAGAGTACAGACTGGAAGTGAGGTGGTTTGTGGGAGAGGAGTGGAGTAATAAATGTGCCAAATTTCTTGGCAGTGGATGTGTATTGAAGTACTGAAGAATGGACGGTGCAATGGAAATGGGTGGCGGAGCAGCCAGTATTGAAGAACAGGGTGAGTCAGTAGGAGATGAGCCTTAAGGAGACTGAAGAGGTGGCATTCAAAGAGGAGGACGAGAGTTGGATTGAGGAGGGGATTTTGGCACCGTGGAAGGATGATGTATGAGAAGGTTTCTTGCCGTTGATGGCGGTGGTCCAACCAACAAAAAATAAGGTCCGACCAGTTCTAGATTACCGAGAGTTAAATGAACATGCCACACTGGAGGAGAGTACATTGACATTTGTGGGGAGACCCTGCGAAGGTAGCAAAAAAAGACCGGAGCATCCACAATTGTGGATTTGAAATCCGCTTACTTACAAATCCACGTTGCACTACACATCAGCTAGTAAGATACAAAGGAAAAACATACTAACTAGATTGGGTTTTGGTCTGAATGTTGCCCCCAAAATCATGACGGCAATATTAGAGGTGGTTCTGAGGGATGAGATGAGCGTCGGAGAAGCCACCGACGTGTACATCGATGACATTTTGGTGGATGAGACGTTAATGTCAGTGGAAAGAGTCGTGGGGCAGCTAAAAAAGTTTGGCCTAACAGCAAAAAACCCATAAATGTTAGATGGTGGTACAGCACTGGGGCTCCATTTGGAGCGAGATGGCGCTGGCGATTTAACATTCAGGAGAGGGAACACTGTGCCAGAAATTGACGACGAGATGAATAGGCGGCAGCTATTTTCTGTTTGTGGAAAATTAGTCGGACATTACCTTGTCACAGGATGGCTGCATACGACCTGCAGCTACATAAAAAGAATGGCGGAAGGAGTGGCCTGGCAAGACAAGGTGGGTGAGAAGACAGTTGCCATGATACGAGAGGTAGTTGAAGATGTGAAAAAGGAGGATCCGGTGCGAGGAAAAGTGGCATGTCCCAAGGACGACAACAGGGGTTGTGTGGTGCGATGCAAGTAGTATTGCCACAGGTGTGAGAGTGGAGATTGATGGGAACGTGGTCGAGGACATAGCCTGGCTGAGGAAGAAAACAGACTTTTTTCACATCAACGTGGCTGAGCTGGATCCGGCGATAAAGGGGATAAATCTGGCCCTGAAAATGGGATTAAAGAAAATAGAGTTGAAAACGGATTCGGCGACCGTGCTGAACTGGACACAGGCGGCCATTACGGAGCAGCAGCGGGTGAGGACAAAGGGTGCTGCTGAGATGATCATCCTGAGGCGAATAGGAATCCTGAAGGAGTTGATAGCTGAGTTTGGGTTGATAATAAACGTGACGTTTGTGCCATCAGACAGGAACAAGGCTGATGTATTGACCAGAGTAAGACAAAAGTGGCTGACGATGATGGAGGAGCCGGTGAGAGTTGCAGGCTGTTGCCTATCATACGACGAAGTTAAGGATCTGCATTCTATGCATCACATGGGTGCGGATAAAACCTTGTACTTGGCCCGGAAGGTGTCGCATGAAGTTCCAAGAGGAATTGTGCAGCAAGTAGTCAGGCATTGTGTACAGTGTCAGTCCATTGATCCATCACCAAGGGTGCACGAGCCAGGTGAATTACAGATGAATGAGAATTGGAAGCGACTGGCCGTTGACGTCACCCATTATAGAGAATCTGAATATCTGACTATGGTCGACTGTGGAACTGGGAGATTTGCTCTCTGGAGAAGAATGAAATCAGAGACTGCAGAAGAAATCGCAGGTATACTTGATGGGGTTTTCCTTGAACATGGACCAGTTGAAGAGGTGTTGTCAGACAATGGGACGGCATTTCGTTCAGAAACATTGCGATGGACGATGGCTTGGTGGAATATACTTCAGAGCAGCCTATAGACCCAGTGGTAATGGCATTGTTGAGCAAAACCACAGGACCATTAAAGCGGTGGCAGAGAGGGGAGAGATTTCTCCAGGATAGGCTGTCTTTTGGTAAAACATGTCGCCCAGCTCAGGACAAACGAAGGAGACAGTGCCGCAAGAATCTGTTTTCTGTTATACGTGGCGACATCCGAGAGTTGTACCCGGTTGAAAATGAGGGTGGGACGTCGGGCTCCATACAGGTAGGGGATGAGGTCTGGGTGAAACCTCCAAATGTCTGTTACACGACGCAGTGGGGGAGAGGAACGGTAACGGCTACACAGTCAAGAAACAATGTGTCTGTTGACGGAGTGCCACGACATGTATTAGATGTGAGACCGATGGAGGGCCTATCTTCTGAAGATGAAGAAGTAGATGATGGGCAGCAGGACGATGGCTCACAAGGAAGTTTGCAACCACAAGCACAGAGGAGTAGACAGCCACCCCAGTGGTTGCAAGACTACGAGCTATGATCCTGAAGATCAGGGGGGCATGTGATATAAAGATAAAACAAATGAAACTCCTCTTACCTCAGGCTAGGAAAAGAAATGGCACCTGAAGGTTAAGACTGGAAGTGAGGGGGTTTGTGGGAGAGGAGTGGAGTAATAAATGAGCTGAATTTCTTGGCAGTGGATGTGAGTGACGTGTTGGCGAACAGACTGTGAGCGACGTGATTGCGAACAGACGGTGAGTGAATTGATTGATGGCAGACAAATACATTTTTTGAGTAGAGATTTCACATTGACCAAAACAAATCGTTTTAAATCTATCAAAAATAAACTGCATATGTAATGATTTTTTTTTTTTAATGCTACACCCAAAATGGGCCTAAAATGTGTTCTTGACAAGATTACTTTAGCCCCCTCCAACAAAAAATAAGTGACCTGAAAAAATGAGAAAGTTTTGAAATAAAATAAATAATGCATTATAAAGATCATTCATTGATAAATAAACACTGAAAATTTCATTAAAATCCGATAATTCCCTGATTTTTGGTAAATTATTTTCTGTAGGGCGGGGTAAAGTCATTTTGTCAAAAACGCATTTTAGGCTCATTTTGCCAGTAGCTAGATTTAACAATTAATGCATTTTATAATGCATCAGTTATTTTATTTCAAAACTTTAATTTAGTATTTTTGCTGTGAAAAATTAATAAATAAAATCCATTTAAAATAAAAATATTCGGATTTTAAGTTTAAAATGTTATATTTTTAAATTCTAGAAATAAATATCTATTGAATGCAAACCTTATTTTAGTCAATCAAAGTATACGTTTGGAAGAAAAACTCTATTGAAAATGTAGCCCCCCCCCCACACACACACTTTTTAAGCAGAAAAAATATAGATGTATAATTTTTTCTTTTATAAGATAATGGCCAATTAAATAATTATCGAAATGAGTAAAAAAGAAATCTCCAAAAAATTAATTATTTATTATTTTTTAACATTTTATTTTCCGATTTTCAGTACTTATTTTCTCATAAAATATTTCACTTGAATTTTTTTTTTTTTATTTACAACGTTGGTCTCTTATCTTTTTATTTCTACTGTAATTAGTATCAATCAAGGACCCACTCGCCAATATTTTACACTCCCAAAGTAAGGGGAGGGGTCAAAATTAAGTGACCTGAAAAAAATCAGAAAGTTTTGAAATAACATAAATAATGTATTATAAAGATCATTCATTGATAAATAAACACTGAAAATTTCATTACAATCCGATAATTCCCTGATTTTTGGTAAATTATTTTCGGTGGGGGGGGCTAAAGTCATTTTGTCAAAAAAAATATTTTAGGCTCATTTGCCAGACTATAATAAAATATTTTTTAAAAGATTTGACGGAAATTTAATCGGCTAAAATTTCGATTATAGACTTTGTTTATGTCACCCTCACTGATTAACAGCGAAAATTGAATCAGTTTTCAAGGTAATCAAGGACTATTTGCTCGTAAATTCCTACCATAAAATAAATTGAACCCCCATTTTATGTCCGTGTTTTTGCAATAAATGTTTTATTTTTCTTGCACCCATTATGTTACAATACTAAATATAGTTCCTTTATTTATTTTAATATTCACTTCGATGTGTTTTTTTTATTTTGTGAGAATGGTTAGTTTTAAAGTGGGGGTTCGTTTTTACACTTCAACTTTTTACTCGTAAATTCCTACCATAAAATGCCCAAGCCTAATTTTATGGCAGGAATTTACGAGTAAAAAAATCAATATTACTTTTTGTTGTTATTTCTTTTCTTTTTGGCTTTGGTACTCTAAAATAAAAACGTCAGATTTTAATCATCGTCGACGAAAAAACAAAATTACGGTCATAAAAGAAGGATCCAATTTATGCCTAAATTGTAAAACGAGCCCTCACAAAATAAAAATATATGCACATTGAAATGAATATTAAAATAAATAAAGAAAATATATTTTGTATTGTAAAATAACGGGTGCAAGAAAAATAAAACCTTTAATACAAAAACACGGACATAAAATGGGGGTTCAGTTTATTTTATGGTAGGAATTTACGAGCAAATAGTCCTTGATTACCGTTTTCAAATGATTCCACATATTTTTATATATCCATAAAGTATTGTCATAAAATAAAAAATATATCATTTCTTCGTCAGTAGAAAACAAAAGTTGTTACTGCAAAATATGTTTGTTTTTTTTTTTGTAAAGAAAGATAATAACAGAACGTTATACTTACTTCTTTCTGTTTTTTCTTTTGTCTGATTTCTTTTCCTTTAGAGAAAAAGTGAAAAATGTAATAGTTCAAATAAATTCTTGTAGCGATCTGCATTCGTTTTGGATGAAATTAAAACGCGTCGTCCATTTGCAATCAATACAGAAATATTTTCAAATGAAGTCAAACGAAGGGAGATAATTCCGATCACTAAAGTGACGCAATAAAAATTGTTCAAATTTTTAATTTTTCTAAATCGAAAACAATTGCAAAAAATTAGGGAATCGTCAAATTTTAATCTGTATGCATTAAGGATTTAATTTCATAATGAAATGCTTGTTTTATGAAAAAAATTAAAAAATCTATAAATTTATGAATATGAAAATATATAAATTTATTTAAAAAAATGTTTTTTATAAATTAAAAGTGGACATTTTACAGAACATTACCCTACTGCATTGAATATATAAGATTTAATAGAAAATGCAAATTTACCCTTTTTTTTTGTTTATTTTAGACTTCCATACTTTACACGTGTTATGGACTAAGCTATATTGTCAGTGTTGGGTAATTCTATATCAAATCATCCAGAAAAATGTAAAATTGTTACCCACCATCTTCAATTTTTCTGAAATTTTGTCCAAGTATGAACTATGTTAAAGTTAGACAATCCCCAAATTTTAGCTTCCAATTCCAAAATTGCTTGAGTATTGTCAATTTTGAACTCTTTAAATTGAGGGGAGATGCGCACAAAAAATACAAACACAATGGGAATTTTAGTAATGGGTAATTTCATATAAAATCCTTCAGAAAACAGAAAAATTGTAATTTGTGTCAGCCACTGAATAAGATCTATCAGAATACAACAGAAATAATTTTAAAAAGATATCATAATTTGAGGGTCTCTTAACATTTCTGTCTAACAGATCTGGGGGTTAGAGGTGATGGAACTACAACTGTATTATTGGCTACTGAGCCTGAACAGGAAGGCAAAAGACCTTGTAGCCAATACAGTTCCTTCACTCTTAACATCCTGGTATCAATAAACCAAATTAATACCATGATTAATATCCAAAAATTACTTTTCTCACTCTCCCTTAACCCCTCTCTTACTCCTCAGCAGAATCTTCCTAAATTTGAGGGTCTCTTAACATTTCTGTCTAACAGATCTGGGGGTTAGAGGTAATGGAACTACAACTGTATTATTGGCTACTGAGCCTGAACAGGAAGGCAAAAGACCTTGTAGCCAATACAGTTCCTTCACTCTTAACATCCTGGTATCAATAAACCAAATTAATACCATGATTAATATCCAAAAATTACTTTTCTCACTCTCCCTTAACCCTCTGTAGCTGTCGCCTTTGAGTGCGCCTAATGTTAGATACATTTATTTTCTACCCTCAAATTTGGACAGTGTAAGGGAAACAACTGTGTTACGGTCTGATAATCAAGTGGACCCACAGGGCCTGAATTGCATTGTGGGAATATTCAACAGGTATCCTTGGGGCAAAATAGGGACTTCCGCCAGGCTGATGCAGCAAAAAGGTTGTGTGGATAATATCGTCCTAAAATTAGAGTCTTAGTCTTTTAGTTAGTTCTCAGTACTGGTATGGCGCACAGGTATGTTTCTTTCCAATTTTCCCGTGAGGTTGCTGGCATTTGTTAAAGACCCCTTTTGTAAATTAGTAATTGTTTTATACCCCATTTTATTTCAGTATTTCACGGTGTTTGGAAGTAAATAAAATATTCTACGTTCAACATCAGTCGTCTTCGTGTCATCAATACATCACCAGAAAATATTACCAGGGAACTGCTACAATGATGGTTATTATGTTACTACTTATCGATTTAGACAAAGTTTAACCTTAAATAATAGATTTAATTATTCTTAATTCGCTTTTAAAACTCGTAGTATCCGATTTTTTTTGCCTATACCTAATAACCCCAAATAACGCAACATGATCAATTCTGTATTTTAAACTTTTAAAACTCTGTAAATACTTTTAGTTGATAAACAAATGTTTTATTAGTATATTGTTATCATTTCCAATTTTAAATTCCATTATGAAATGTGGTGCCAATATTGGGCTCTGTATATTCTCAGAATTTTGCAGGCAATATGATTGATACAAGGGAAATGTATTGTTTCTATAGCATTTTTTGGATTCCTTGGGCGTAAATGCATATATAAACCAATTTTTAGGAGGAGGTAAGCTCTAGAACTCATTTTACAGACAAAAATTTATAACAAAAAGTCGGTATTTTTTGTGTGCATCTCCCCTCAATTTAGAGAGTTCAAAATTGACAATACTCAAGCAATTTTGGAATTGGAAGCTCAAATTTGGGGGATTGTCTAACTTTAACATAGTCCATACTTGGACAAAATTTCAGAAAAATTGAAGATGTTGGGTAAAAATTTTACATTTTTCTGGATGATTTTATATAGAATTACCCAACACTCACTATATATCTTAGTCCATAACACGTGTAAAGTATGGAAGTCTAAAATAAACAAAACAAAAAAAAAGGTAAATTTGCATTTTCTATTAAATCTTAACCCCTCAGCAGATTCTTCCTAAATTCTCAGATCATAACTTTTTTAACTGCTGCCCACCTCTTTACCTAATAATAGACTGACTAACCTTTTTTCAAGAATTGTGCTATATGTAGATTTAAAAAGGGTTTCATTGATTTTTTAAAAGGTGCTATTTTTCCATGTTGTTTACAAGTTTTATGCGTTCCATTGGTTGATATTTAAGATGGATATGAACTGAGATATTTTATATAGAGTATGGTAATGCAGGGGAGGACACAACGACAAAAAATTTTGTCTTATTTTTTTTCTTCACGCTTGAGAGCTGAAAAAAAACAAAAACTTTTTAGTTACTGGTGAAAAATGGTAAGCTTCGACCAAATATGGTGCTTTAACTCTATTTTAAATTCAGCACTTTGCCTTTGTAGATTTTTGTGAAAACAAGGGTTAATTCACTGCGTAATTTCATGTCAAAGTTTATATTAAACTTATCAGTGAGAAGTGATCAGTCCAACCTAAAATAGAAGACACTATAAAGATGATGCCTACATCTATCAATTAACTACATAGGGTGTCCACAAAGTCCTTATGCACTTTAAAGTTATATATTATTTAAAGCCCACTGACTTTATGGACATCCTGTTTTTGCTTAGCCATGATCAACATCACTGTTTTTTATCAGCAAATCAAGTTAGATATTTTACACCCCCACCCAATGTTTTAAATGAATCTATTTTAAATATTTACCATACTGTGTTTCTCACATTTTATCAGCAAATATATGTAGACATTTTACAAAGATCCCCCTCGCTTTATATCTATATTATATTTTACATACTATTGTATAAAATTAAAGTTGTTGGGGGTGGGGCCTAATATCAGTATCAGTAGGACAGCGAGGGAGCCTAACTGCTTTTCACAAGCACTAGACCAAGGAGATTTTGTCTGAGGCGGAGCACCACAATCAACATTACTGTTTTTTTTTATCAGCAAATAAATTTAGATATTTTACACTCCCACCCAATGTTTTAAATATTTACCATGCTGTGTTTCTCACATTTTATCAGCAAATATATGTAGATATGACACCACCCTCGCTTTATATTTGTATTATATTCTATCTATCAACTAAAAATAAATCATTGGGGGGCCTATCAGACAGTGAGGGGGTCTATCCCCTTTTCACTAGCACTTGACCAAGAAGATTTTTATTGCATCTGAGGGGGAACACCATATCTACCATCAGCTCCTTACTTTACCGCACAGATTTCTGTGCTTCTCATATGCTAAGTTGATGAAGGCCAGTATTGAACCAGGAACCTTGTGGTTCCTAGGCAGATGCTCTACCACTGAGCTAAATCAGCCCTATATTAAAGTTATAGTTTCAAGTTGAAATAATAGACAGGAAAGAACATGGAAAACAAGACATCTTAATGAAGCAGCTCATATGTTGGGCTGTAGTGACCTACTGAGTAGACCAAATATAGAGATGAATACAATCATTAAAAAGGTTAAATCAAATTGTTTTTTAAATTAGTTTAAAAATTAAAATACAGAAAAAGATCGAAGGATGTTACACCATGAGGTGGCGAGGGCATTGTGTTTTGTACAAATTCATGAAAAATAATTTTTTTTTTGAAACAGGGTGGGTTGTAAAATAACTAAATTGATGTACTGATAAAAAGAGGCGGGGATTGTATATCTACATATATTTGTCGATAAAAAGTGACAAACACATGACTGTACATATTTGATAGGTACCACTAATTTGTGTGCTCATTTTCATTTTAAAAACAAATTAAAATTAATTAAATTGATTATTTAAGGTCAAATT
>CM042151.1:99817952-99854221 GCA_023376005.1 Doryteuthis pealeii
AGGCAAATTTTGAGTTGAAAAATATTTTACATAACCGAATCGTTTTAATCAAACTGATTCAATGAAATTCTTTAACATGAATATTATCTTTCACACCACCCATATACACCATATACCTGATTAATAGATGAAATTCATTTTAAATATAAAATGCTTAAATTTAAGTTTCATAATTTCAGATTCTAAAAACTAATATTATTTAATAATAAGCCTACTTTAGAATTGTTATCTAATAATTTTGAAATTGAAATGTTATGCTTCCACCCCTTTTAACAAAACAAATATTGATGTATAATTTTTTCACTGATAATCTAAAAGACAATTATATATATACACAAACAAAAGAATAAAAAAAAAAACAACCAAATTTTTTCTTAGTTTATCTTTTCACATTTAATTTTCAGATTTTCAGTACTAATTTCTACTAGAGGTGAAGTTTTTAAATAATTATTTCTTTCTATTCATACTTTTGGTCTTTTTATTCATACTGTAATTAGTTTCAAATGTATAACACCCCACTAATATTTTGAGCCCAAAAATAAGGTTGGGTGTCAGTGACCTGAAAAAAAAACAGAATGTTTTGAATTAAAATAACTTATGCATTATAAAATTCATTCATCAACACTGAAATTTTTATAAAAATTGAAAATTTTCTCAAAATTGGATAATTCCCTGATTTTCGTTTTTTCTTCTTATTAGAAGGGATTAAATTTATTAGTAAAATATATCTGTGAGGCCAAAATTGGCAGTACCTGATATTTAAATTTGATTTTTTTAAAATTCATCAAAAAAAATTTACACAGTGGTGGGGATGGGTTAAAATATCTAAATTGATTTGCTGATAAAAAACTGGGTGGGGGAACTTGAAAATATCTACATCAATTTGCAATAAACAGTAGAAACAAGACTTAGAAAATATCTATGTTTAGCCAGAATTATACCTGACAATGGCAAATAAAACAGTAAATTGGGCAAGAGGTCCAATAGGTACCACCAAAATATGTAATGTGATAAGTTTAGGCCATATTAAAGGAAGAAATGTAAATTAATCTTAACATTTTTTAAATCCCGTAAAAACTCTCCCTCAAAAAGATTTATTACAAAGAAAAACAGTTAATTCAAAGATCAAATTATCCGATTCAGGAAATATTACTCATCTTTATCTTGAAAATAAGTAAAACAGCCATTTTTTTACAACAGTGTCAGTTTCTGTATTGATATTTTTAGCAGAATTTAGTATTCATGGTTCTTTCATTAAGACTCCCATATAGAAAACTTATAAAACTATTCTGATAAATCTATTACTAGATGTCCAGGGAGAGGTGTGGCCAACCCCACCCGGATAATTAACACAAATTTGGCTGTGGCTGGTGAGTTATGGTGATATCTTAACTTAGAATTTAAATAAAATTTCAATTGCAGAAACAAATTATTTTAGTAAAAACTATATTTTGGATGTGTATTTGCATCACGCTGCTAAAAGATTTTTTTGATTAATTCGTTCCTCCCACCCACCAATCTGAACATTTTATTTTTACTAAAAACAGTAACACCCAAATCCCTAGATTATTGACATGGTTATTTAGCCATCACCCACTAACCACCGAGCTAAAATGAAAACCATGCTTGTCTTAGGAAAACTTTCACTTTCAGAGCTTCAAAAAGGTTTAATAAAAACTTTTGAATAACATTAATTTTATGGAATATTTAAAGGTTAGTATTAAGTAACTATTTTACATGAGTGTTATTTTCAAAAGAAAAAAAAAGGATTTTATGAAATTTTACATCTTGTAAAATGGAATTTATTTTTTAAGCCTTTAACTCTTTAACAAATATCTCATCTTTAAAGTAGTCTGACGCTGATAAATTCTTGTCTCTTCATGTTAATGTCACGTAAAAATAAAATATGTTTCATCGTATGAAATCAACAAGTAACTACCCAATCAGAATCCTTTTTACCGTTTAATGAATATTCATGACTAATTTGAGAAATCTTGGGTAGATTCGGTGAGCCTTAAAAATTAAAAAAAAAATAAAAACACAGTCCTTGTTATTTTATTAGTTCAATTTGAAGTGTAAAAATAACATTAATTTTGTCTCAGATAATTAAAATTTTCCAGACAAACTACACAATTTTTCAGGATTTTTGACAAAAAACACCCCTATTTCCAGAATTGGAAAATTTACATTTTTTTTACAGGTTGTCCAGGATGCGTGGGAACCCTGACAGTGTGAGTTTGTTTGTGGCTTTTCAAATTGGAAAGATCTAAAAACTCTGATCTACACACTTCACAAGAACATGTTTTTCCCCAGGGTGTGTTCACAGATGTATTTTCAAATCAGAATTGTCCAGAAATTCAGATGCATACACTTCATTAGATTATTTTATCTGTCAGTGTGTACTCGCATATGTCTTTTCAAGCTGGAATGTTCTGAAAATGGTGATTCACAGACTTTACAAGAAAATGGTTTCTCTCTTTTTTTGTTTCATCTGGGGCTAACACTTGATTTATTTTTAAATATATTTATATCCTAATGATCTTTTTTAGGATGGAGCATGTTCCTTTGATAGCTGCTATTTGTATTTCATAGCAACTTGGCTTCCCTGGTATTGTCTCAAGGTATTTTTTCAAATTTGTTTCACCAGCCCAGTTGTCCCTATCACAACGGTTTGATGTCTATTTCTTTCAATGACCAAGTTGTTTTTAGGTCATTCTTGAGGTCTTGATATTTGTTATCTTTTCTCGCTCGGCTCTATTTAGGCCATAGTCATTTGGGACAGCTACACCAATAATAAGAGCAGTTTTTTTTGTTTATCCCAGATGACAATATCTGGTTAATGGCTCTGTCTTTTATATATCTGCCTGTCTGGATTACTTTGTCATAGAACACAGTCACCTATCCATTTCAGAGTGTGTTCGCATATGAGCTGTCAAATAAGAACTAGTAGAAAAATGCTGATTCACAGACTTCGCAAGAAAATGCTTTCCACCAGTGTGTGTCCGCATGTGGATATTAAAAGGAAATTCCTAGAAAATGCAGATCCACAAATTTCACAAGAAAATGGTTTCTCTCCAGTGTGTGTTTGAATATGTCTTTTCAAAGTGGAATTCTGTGAAAATGATGATCCACAGACTTCACAAGAAAAGGTTTCTCTCCAGTGTGTGTTCGCACATGGTTTTTCAAACTGGAACTCCTAGTAATGCTGATCCACAGATTTCACAAGGAAATGGTTTCTCTCCAGTGTGTGTTTGCATGTGTTTTTCAAAGTGGAATTCTGTGAAAATGCTGATCCACAGACTTCACAGGAAAATGGTTTCTCTCCAGTGTGTGTTTGCATATGCTTTTCAAATCTGAACTCCTAGTATATGCTGATTCACAGACTCCACAAGAAAATGGTTTCTCTCCAGTGTGTGTTCGCATATGTCTTTTAAAATTGGAATTCTCTGAAAATGCTGATCGACAGACATCACAGAAAATGGTTCTCTCCAGTGTGTGTTCGCATATGGCTTGTCAAATTCTGAACACCTAGGAAATGCTGATCCACAGATTTCACAGGAAAATGGTTTCTCTCCAGTGTGTGTTCGCATATGGCTTTTCAAATGGGAATTTGTACAAAATGCTGATCCACAGACTTCACAACAAAATGGTTTCTCTCCAGTGTGTGTTCGCATGTGGGTTTTCAAATGGGAACTCTGTGAAAATGCTGATCCACAGACTTCACAAGAAAATGGTTTCTCACCTGTG
The DNA here is from genome assembly GCA_023376005.1 of Doryteuthis pealeii. NCBI lineage: Eukaryota > Metazoa > Mollusca > Cephalopoda > Myopsida > Loliginidae > Doryteuthis > Doryteuthis pealeii. Next base: position 99,821,700 of record CM042151.1, read on the forward strand.
TGTGTTCGCATGTGGTCTTTCAATTGGAACTCCTAGAAAATGTTATCCACAGACTTTACAAGAATATGTTTTCTTTCCACTGTGTGATTTCCAATCAGAACTCTCTAAAGATCTTGACATGCAAATTTTGCTAAAATCTGTTTTCAACCGTTTGTGTTTCCATATCTATTTTATATTCCAACCATGAAAAACGCTCATGTGGACACTGAAGAAATGTAGCCTTTTACTCTAGTCTTTTTTCCCAGTTGTTCTTTAAAATATGAATTTAAGGAAAATACTCTTGTAGTAAATTTTTGAAGAAAAGATACCTTGTTTAGAGATATATAAGTAAAACACCACACTTAGAAAGAATATATTTTCCTTTCAGATGTGTTTTGTGATACTATGATTGAGGATAACATGGTCAGAATAAATAAATAAATGAATAAAAAGAGAATAGATTAAAGGCAGGCATAAGTAATGGGTGGGTGTTTGTCCTTTTTACAAACACAAAAGATTAGGCCGTAAAGGTTTGAGAGGGTTATACGATCACTGTGAAATGGACCACTCGATGATAATATCTTAGGCATCTAGGTACTAAAAGCAAAAGGATTTTTAGGAGAAAATCTCTTTTGAAAAAATTAATGGTCAAAGTATTGAAGACACTAAGTCTGGAAAAAGATTTAATTACTTTAATTTTAAGGGGTAATGTCGTCTAGAAGTACTGGCTATCTGTGTGGTCCGGAGCGAGGGGGATGGGGGGAGAACTTTACATAAATACAACTAAACTCCAGCACTTCGGCAGTCAACTCCAGGCCCTAGAGGTGTTAACATTGGTGCAGTAGTTAGCCCTGAATCCACAAACAAGTGAAGTCAGTAGCCAGCCGGTTGAGATAAATTTCTAAAGTATCACAAACCCCCTTCTTCCATCCACGTCTTGTTTTACAAACTTTGTAGTTGTTGTTTGTTTGTTTTAATCCTTGTGAACCTGTCTCTGACTCATACCCTTCAAATCGGCCAGCACAGAATATCACAACGTTTGGGTCTAGACATTGTGCATCGAAGTGCAGATCGCAGAACAGGTCGTCTCACAGTTTGAATGTTTCCAAATTCTTTGTCACCAATCTTGTTATCTGTGAATAAGGAAAATTAAAGAATTAGATAATTCAAATTTTCTAGGACAAATTACTAAATTTTTTCAGGATTTTTGACGAAAAACACCCCTTTTTCCAGAATTGGAAAATTTACATTTTATTTTACAGGTTTTCCAGGATGTGTGGGAACATTGTATTTTTTGATTTTCGGTACTTATTTTTTTCATAGAATAACCACTGTAATTTTTTTTTTGTTTCTATTCATAACTTAGGTCTTTTATCTTTTTTATTTATACTGTAATTAGTACAATATAGACCAACTTGAAAAAAATGTTACGCCCCCCACATAAGGGGGTCAAAATTAGCGACCTGAAAAAAATTGAGAAAGTTTTGAAATAAAATAAATAATGCATTATAAATTATTCATTGATAAATAAACACTGAAAATTTCATTAAAATCGATATTTGCCTGATTTTTGGTAAATTATTTCTGTAGGGAGGGCTAAAGTCATTTTGTCAAAAACGCATTTTAGGCCCATTTTGCCAGTATGATACTACGCATTGCATCAAGTGCAGAATGCATTTGGAAGTATGCAAGTATATATATATATATATATATATATATATATAGGTGTAATAATTAGTTATATGAAAATATAGTATGTAAGATTATTGACACATGAGTGTCTGTGTGTTTGGAGGGAATATAGTGAATCATGTGTGTATACATGAGTGAATATGACTAAGGAACGAATAATTAAATAAAAAAGGAGTGATAGGAAGATATTTGATATCCAACCGAGACAAATGTCTCAAAACCAAGAGACCAATGTTTTTTTGGGCCTAATTATTCATTGTTAATTGATAATGTGGACGTTTGTTTATCTGTTGTTTGCCAAGTATTATTATTATTGTTCTAGTCATAGTATTTCAAACACAACAAAACATCTGGGGATGAAATTGAGTGTCAAGGTTAGTCAGAAAGGAGATGGTGGGGGTTGGAATTTATATATATATACAGTCCCAGCAAAAAAAAGAGAAGGGAGGTAGTTTAGTCTGGACCCCCAGGTAGAGTTGAGTTTTGGATGCCGAAGAAGGGAAGATCAGTTTAGCTGTCCACCAGAGATTCACAACATTAGCAGAAGTCTTTAAAAGAACAAGAGGGGGCATTTTGCCCCCTCTCATCTCGACAGTACGGAGAAGAATGTGTGATTAGCAGATAGAAATGAAAGAAGGAAGCAATGTAAGAACCATATACTTCTCTGCCATTTTGATTGATGTTCACCTGAAATTGTCTTGTCTTGTCTTTCTTCTCTTTTGATACTTGATTGTAAACCCCTGGATGAGCCCTGAGCAGTATTACGTGCACACGTGGAGGTCCTAAGTTGGGTCAAGTAAGCAGACGATCACGGGACGATTATGGCCAGTAGAGTTTGGAAAAGCCAGAAGTTGCAGGAATTGCAGTAATGTTGGAACGTGCAGTAAGGTGCATAAAAGGGCTGCTAGGTGCTTCATCCCCACGGAGGGGGGTTTACAAATGATTGCCGTGACCAGGACGACCCTTCGATAGAATTGCCATGGGAACACAAGAAAAAAGAAAGAACAAAGAGAAAGAGAGACGGAAAGAGAGAAGGAGAGAGGACAGACAGACAGACGGGGTAGAGCGACGAAAAGAAAATCAGAGTTGAAAAAAAAAATGTTTAAAAGTTAAGAGAAGAGAAAGTGAAAAAAAAAAAAAAAAAAAAAAAAAAAAAAAAAAAAAAAAAAAAAAAAAAAAAAGAAAAGAAAAGGAAAAAAATGAAAGAAAAAAGAGACAAACATAAAAAAAAAAAAAAAAAAAAAAGAAGAGAGAAGCAAGACTGAAAGGAAATATTCGTTTAAAATGAAAAAAGAAAGAGACTGAAAAGAAAAATTCGTTTTTTTTAAAAAAAAAACGAAAAAAAAAAAATGAAAATAAGGAAGAATGACCGGAGAAGAAAAGTTGTTAAAAAAAAAAATCGAAAGAAAGAATCTAAAAGAGAAGACAAATGAAAGACTGAGAAAAAGGAAAGAAAGAAGAAAGAAAGAACCAAAAGGACGCGCGCGCACACACACACACACACGCAAAATAGTTATGTATGTAGAAGCTCAAAATTTGTTTTTTTTTTTTTGATTGATTTTTTTAAAAATAATTCGCCTTTGAAGAATAGATTAATTTGTAAATCATTTCTTATTGTTTGTTTTGTTTTGTGTTTTATTTTAATAATGTAGGAAATTGTCGTAGTTGAATATTTAAATTTTTTGTAACGGTCGATTTCATAGGTCAAGTTATCACAAGCGTAGGGGTTAAGCGTATATCTGGTCTGAGAAGAAATAGATTTGGAACTTATGTTGCACGTTCGGATTTTTAGATTTTTGTCAAAAAAAGATCTACCTAAGTATTCCTATTTTATTTTTTAAATTTTATTTTTACCAAGAAAAAGAAGGTTAGGGAAGAGAGAAAGAAAGATATCTGATTAGGGACAAAGAAAGAAAGAAAGAAAGAAAGAAAAAGAAACAAGAAGAAAAAAAAGAAAAGAAAGAGTTTGTTACTTTTTTATCTATCAAATTGTTTATTTTTTATTTAGAGTATGATTGGTGCACGTGCTTGATTGTTTGAGGTGGGATTGTTAGTGATTTAAAAAAAAAAAAAAAAAAAATGTTCTCAAGAACATTACTAAGGTTATATTTTATTTATCTTTTTTAAAAATTGAATATAGAGAGCGAGGGAAGGAGAAGTAAGAAAAAGTTGGTTCGGTGGTATTCATTTTTTTGTTTTATTGTCTTCTTATATTTGAGTAAAGCATAGATTGTTTAAAGAATTTTTTTCTCGAGAACAATTACAGAAATTTTTAATTCATTTTTATTTTTTAAATTGGAAGTTTTAAAAAAAAAAAAAAAAAAAAAAAAAAAGAGAAAAAAGAGGTCCCAAGATTAGATAGATAGATAGATAGATAGATAAATAGAAGGAGAGAGAAGAGAGGAGAGAGGAGAGCTTCTCTCCACACACCTGTTGAATGATTGTGTTTGTGTCTTGTACAGTCAATTTGATGGAATTCTTTTTACCGGTTTCATATAGTTGGTTAGAATTTTGTTTTTTGTTTTGTAGGAGAGAAAAAGGATTTCTTTTATTCTAAGTGATTGTTTGTTTGTTTATTTTTGTAGTTGTCCCACAGAAGTATATATGGTGAAGTAACTTGGAAATATTGATGTACAGTTTAATTAAGAACGATTATTATTTTTTTTTAATATTAAACAGCAAACTAAACTGTAGATTTTTATTTTTTATTTTTCTTTCCTATTCCATTTGAATTGGGAATGGAACTTTGTTTTTGTGTGTTGTTGCGAACAAGGCGTGTGCGCATTATATAAATATAATTATATGATTTTTTTAAGTGAGGAAAAAAAAAAAAAAAAAAAGAAAGAAAGAAAGAAAGAAAAGTATAAACAAAAAAAAAAAAAATGGAGAATGGAACTTTATGTGTGTGTTGGCGACAGGCGTGTGTGCATATACTATTATAAATATATTAAAAAAAAAAAAAAAAAAAAAAAAAAAAAAATTTTAAAGTGGAAAAAAAAAAAAGAAAAGAAAAATTATAAAAACAAAAAAAAAAAAAAAAAAAAAATGGATGAATTTGAACTTTTTTGTGTATGTGCGACGCAGGCCGTGTGTGCATATATAATAAATATATTGTTAAAAGATGACAAAAAAAAAAAGAAAGTATATAAAAAAAAAACAATGAAAAAAAAATGGATATGAACTTTTTCTACTGTCCATTAGGGTGAACAGTTTATTGTTGTGTCATGGGTGGGGTAAAACCCACCCTCCCAGGCAACTTGCCAATTGAACTGTGCTGTGTATTTGTTTTTGTGTGTTTTTTTTGTTTTTGTTTTCTCTTGGTTGCAAAATGGGCATGGAAGGCCCAGAAATCAAGAGACAAGAAGTGTTTAGGAATTGTTAGTGCATAATTTTTAATTTGTGTGTTATTGAACAGGGAGGGCCAATAGCAGACCCGGCACAGGTGGTCAGACCCGACACTGCTTCCCAGTCAATAATCATGGATACGACACGCTAAACAACTTGCGTGAATTATGATGTAAACCCACTCGTTAAAAATGGTTATGTAAATACTTCTGAGTCGTTTAAGTGGGGGGGGGCGAATTCGTGGAGGTGACATGCGAAATCCTCTGAGCGATGAAAGAGGTGTTAAAATCCCGCGTGTTTCCAGTGGGGAATGGGATGATATGGAGGTGAGCTAAGAAAATTTTGCCCTCCTGGTTTGAAAATATATAAGTAAGAAGTTCCCACCAAAAGAAATTGCCTTCAGGAAGCAAAGAGGTCGAAGAACCAAAGATTGACAGAAGATATATGTTGTTTTTTTATTTTTTGAAAATCAAAACAAAAAATGTAGAATGTGAAATGTGAAAGAGTGCACAGATAAAAAATCAACACCAAGATTGTAGCCATGTTAGCTGGAATTTTGTATAAAAAAACATGTGTTGTTGTTGTAGTAATGATGAGAGCGGAATACTGACCCCTGATTACCCACATAAGTATGAAAAGCAATGTTCTTTTGTTGTGGATTGTTTGCATTTTCGCTCTTCGGTGTCGCACTCTTGCTCCCCGCGGAAATTCCCTGCGCGTCCCGGGTCAAAACACCGGAAGATCCTAGCGGTAGGAAAACAAGATGGGACGCAGAGGCCGTCGAGTGCACGATATCCGGTCAAAAGAAAGGATCCGAGAAGAAACAGGATGAAAGAACAACCACAAGTATGAATAGGGAATGAACACACACGGACATGGAAAGAATAACCACAGAAAGGAATGAAGAAACGACCAGTTAAAGCAAGCGGGCTGGAGAAAAATCTGGGATGAGTACTCTGGCACACCGAATAGCCACTCCGTGCGGGCGTGCGCATCAGCGGGAAAGATACCATTGTGTCATTGTGTAATTTTTTTCCTTTATTGTGTTTTTCTTGTTATTTTTTTTCTTGTAATTTATGAATAAATGACAAAAATGGCAAAGGAGGTATATGATAACTTACGCATTGCATCAAGTGCAGAATGCATTTGGAAGTATGCCAAGTAATATATATATAATATATTATATATTATATATAGTTAATAATAGGTTATATGAAAATATAGTATGTAAGATATTGACACATGAGTGTCTGTGTGTTTGGAGGCGAATATAGAATCTGTGTATACAATGAGTGGGAATATGACTAAGGAACGAATAATTAAATAAAAAAGGAGTGAATAGGAGATATTGATTATCCAACCCGAGACCAATGGTCCAAAACCCAAGAGACCAAGTTTATTTGGGCCTAATTATTCGATTGTAATGATAATGTGGACGTTGTTTATTCTGTGTTGCCAAGATTATTATTATTGTTCTAGTCGATAGTATTTCAAAAACCAACAAAACATCGTTGGGATGGAAATTGAGTGGTCAAGGGTTAGTCAGAAAGGAAGATGGTGGGGGTTGGAATTATATATATACAGTCCAGCCAAAAAAAGAGAAGGGAGGATAGTTTTAGGTCTGGACCCCAGGGTTAGAGTTGAGTTTTGGATGCCGAAGAAGGAAATCAGTTTAGCTGTCCACCAGAGATTAACAACATTAGCAGAAGTCTTTAAAAGAACCAAAGAGGGGCATTTTGCCCCCTCTCATTCGACAGTACGGAGAAGAATGTGTGATAGCAGATAGAAATTGAAAGGAAGGAAGCAATGTAAGAACCAGTATACTTCTCTGCCATTTGATTGATGTTCACCTGAAATTTGTCTGTCTTGTCTTTCTTCCTTTTGATACTTGATTGTAAACCCCCTGGATGAGCCCTGAGCAGTATTACGTGCACACGTGGAGGTCCTAAGTTGGTCAAGTAAGCAGACGATCACGGCGATTATGGCCAGTAGAGTTGAAAGCAGAAGTTGCAGGAATCAGTAATGTTGGAACGTGCAAGTGAAGGTGCATAAAAGGCTGTAGTGCTTCATTCCCCACGAGGGGGGTTTTACACCAGTAGCTAGTAATTCAGGGATCAAATTATCCCACTGGGTAAAATTAGTCAGTGTTATCTTGAAAAATAAGTAAAAGTTCCATATTTTTTTTTATTACACAGAGTCAGTTTTCTTTATTCATATTTTTCAGCAGAATTCTGTATTTCTGCTTCTTTTATTTAAAAAAAAAAAATCCTGTATAGAAACTTATAAAATCTTCTGATATAATTATCTTTATAGACTCTTATCTTTATAGAAAAAAAGTAAAAATCGTATTTTTATCAAAAGGTAAGTAATTATGAAAATTTCATGAAAATAAAACTATTACATGATTTTTGATAGAATTTAAAAAAAAAAAGCTCTAGTTGTAACTTGTTTTGGCTACGTTAAATTTCAATTGATTTAACGGTGCGAAAATGTAAACATTGTTTTCGTTTATATTTTCATTATTTCCATAAGCTGGTAATATTTTTTTTAATCATCAGGAGTTTTTTTTTTATGATGTTTCTTTTGAATAGACAACAATATTCAAGATAAATTTCACAGGGTAAATAGGTTGGTACCTAATGAGCTAGCTTTTAACAGCATTAAATATGAAGTGAAGTAGTAGTAATTGTAGATAAGAGAGACGTGACGGAGAATAGAAGCAGCAGCAGCCATGACGTCACAGATAATCTTATAGTACCACCAATTTGACCTGTGAAATTTACCCCACCTATATTTAACACAATGAAACTTACAGAAAATTTAATATTTTCTGATAATTTTTTTTCCATTTTAAAGAAAAAACATAAAAATAAACTCCTGATGATTATAAAAAAAAATTTTTCAGCATACGAAATAATGAAAATTATGATTGAAAACAATATTTTCCTTTTTACACTGTTAAATCAACTGAAATTTAACGTAGGTAAAAACAAGTTACGATAAGAGGATTTAAAAAATTCTATGAAAAATCAATTAATAATCTGATTTCACAAAAATTTCCATAAATGTTTACATTGATGTAAATACATCTGAAATAGTTTTTTTCTAAATATATTAGGGGAAATATTTTTTACGAGGTCTATTCCCCCCCCTATTTTATTTTATGAGATAAAAAAAATGACGCGTCAGAAAAATTTTTTTCTTTTTTCTATAAAAGATAAAGTGCTGAAACTATATCAATGAAATTGTATGAATGTACAAGGTCTAGTTTTTTTGAGGAAAAATTAATGAAATCGGAAATAAAAAGTGCAAAATAATGTCATAATATTAATTATTTGAAAACTTTTTTTTGCTTTTATAATTGTATGTATATATTCTATAAAATGTCAAAAAAAAAAAAAATTTTTTAAGAAATAAATTTTTAAGAGATTTTCAATCTTTTGTGTTGATTAAATATTTCTATTTTCTGTGTGAAATAAATTAAATCTTTTTTTTTCCTGTGTCAAAAAATCGAATTTTTCACGGATATTTAAAAATATGAATTTTATAATTCAGGTTGAACTAACATTGTCCGATACAGCTCGGTAATATTTTAAAAGAATTTGTTAATTTTTATTGTTGAATAGTAATGTGTGATCCTTAGAATGTATGAAGAGCATGCTGACATATTTGTGTTTACAAAGAGACGAGCGCTTCTAAGTAACCGAAGTTTTTCCTGTTAGGGCTGACAGTGTTAGCGTGAAAAAAAAATATTTTATTTTAACTTTTTCAATAATAAAATAAAAAGTAAGTTATAATAAGATTAATTTTATCAGTTTTTAGAAAAAATAATTCAAATTTCATTCCATACTTTTACTGGTTAATTGTAAAAGGAAATAATTAGTAACTTTTCGTCTATATTACGGTCTGAAATTACCTTTTCGCATGTAATACGGCAGGTTTGTTTATTTTTAAGATAACGATGTAATTTTTCCCATCGGATAATTTGATCTGTGAATTAACTGTTTTTCTTTTGTAACAACCCTGTACGATCTTTTTTACGAATTTTTTATAAACAAAGTTCGGAATATTATTTCCGTTTTATCAAGATGCCTAAATGTTTGGTGTACCTAATAATCAACAATAAAAATGTTTTTTACAATTGACAAAATTTCAAAAATTTGCTGTTATCATTGAATAATAACAGCAAATTTTTGTCAAATAAATTGTTAAAACATTTTACTTAATGAATTTTATCATGAATATAATAACAGAGTCTAATTGAACACAAAATCACATGAAGTTGTCATGAAATGGAAAAAATTTGCAAATTTGAAATTCCTGTGTTTTAACAATCATTGTTGATTACTATCGACTTTGTACCGCTACAAATTTATCCTCGGTTTCTAAAAAAATCTTTTAAAATGAGTCAACGTTCTCATCAATTAATTCGGAGAAAAACCTGCCGAATTGCCTTGTTGAAAAAAGCAATATTGATAGTCTAAAAAACAAAAAAACTGTTCAATCAACTAGATTTTTTTTAAATTAATAAAAGTATAATTTTCTCGTTAGGTTTAAGGTTGTTTTGTATTTATTTAATAAAATTATCGTTTATAATAAAATAGTTTTTAAAAGATTTGACGGAAAATTTAATTTGGCTAAGATTCGATGGGGACTTTGTTATGTCACCCTCACTGATCAACAGCGAAAAATTAATCAGTTTTCCAAATGATTCCACATAATTTTATAGTAGACAGTATCTAGCCCATGTGAGTTCACTGAGAAGAAGCAACGAAAAGAGAAGAGAAGTTTAAATCAGGCGCTTAAAGACTATATGCCTGGTAACAACATGCAGCAACACAGCAGGAAAATAACTCTTCCAGCAAAGATAATCCCTACACTGATAATATTTTTTAAAATCATCCACGAGCTTTTGGTTTTTTTTTCATGATTTCTTTTGAATAGACAAAAAATTTCAAGATAAATTCACAGGGCAAATTGGCTAACCTAATGAGCTATCTTTAAACAGCATTAACAAAAATTATATGATACCTATTAATTGATGAAACAATAAGTTTGTCATAAAGACAATGCAATGACTTGTTACAATCATTTGATTACTGTTGACTTTGTACCGCTATTAATTAATCCCGAGACTGGCAAAAAAAATCAGCTTACGAGTTTTAAAAGCGAATTAAAAATTAATTAAATCTATTATTTAAGGTCAAACTTTGTCTAAATCGATTAAGTAGTAACATAATGGACCACATTAAAAAAAAAGAAAAATATCATTACAGTATGCCCAGTATTTTTAAAAGATTAAAACCATTTGTTTGGTCAATTTCGACACGATCCCGCATTTTGTCTCTTTTTCAAGGGTTAAGGCTTGTTTACAATTTTAATATAACTTCACGATTGCAAAAAAAATGTACCAAAATATCAGTAATTATCCGATTTTAATAAATTTTCAGTATTTGATTTATCAATTAATGAATTATAATGCATGCAGATATTTTATTTCAAAATTTAATTTAGTATTTTTGACTTGTTAGTTTTTTATAAGCTTATATATTCTATTATTAAAAATATTTGATGTGAATCACAGAGCTCAACTCCGCCCACTTCGCCCAAAGGTTTTCCCACCTTTTTAAACCCTTGTATAAAATTTAAAAACAGTTCGTAATAAATCATTGTTGAATTACTTGTGTGTTAACCTCTGCTGACTTATCTCTATATTCTACCCGTGTGACCAGCTCCTCACTTTATACTTTACCTATGTAAAAGTTCATTATTTATTTCATGCATTATTTCACTGTGCACGCCTCTGCTACTTACCAACCTCAAACATTGCTCATGAAAAATTATTTAAATTCATTTAGAAATAAAAATATTTCAGATTTAAGTTTTAAAATTTATGTTTTAGATTCTGAAAATAAATATTATTCAATGCAAAAACTTATATAAAGCACAAAAAGTAATAGTTTTAGAAAAAACTCTATGAAAAATCAGAGAATTATCGGATTTTAATGAAATTTCATTTTTTATCAAGAATGATCGTTATATACATTATTTATTTATTTCAAAACTTTTGATTTTTTCAGGTCACCTTAATTTTGACCCCCCCCCCCCAATTTTCTGGATAGTAATATTGGCGAGTTGTCCTTGATTGATACTAATTATAGTAGAAATAAAAAAATATTAAAAATATACCCCTCCCCCTTTTAGCAGAAAAAAACATCGAATGTATAATTTTTCTTTTATAAATAATAATAGCCAATTATATAAGTTATCGAAATGATAAAAAAAAAGAAGAAATCTCCAAAAAAATTAATCTATTATTATTTTTTTACATTTTTATTTTCTCGATTTTCAGGTAACTCATTTTCCCATAAAAACAACAACCCGTAAAAAATTGTTGTTTTTTTACAACTTTCTATCAGAAGTTCCGGTCTTTTATCTCTTTATTTATACGTAATTAGGTATCGAAAAATGACCAACTCGCAAAACCCCCCAACCATAAAGGGATCAAAATAAGCGACCTGAAAAAAAAAAGGAAAAAGTTTTGCAAATAAAATGAATAATGCATTATTAAAAATAGTTCATTAATAAATAACTCTGAAAATTTCATTAAAATCAGATAATTCCCGTGATGTTTGGTAAATTATTTTCAGGAGAGAGGGGGGGGGCTAAAGTTCATTTGGTCAAAAACGCATTTTAGGCTCATTTTGCCAGTAGCTAACCTTATAGTTTTAATGAAACGATAATCACATGAATTTGTCATGAATGAAAATATTTGCAAAATTTGAATCCTGTGTGTTACAATCATTGTTAATAGCAAGTCGATTTGATACTGCTACAAATAATCTACGGTTTCTAAAAGATCTTTTTAAAATTATCAACGTTCTCATCAAAGAAAAAAACCGCCGAATTGCCTTGTTGAAATAAAGTCATAGTTGAACGTCTAAAAAACAATAAACTGTGCAAATCAACAATTATCTTTCGACTCTTATCAAAAATTTACTCCGGAATGACAAATCAAAAATGGCGGAAAAAATCCGTTCCTCGTAGTTCGCGCTTTCTGGGCCCATAACCTTTTGTTGGGAATTTATTAATTTAATCCCACAGAAAAAGAGACATACCTTTTTCTCTCTGGCAGGCGCAGTTACTCATTGAAACATGTTCCAATTGAGATACATTCGAATGGATTAACGAGGGAACACATTAGGACTGCTTTTTATAACACGAGGTGTTGAATTTATTTTAAAAACAATAACTGAAACTAAAAGGTCAAAGGGCAAGTAACTCACCCGTACAATAAATGAATTAGGGTAGATAACTTCTGACCCTTATTATTAGCAGAGTCTGTTAGCAGAATTTGTACTGACCAAAGTGAATTTCAACAATTGATAAACAAACAAAATGATATAGATAAAAATGAACAAATGGAGATAGATAGATAAACAAACAAAATGATATAGATAAAAAAATGAACAAATGGAGATAGATAGATAACAAACAAAATGATATAGAAAAAATGAACAAATGGAGATAGATAGATAAACAAAATGATATAGATAAAATGATATAGATAAAAAATGAACAAATGGAGATAGATAGATAAACAAACAAAATGATATAGATAAAAAAATGAACAAATGGAGATAGATAGATAAACAAACAAAATGATATAGATAAAAAATGAACAAATGGAGATAGATAAACAAACAAAATGATATAGATAAAAAATGAACAAATGGAGATAGATAGATAAACAAAATGATATAGATAATTTATAATGAAAATGATACAGATTAATTCACGTTGTACAATAGATACCACCAATTTCAAAGACATTGAACCTGTTGTGTAAAAAAAACAAATAAAAAAAAACGGACTGTTTTACCATAAAAAATTTTTTTTTTAAATTAAAAATGACCTGACATTTTTTTATATAAAAGAATATCTAAATACTCAGATTTTCTTTTATTCATGTTTGTTTAATGTCTTGTTTTTAGTTTAAATAAACAAGAATATCTAAATATTTTGATCTTTAAAAAAATTTTCTTTTACTTGTATTTCATTGAAGGGACATTTTTTTTTCGGGAGTTTTTTACAGGATTTAAAAAATGTTGAGATATATTTACATTTCTTCCTTCAATATGGCCTAAACTTATCACGTGACATATTTTGGTGGTACCTATTGGGCTCTTGCCCTAATTTACTGTTTTACTTGCCATTGTCAGGCATAATTCCGGCTAAACATAGATATTTTCTAAGTCTTGTTTCACACTGTTTATCGGTAAATTGATGTAGATATTTTACAAGTCCCCACCCCCACCCCAGCTTTTTATCAGCCAATCAATTTAGATATTTTAACCCCATCCCCACCACTGTGTATATTTTTTCGATTAATTTTTACAAATCAAATTTCAAATATCAGGTACTGCCAATTTTGGCCTCACAGATATACTTTACTAAATAAATTTAATCCCTTCTATTGAATAGAAAAAAATCCAAAAATCAGGGAATTATCGAATTTTAATAAAAATTATTCAATTTTTATAAAAATTTCAGTGTTGATGAATGAATTTTATAATGCATAAGTTATTTTATTTTAAAACTTTTAATTTTTTTTTAGGTCACTTACACCCAACCCTCTTTTTGGGGGCTCAAAATATTGGTGGGTGTAGCAGTTCCCTGGTAATATTTTCTGGTGATGTATTGATGACACGAAGACGACTGATGTTGAACGTAGAATATTTTATTTACTTCCAAACACCGTGAAATACTGAAATAAAATGGGGTATAAAACAATTACTAATTTACAAAAAGGGGTCTTTAACAAATGCCAGTAACTTCACGGGAAAATTGGAAAGAAACATACCTGTGCGCCGTACCAGTACCAAGAACTAACTAAAAGACTAAAGTTCTAATTTTAGGACGATATTTTCCACACAACCTTTTTGCTGCATCAGCCAAGCGGAAGTCCCTATTTTTCCCTAAGGATACCTGTTGATATTCCCACAATGCAATTCAGGTTATGTTGGTCCCTGATTATGAGACCCTAACAGAGTTGTTTCCCTTACACTGTCCAAATTTAAGGGTATATTTTTGGGGTAGAAAATAAATATATCTAACTATTAGGCGCACTCAAAGGCGACAGCTACAGTGGGGTTGTATACATTTGAAACTAATTACAGTATGAATAAAAAGACCAAAAGTATGAATAGAAGAAAAATAATTATTTGAAAAGTTCACCTCTTGTAGAAATTAAGTACTGAAAATCTGAAAATTAAATGTGAAAAGATAAACTAAGAAAAAATTTTAGTTATTTTTTTATATCCTCATATATATATATATATATATATATATATATATATATATTATTTAAGAAATGGATATAAAGTAACCTACTCGAGTTTCATCATCTGAATCGTCAGGGTTACATCTGCTGAATTAATCGAGTTTTCGATTAATATCAGTTGATACCACGTATGTCTGTTGAAATGAGTCTTATCATTACAGATAGACGCTTGTTTATAAAAATTTGAAAATCTCACCGGAAATTGTTTTTGTTTATTGAACTAGAAAATGTGAATTAATTTGTGGGAATTAATTTTTCAATTGTTTAATGAAGGGTAGATTACGGGGCGTGAGAGTGGTTAAATAAGTAAAATAGATTAAAATTATTTATGGGTTGGTTTTGGTTTGGTTAGAGAGTATGCGAAAAGGACCAAACGTAGGCATTATAATAATAGAGGTTTAGAGTGGTTTAATACGGTTAATTATTTAAAAATAAAAGGGGTAAAAGTAAAAATAAAAGTAATAATAAAAATAAAATAATAATAATAAAAAAAATTTTTTAATTTTAAAATTAAATAGATATGGTATTAGTATGAAATATGAGTTTATTTATATTAATCGGAGTTAAAATTTGAAAAGGTAGAAAAAGAAAGGAAAAGGGAAAAAGAAAAAGTTGGAACGGTAAGATGAATTTGTTGATTTACTGATATATTATTACCGGTCTTAATATAAGTTAAAATACGCTAAGCTAATGATTGAAATCTAAAATTGGAAATTTTAAAATCTTAAAATTTAACATTTAACAATTTAGTTAACACTTAAGCCTTAAGATATGAGCACTTTTAAAGAAAAAAAAATTTCGAATTATTTGTTTATGGGCATGCTGTCACGTGTTTTTTGTTTATATACGGTGTTTTAAATAGTGGAGTAATCATCATCATGTCGCGCAGTTTACACGGATATCCATGACGATCTCTCGCCAACCTTCCCTATCATTCATCGACTCTGGTAGCTCCTCTGCGCTGCAGCCAGCATCCATACATAGTTGATCAATGTAGGTCCTGGCTGGGCGGCCCACATTAGCATGCCCATAGCAGTATGTCACTTATGAGCTCGTCCTTGCTTCTCCAGCAGTGTCCTGCATGCCTAGCCCGTCTTACCCGTATGGTTTGTGAGATGGGGGGACAGGTGGCCATACAGTTGCTTCTTTGTGGGGTGCTGCTTCCATGACTTATTCAGGACCGCTCGCAGAATTCTGGTGCAGCTCCCATCTAGCTTATTTTCAAGGCGCTTTATTAGGGTCCAGGTGGTACAGCCATATAGCAGTACCGACACAACCACAGCCTGGAAGGACGTCTCTTTAGCTTGTCGGGGAGATCGGATTCCCATATGACTGATAATTTGTTGATGGCCAACCATGCCTTTCCTATTCGAGTGTTAACATCGCTTTCTGTGGATGAGATATTACTACCTAGGTATGTGAATTGTTCTACTGACTTAAGAGGCTTACCGTCAAGTGTGGAGATGTCTCCTTGCTTTTTGAAGCTCATGAACTCAGTTTTATCAGAGTTCACATAAAGGCCGGCGTTCTTTGCTGCCTCCTCCAGGCTGTGTAGCAGTGATTCAGCCTATGCCAGTGTATCTGCAAGTGCGAGGTCATCAGCATAGTCTACATCTGTGACAGTTTGTGCGGGGTATCACCTGCTTCTTACCTTTCTTAGTGCGAATCCTTTTTCTTTTATGTTATCTAGTGAAATTCGGGGTACATAGTCTAGGCATATGATAAATATATATGGTGCTAGAGTATCTCCCTGCAGGACCCCAGCGGTGATGTCAAAGAAATCTGTGTTGCCATCAGGTGAGCGTACCATTGCTTTAGTGTCTTTGTAGAACATTATTATGGCGGCAACAATTTCTTTGGGGAGACCATATACTAGTAGTATTTGTTCCATTTTGCCTCTGTGTATGGAATCAAATGCCTTAGAGAAATCTACGAATAGTAGCGTTGCCTCTAGATTTTTTGCTCGAACCCCTTCTATGATTCATCGTATAGTCAATATTTGAGAGGTTGTTGATCTATTTCTGCGGAATCTGTTTTGATTTTTCCTAAGGATTTTCTCTATTTTGGGTCGGATGCGATTAAGAAGAAGGGCATTATATATCTTAGCTGCAATAGCAGTAAGAGTTATGCCTCTGTAATTTTTAGCGATTCCTAGGTCTCCCTTTTTGGGAATGGGAGGATGCATCCCTTCGTCCATTTATCTATTCTATTTTGTCTATATACAGCATTGCATAGCCTAAGCAGTATGTCGTTAAACTTTCCCATCTTCCATACCTCTAGGGGTATTTCGCCGAGACCTGCTGCTTTTCTATTTTTTAGTTTCTTTAATACTTCGTTGAGTTCTTCTGTAAAATCCCCTAGTTTCATGTCTAGTTGTCTATGTATGATATTTTGGGTATTATTTTCCATGATTTTAGGTGGGTTCCCCAGAAGTTTCTGGAAGTGATCTTTCCGTTTCTGCAGTCTATCTTTCTGGCTGGTTGCCTTTAGCTTTGATCTAGAGGTACTTTTCCTATCACTAACTTCGTTTACTATTTGCCATGCTAATCGCGACTGTCTGTCTTCCACTGTTTGTCTGATGTTATTTATTTGTGTTTGTATATATTCTGTTTGTTCTTTTTTTGTATGTTTTGGTTAGTTCTATCTGGGCTTTCCTTACGTTGTGTAAATTTGTGTTAGTTGGGTTTGTTTTATTACGTTGGGCTGCTTTTTTTATATCATTTCTTTTTTCTCTAACTTCTTCTGACTCCCAGGGAACATGGTGCTTAGCTCTTAGTTTGGTTGGTACGCACTCTGCTGATGCTTCTAGGTGACCACTAACAAAGTTTTCGTATTCCTCGTTTGGTGAGAGGCTTTCAGATGTCTCCTGGAGGATATCAAATTCATTTCTTACTGCGACAGCGTAGTGATTGCATATATCGCTGTTGGCAAGTGTCGACCATTCATATCGTACAGATCTACTAGTTTGCTTTTTATTTCTACGCAAGCTTAGTCGTAATTTTGCAGTGACTATTCTGTGATCGGAGGATACTCCTTCAAAGGAGGAATATGCCTCGCAGTTCATTGCACTATTTATTCATTTCTTGTTTATTAGGATGTAGTCAAGTTGTGCTTTTGTGTTATTTGGGTGTGTGTATGTCCATAGTTTGCCCTTCCGTTTTTGGAATTTGGTCTTTAAGCAAACGAGTCTGTTTGCAAGGGAGAACTCAGCTAGGAGATCGCCGTTTCTGTTTGAGGTGTTGTGTAAGCTAAATCTCTTGTTTTCGGTTTTTCCTATCTGTGCATTCATGTCTCCCCCAATGATCAGTACATTATGTTTGGGGGGTGTCTGGATAGCCCATTGTAAAATGTTTCTATATCTGTTTCATCACTGACATTTGTGGGGCTGTAACATGATACTACAGTCATGCACGGGTTGCCATTAAACGTAGTACTCATAATTCTGGGTTGGATTTTTTCTATGCTATTAAGTGATTTTAGTGCTCGAGGACTGAGAAGCATTCCTACGCCTCCTATTGTGGCATTGACGGAGTTTTTCTATGCCGATGCTGACACAAATGTCCAGCCATTTCCAGTTTATGGTATTTTAGTTCTACATCACCATGGTTAAATCTGTGTTCTTGCATACATATGATATCTATATTTTTTTCGTCTGCGGACGCTGTAAGTTCAGGGAGTTGGCCTATCGTTTTCAGCCTTCTAACGTTAAATGTTGCTATCTTCAGTCATTTTTTACATCTAAGTACGTTTGTATTGGTTTCGGGTTCTATGTCTATCTTATTAGATATTGTGGTTAGGTTTATGTTTTCCGTAGAGTGTGTGTCTTGTTTGTCTATTTTGAGAGTGATGTGGTTTACGTGTGTGGTGCATTTTGAGCTCCGTATGTAATTTATCGGACACTGGGCCAGAGCTCGAGCCTCAGCAGAACGCGTACTTTTAGTGATAGCAGGAAGCACGATGCTGTAAGATTCTTTGGCTTTGTATACTGTCATGAATAGTTTCGGTTGGGTCGAGGTCATAGATATCTATCGGTAGCTGTGGAGTTAACTCATCAATAGGCGCTGGTCTTAGAAATGAGGAGCAGTAGTTACCTGACTGAACTGGTTGATCCTGGCCGTTGACCCATTCTGGGTTCCTCCGCCCAGCATCTCGTGATATACGCCGTTGACCTATGTAGGTTCTTCCGCCGCGTCTCACATCCACCATGCTGCTACCTATGGTTTCGTTTTACAAGCCAGTGTGGCAAATTGATTTTTCGAGACGAACGGGGAGAAAAAAGAAAGACAAGGGGGTAGGGGGTTATAGTTATCTAAGTTTTAACTTAGTAGAAGTCCACATATCTCATCCTAGAAAAGGATTTAACGTACGGAGGCGTAGCGAAAATTTATGACACCGATTTCATTATTTGAACTAATGCTGACATTGTATCAAAAGAATGGTAAAAGTATAGCTGATTTGCAAGAATGTTTAAACACGAAACAAAATTATATTTTGCATATTACAGGCTTTAAAAATTAATTTAACAAAAATATAAAAATTAAACTTATTCTGTTTCGGCTGTCCACTTGAAAAACCAATCCGTGTGCCTTCAACAATCCAAAGAGATCTGGTGTTTTATAATGAATTAAACATTCTGGAGGGGTTCAAATAAAGGGATATACATTAGATAAAAAATAATATATATATATATATATAAATAAAAAATAAATATATGTGCATAAATATGTACGTACGCGTGCACATATGTATATACACATATATAAATATGAATATATATACATATACATATACATGTACACGCATATACACGCATATATGCATACCTATGTGTTGTAACCTGATAAATAAAGGAGTCATTTCCGGACATGCGCACACATACACACACCGACCGGCACGGAATCTTTTGAAATAAAATTTAGTTCTTATCCTTTTACCAGAGTGTGTTGACTTGTTTTTATTCTCGCTTAAAGAACTCACGGCTACCCTTTTTATAAACTGGGATATAAAAAGTCAAACTTTAATACTATGTAATGTGTAACTAAATAAATGAATTTTAAAAAATTAAAATTAACTAAATAAATAAATACATAAGATTAAGTAACTGAAGTAAAAAAAATACAAGAGTAATATAATATAAATAAAAAAATTTAAAAGTATAAATATAAATAAGGTTAAAATAACATTAAAATAAATGAAATTACGTAATATTCTATAAGATTTGTTAAAATCAAATGGAATGGATTAAATGGAATTAGGATAACAATAAGGTTAAAGATAACAAAGAATTAAAATTACTATTAAAAAATGAAATTGGGATAAAATAAAATAAGAATTAAATAGATAAATCTAGATAAAGTTATTAAATTCTATGTAAGAAGGAAAACATAACATTGGTATATATATATATGTGTTAATATCAAGATATTCGCTTATGTATGTTTTACCGGTAAAAACCTATAAATTTATTTTGATTACTTTAAATAAATTTGTTAATTTAACCAAGTACTAATTCTATTTTATGTTATAGATATGAGTATGTTCAATTTAATTTGATTTTCCTTAGTGTGTTATAAATAAGTCCCCTTTTTGTTTGTGGAATTCTGTATTAAAAACATTGGAACTGATGAGGTTGCATGAAAGGAAACAGGAAGAAAAAATAATCATAAACACAACCAACACCTAAAAAGGTGAAATAAACTGAAACCTAACTCACTGGAATGTTGGGTCTTGGAGGAATTAAAGACATCAAAGTTAATATGAGTCTTTGTTTTCTTTAATATGAACATGAAAAGTAAGATTAAAAAATGATTTTAAAAATTGAAAAAAATAAGACAAAATTTGTTGTCTTTGTGTCCTCCCCTGCATTACCATACTCTATATAAAATATCTCAGCTCATATCCATCTTAAGTATCAACCAATGGAACGCACAAAACTTGTAAACAACATGGAAAAATAGCACCTTTTAAAAAATCTATGAAACCCTTTTTAAATCTACATATAGCACAATTCTTAAAAAAAAGGTTAGTCAGTCTATTATTAGGTAAAGAGGTGGGCAGCAGTTAAAAAAGTTATGACCTGAGAATTTAGGAAGATTCTGCTGAGGGAGTAAGAGAGGGGTTAAGGGAGAGTGAGAAAAGTAATTTTTGGATATTAATCATGGTATTAATTTGGTTTATTGATACCAGGATGTTAAGAGTGAAGGAACTGTATTGGCTACAAGGTATTTTGCCTTCCTGTTCAGGCTCAGTAGCCAATAATACAGTTGTAGTTCCATCACCTCTAACCCCCAGATCTGTTAGACAGAAATGTCAAGAGACCCTCAAATTATGATATTTTTTTGAAATTATTTCTGTTGCATTCTGATAGATCTTATTCAGTGGCTGACACAAATTACAATTTTTCTTTTTTCTGAAGGATTTTATATGAAATTACTAAAATTCCCATTGTGTTTGTATAAATATAAGATGTGATCAATTCTGTATTTTAAACTTTTAAAACTCTGTAAATACTTTTAGTTGATAAACAAATGTTTTATTTGTATATTGTTATCATTTCCAATTTTCAATTCCATTATGAAATATGGTGCCGATATTGGGCTCTGTATATTGGGCTTTGTCAGAATTTTGCAGGCAATATGATTGATACAAGGGAAATATATTGTTTCTATAGCATTTTTGGATTCCTAAAGGCCTAAAAGCATTTTTAACAGGTAAGCTCTAGAACTCATTTTACAGACAAAAATATATAACAAAAAGTCGGTATTTTTTGTGCGCATCTCCCCTCAATTTAGAGAGTTCAAAATTGACAATACTTGAGCAATTTTGGAATTGGAAGCTCAAATTTTGGGGATTGTCTAACTTTAACATACTTGGACAAAATTTCAGAAAAATTGAAGATGGTGGGTAACAATTTTACATTTTTCTGGATGATTTGATATAGAATTACCCAACACTGACAATATAGCTTAGTCCATAACACGTGTAAAGTATGGAAGTCTAAAATAAACAAAAAAAAAAGGGTAAATTTGCATTTTCTATTAAATCTTATATATTCAATGGGGTAGGGTAATGTTCTGTAAAATGTCCACTTTTAATTTATAAAAAACATTTTTTTAAATAAATTTATATATTTTCATATTCATAAACTTATAGATTTTTTTTTTTTTCAAAACAAGCATTTCATTATAAAATTAAATCCTTAATGCATACAGATTAAAATTTGACGATTCCCTAATTTTTTGCAGTTGTTTTCGATTTAGAAAAAATTAAAAATTTGATCAATTTTTATTGCGTCACTTTAGTGATCGGAATTATCTCCCTTTGTTTGACTTCATTTCAAAATATTTCTGTATTGATTGCAAATGGACGACGCGTTTTAATTTCATTCAAAACGAATGCAGATCGCTACAAGAATTTATTTGAAATATTACATTTTTCACTTTTTCTCTAAAGGAAAAGAAATCAGACAAAATAAAAAACAGAAAGAAGTAAGTATAACGTTCTGTTATTATCTTTCTTTACAATCTTTAAAAAAACAACGTATTTTGCAGTAACAACTTTTGTTTTCTACTGACGTAGAAGTGAAATATGTTTTATTTTGTGACAATAATTTATGGATATAAAATAGGGACTGGCAAAAAAATCGGACCCTACGAGTTTTAAAAGCGAATTAAGAATAATTAAATCTATTATTTAAGGTTAAACTTTGTCTAAATCGATAAGTAGTAGCATAATAATAGCTACGTGCAAAACACGCTCTTTTAATTCGCACGGAGATTGTTGAAAAAATATTTTAAAACGTCAATAAAAAATTGAAAATTAACCTTTTAGTGTTTTATTTTACGTTTAATATAAAGAACAATTTCAAGTTTATGTGTTATAAAAAAGAAAAAAAAATTCTCTTACATAAAAGCTAAATTTTTGCATTTAAAAGTAAATTCCAGTAAAAAAAAACGCCATTTCTTAATCTTTGTTGACATAAATAACGCATCTTGACGTGTGCACTATTTTTAGTATGGAGTCTCGTACGTATAATGATTTTCCTGAAACAAAAAAAAAATTACTAATTTAGCATTTCCTTGATACCTCACGATTTATTATTATTGAAAAAGAGAGTTGGAAAAATAAAAATTAGAATGATAGAAATTATTTATAATAAAATTCTATAAAAATATTCCTTTTTTTTCTCTTTTTTTCCCGATACATCTATTAAATTATTAAAGTATATAAAACATTACATACCTCAAAGGTGAAGATCTTTATTCAATTTTGTAGTTTTTAAAGTTTTTAATTTATTCCATAATGAAAAATCTTTATTTAAATAGTCTGTCCCTTTTTCAAATTTTGTAAACTCACAATCTTCCTCGTCATTAATTTCTGAATAATAATCTCATAATTATTATTCAAACCCATTTACCCATAACACCTCAGTGAAAATAACAACAAAGTTTGTTTCACTTAGATCCATCCGTAATCAGTCTGACGACAATTTTCAATTCAAACATTATTTTCAAAAATTCATAAATTATTTTTAGCGAGATATTTTTTATACAATATTTTCTTTGATTAAATAAATACGATTTTGCTTGACATTAAACAAAAGTATTTATTTTACATTTTATAAATTTTTTAAAATCTCTAAAAATCTCTGAAAAATAAAATAAAAATGTACACAATACGAACTTTTAATATAAAATTCTTTTGAAAATAATCTAACAATTAAAAAAAAAAAAAAAAAAAGATACATATTTTTTCTTATTTACGAGATTTTGCGAATTATCTTTTGTATATATATATGTTCTGTCATTACATTGTCTTTCCAAAAATGTAAAATTTATTTATATACTAAAAAAAACAAAAAAACAGATCTTTGTTGTGGGATCAATGGATGAAACAAAAACTAACGAAAAAAATTGTTAGCCTCTTGAATTTAGTAAAAATGTATTTACAATAAAGTTTGTCTTTTATTACTTCATAAACCAAAAGTTTTATTAGAATCGGATTGTTAGTTTATTTTATATGACTTTTAGAAGAATTTCTTGTGATCACCCTTTTATATAGTAGGCGAGAATTTGCACATAGCTACATAACCATCATTAAAAAAAGAAAAATATAATTACATATGCAGTTTATTTTTAAAAGATTTAAAACTATTTGTTTTGGTCAATTTCGACGCGATCCGCCATTTTGGCTGTTTTTCAATGGTTTTAGGTGCTTGTTTACAATTTTAACGTAACATTTGGGATGGAAAATTTTTTTAACAAAAATCAGGTAATTATCCGATTTTAATGAAATTTTCAGTATTGATTTAACAATTAATGAATTTTATAATGCATCAGTTATTTTATTTCAAAACTTTAATTTAGTATTTTTGCTATGAAAAATTAATATATAAAATTCATTTAAAATAAAAAATATTTGGATTTTAAGTTTAGAATGTTATATTTTTAGATTCTAAAAATAAATATCTACTTAATGCAAACCTTATTTTAGGCACAAAAAGTAATCAACAATGATTGTAAAACACAGGATTCAAATTTGCAAAATATTTTTCCATTTCATGACAAACTCCATGTGATTATCATTCAATTAAAACTATGAGTAAAAGTTATTATTATATTTCATGATGAAATTCAATCTGCTGCTTCTATTCTCCTTCACGTCTCTCTTATCTTACAATTACTACTACTTCACTTTATATTTAATGCTGTTAAAAGCTAGCTCATTAGGTACCACCAATTTACCCTATGAAATTTATCTTGAAATATTTTTGTCTATTCAAAAGAACAATCATGAAAAAAAACCAAAGGCTCGTGATGATTTTTTAAAAAACAAGGAAAATATTTTTGCACCATTAAATCAATTGAAATTTAACGTAGCCAAAAACAAGTTACAACTAGAGCCTTTTTTAAAATTCTATCAAAAGTCATGGAATAGTCTTATTTTCACAAAAATGTCCATAATTACTTACTTTTTGATGAAAATATGATTTTTACTTTTTTTCTATAAAGATAAGAATCTGAATAATTATGTCAGAAGATATATGGGGGTTTTTTAAAGTAAAAGAACCAGGAATACAGAATTCTGCTAAAAAATATCAATAAAGAAACTGACCCTGTTGTAAAAAAATGGACTGTTTTACTTATTTTTCATGATAGCATTGACTAATTTTTACCCAGTGGGATAATTCAATCTTTGAATTATTTGTTTCTTTTTTGCAAGATTTTTTTAAAAATGTTCAAAAATATTTACATTTCTTCCTTCAATATGGCCTAAACTGATCACGTGACATATTTTGGTGGTACCTACAGCCCATAAGTTAAAATTTTTGTTTTAGTTGAAAAATACTAACTTAATGCACGACAGTAAGAAAAGAAAGAAAAGAAAAATGATATGTAATTTATCAACATTTTTAGATAGTTGTAAAAGTTCATTTTTAGAAATTTACATAAAAGATCATGGAATACACTATGTACAGAAAAATTACTCGCACGTTAACATTGTATTTAAATGTAAGTTTCTTTTTTCTTTTTTCTTTCAACCACACAGAAAAATAAAAGTCTTCTAAAGAATTCTGGTGATTTCTTGTTTAGAAAAAAAATTATTGGGAAATATCTTAATACTATGGTAGCTGAGACACAACAATTCATCAACAATAAAAAATTACCAAATATCAGAGTGTTATCCGATATTAATAAAATTTTCACTGTTGACTTATTAATAAGTGAATTTTGTACTGCATCAGTTATTTTGTTAAAAATGTTGTAGATTTCTTTCAGGTTACTTACACGCACATCTTTTGTAGATTAAAAACACTTAGGGTTTGGCTATGTCTTTATATATATTGAAATTAAATTTAATAGATGTTAAAATTAAGTTATTTTGAATTACAATGAATGTTTTAATGAACTTACCTTTTTTTTTAAATTTCTGAATTATTTACAGCTGATTTTTATATGAGCCAAGGTAAACGAATCAAAATTCTTTAAAATAAATATTACTGTTAGCTCAATCCACATGAACCTCTGGAGTAATACTTCTTATACACAATAAATAAAATTCATTTAATATATAATTCCCATAATTCTAAGTTTTCAAATTAAATTCTTTTCACTTATTTACTAGTTTTACATTAACAAAATGCCAATACAGATGACAATTCTAAACCTAAAAAAACAAAAGAAAAACGTGTAACCTAAATTTTTTCTCTTTCATTAGAAGATAATCTATGAAAATGAATAAAGTAAATAAAAATATGCCTTGATGAAAAATATTGTACCTAATTTTATCTTTTTTTTTAAATTTAAAAATGGCCTTTATACAAAATAGACAAACTGTTATAAAAAATGAAAACAAAATCCATGGAATTGCCAATATTTTGACGATTATGATTTATTAAATTTTTTAAAATCTATAGAAAATGTATGAAAACATTAAAGAACTCCAAATTCCATCAAAATGCTATCCTCATTATCATCTGTGAATGCATATAAATTTTCATCTCACAATACAATATGATTATCTTACTTGATATAACAATAACAATTTTGTTCATGACTTAGCAGGAATTCTATATAATACATTGCATTTAAGTGAAATTTAATCTGATTGTAATATCGTATAAGTATACTGTTATAATAATATGCATTGGTGCATGTGGCTGTACAGTTAGTTATATAGATATGTAGTATTCAATGTGGACTACATATATGTATAAATATGTGCGTGTTGAGTAGATTGGGGATGGAGTGGGACCACCCACAGATTGCTATCGGTGTGTGTGTTCAGGTCGATCATGTGTGTCTATGAAAGATCTATTTTTATTTTCCCTTAAATAATACTTTAATTTTTCTTTATTCACAGATAACAGGATTGAGTAAAAAGAATGTGGAAACTTACACAACACATTCAAACACATACCAAAGGAAAAATATATTCGAAGTGTGGTGCTATTACTTATATATCTCTAGACAAGGTATTTTTCTTCCAAAATTTACTACAAGAGTATTTTCCTTAAATTCATATTTTAAAGAACAACTGGGAAAAGAGACTAGAGTAAAAGGTTATATTTCTTCAGTGTCCAGATTAGCATTTTTCATTGGTCAGAATATAAAATAGATATGGAAACTCAAACGGTTGAAAAACCAGATTCTAGCAACATTTGCATGTCAGGATCTTTAGAGAGTTCTGATTGGAAATTACACAGTGGAAAGAAAACATATTCTTGTAAAGTCTGTGGATCAAAATTTTCTAGGAGTTCCAACTTCAAAGACCACATAAAAACACACAGAGGTGAGAAACCATTTTCTTGTGAAGTCTGTGAATCAGCATTTTCTACGAATTCCAGTTTCAAAAAACACATGCAAACACACACTGGAGAGAAACCATTTTCTTGTGAAATCTGTGGATCAGCATTTTCACAGAGTTCCAGTTTGAAAACCCACATGCGAACACACACTGGAGAGAAACCATTTTCTTGTGGAGTTTGTGGATCAGCATTTTCCCAGAATTCCAATTTGAAAACCCACATGAAAACACACACTGGAGAGAAACCGTTTCCCTGTGAAGTCTGTGGATCAGCATTTACTAGGAGTGCAGATATGAAAAAACATATGCGATTACACACAAGACAGAAACCATTTTCTTGTGAACTCTGTGGATCGGCATTTTCTAAGAATTCCACTTTAAAAAGCCATATGCAAACACACACTGGAGAGAAACAATTTTCTTGTGATATCTGTGGATCAGCATTTTCACAGAATTCCCATTTGAAAAACCATATGCTAATACACACTGGAGAGAAACCGTTTTCCTGTGAAATCTGTGGATCAGCATTTTCAGAGAATTCTACTTTGAAAAGACATATGCGAACACACACTGGGGAGAAACCATTTTCTTGTTATGTCTGTGGATCAGCATTTTCAGAGAATTCCAATTTGAAAAGACATATGCGAACACACACTGGAGAGAAACCATTTTCTTGTGAAGTCTGTGGTTCAGCATTTTCTACGAATTGCAGTTTTAAAAACCATATGCGAACACACACTGGAGAGAAACCATTTTCTTGTGAAGTCTGTGGATCAGCATTTTCTACAAATTCCAGTTTGAAAAACCATATGCAAACACACACTGGAGAGAAACCATTTTCTTGTGAAATCTGTGGATCGGCATTTTCAAGGAGTTCCTATTTGAAAATCCACATGCGAACACACACTGGAGAGAGACCATTTTCTTGTGAAGTCTGTGAATCAGCATTTTCTACTAGTTCTTCTTTGACAGCTCACGTGCGAACACACACTGGAGAGAAACCATTTTCTTGTAAAGTGTGTGAATCAGCATTTTCAGGACATTCCAGGTTGAAGAAACATATGCAAGTACACACTGACAGATAAAATAATTCTAGTGAAGTGTATGCATCTGATTTTTGGACAATTCTGATTTGAAAATACATCTGTGAACACACATAGGGGAAAAACATTTTCTTGTGAAGTGTGTAGATCAGAGTTTTTAGATCTTTCCAATTTGAAAAGCCACAAACTCACACAATCAAAAATCCTGAAAAAATTTTTCAATTTGTCCTGAAAAATTATCTGAGACAAAATTAGTAAATTGAACTAATAAAATAACAAGGACCGTGTTTTTATTTTTTTATTTTTTTTTAAGGCTCACCGAATCTACCCAAAATTTCTTAAATTAGTCATGAATATTCATTAAACGGTAAAAATGATTCTAATTGGGTAGTTACTTGTTGATTTCATACGATGAAACGATATTTATTTTTACGTGACACTAAACATGAAGAAGACAAGAATTTATCAGCGTCAAACTACTTTAAAGATGAGATATTTGTTAAAGGCTTAAAAAATAAATTCCATTTTACAAGATGTAAAATTTCATAAAATCCTTTCTTTTTTTCTTTTGAAAATAACACTCATGTAAAATAGTTACTTAATACTAACATTTAATAATTCCATAAAATTAATGTTAATTCAAAAGTTTTTATTAAACACTTTTTGAAGCTCTGAAAAGTGAAAGTTTTCCTAAGACAAGCATTGGTTTCATTTTAGTCTCGGTGGTTAGTGGGGTGATGGGCTAAATAACCATGTCAATAATCTAGGGATTTGGGGTGTTACTGTTTTTAGTAAAAAAAAAATGTTCAGTTGGTAGGGTGGGAGGAATGAATTAATCCAAAAAATCTTTTAGCAGCGTCCACAAAATATAGTTTTATTACTAAATAATTTGTTTCTGCAATTGAAATTTTATTTAAAATTCTAAGTTAAGATATCACCATAACTCACCAGCCACAGCCAAATTTGTGTTAAATGATCCGGGGTGGGGCGTTGGGGCACACCTCTCCCCGGACATCTAGTAAGGCTAAATGATTATATCAGATACTTTTATAAGTTTCTATACAGGAGTTTTTTAGTAAAAGAACCATGAATACTAAATTCTGCTAAAAAATATCAGAAACTGACACTGTTGTAAAAAAAAGGACTATTTTACTTATTTTTCAAGATAATGGTGAGTAATTTTTCCCATTTGATAATTTGATCTTTGAATTAACTGTTTTTCTTTGTAATAAATCTTTTTTTTGGGGGGGGAGTTTTTTACGGGATTTAAAAATGTTAAGATATATTTACATTTCTTCCTTTAATATTGCCTAAACTTATCACATTACATATTTTGGTGGTACCTATTGGACTCTTGCCCTTAATTTACTGTTTTACTTGCCATTGTCAGGCATAATTCCGGCTAAACATAGATATTTTCTAAGTCTTGTTTCTCACTGTTTATCGGCAAATTGATGTAGATATTTTACAATGTCTCACCCTCAGCTTTTTATCAGCAAATCAATTTAGATATTTTAACCCCATCCCCACCACTGTGTAAATTTTTTTTGATGAATTTTTACAAATCTAATTTAAAATATCTGGTACTGCCAATTTTGGCTTCACAGATATATTTTACTAAATAAATTTAATCCCTTTGATTGAAAAGAAAAAATTCCGAAAATCAAGGAATTATCCAATTTTAATAAAAATTATTCAACTTTTATAAAAATTTCAGTGTTGATGAATGAATTTTATAATGCATAAGTTATTTTATTTCAAAACTTTCTGATTTTTTCCAGGTATAACACTGTGGTGGTGTTATGGAGTGACTGGCGATATCTCATTAAATAGTTGAAAAAAAAAAAATTGGGGTATAAAAATAACAATTGTTTTTAGAGTCGTACTATTGAAGTCAGTTAGCATACTGTTGGTTTGAATAACAGCAGCTAAGTACAACTCAAGCAGTGTCCAAGACAGTTGATATAAATAGGACTCAACAATGATTCATCCATGAATCTGGGTGATTTGGGTGATTCCATTCCTTGAGTTCTGATTGGCTGCTTGACTGCTTGATTTGAATGACATTGTGGAGTCTTATATATACTCTGTCATTTTGCAGTGGACTTTGTAGCTTTCAGGATTGTATCTGTCATGCTGAAGCATTTGAATCAGCACTACGGGACCAAACTGCAATGACTGATACCACAGACATAGCTACTGTTCGGATGTCAACATATCGCAGACAGAAGATCAGTGCAGCACAGACCAATAAGGGTAAAAATCCTACTAGCACCTCTACTACATGCACAAACTGCATTGCTGAACAAACCCCTCGTCAAGCTTGCATGGATTGTGGTAGCCACCAACACAGCACTCTGGGAAAAGGTGCCCGCCATTTAATGTGTCCAGCATGGGGTCAAATATGTAACACCTGTAGGAAACCAAACCATTTTTCAACAGTGTGCCGTACAATGAAGGAACATCACCAAGCAGTAGTAAAAAGCTTCGAAGGTGATGAGGCTCCCATGGATATTCTCATAGCCCACATCACATTTGACCAAACAACGGGCACATTCACATCCAGAAATGATGACCAATTAACAGAAATAAATGCATCCATAATCCTATTCTCACTAAATCCGGATCCCAGATAGGCTATAAACATCCCCAGTAATTGTAGTACTACACTAAGAATTTTCCCTGACAGGGTTGCCACTATCTGTCTTGGAGGACCAAAACATTTACTGGACATGGGGCTTACAAAGGACAACCTTGTTCCATCAAGAAAGATCATTGGGGCAGTGGGAGGTTTCACCCTTATGTGTCAGGGTTGGCTGCCTGTTGAATTTGTCGTTAGAGGAAAATCAACCAAACAAGCCCTCTACATATGCGGAAATATCCAGCGCCTCTATTTCAGCAAGGCCGCATGCATTGATGTGGGAATATTGCACAAAGATTTTCCCAACCCTTTAGCCGACAAACAACATAAAGAGTGTGGCCCCTGTACCTATTCCTAGCGCTTTGCCTGAGCCCCTAATCTGGCCTTCATCAACTTAGCATATGAGAAGCACAGAAATCTGTGCGGTAAGCAAGGAGCTGATGGTAGATGTTGTGTTCCCCCTCAGATGCAATAAAAATCTTCTTTGTCTAGTGCTAGTGAAAAGGGGATAGACCCCCTAACTGTCTGATAGGCCCCCTTCTATTTTGGGTTTGACTGGTCACTTCTTGCTAATAGGTGTAATATAAGCTTTAAATGACAGAAATTCCAGCACATTGCCTTTGTTATTTTTTTGTTGTGAAAACAGATTAATTCACTATGGAATTTTCTGTCATTTAAATAACCTTATATTAACCCTATTAGCAAGAAGTGACCAGTCAAACCAAAATAGAAGGGGGCCTATCAGACAGTTAGGGGGTCTTCCCCTTTTCACTAGCACTAGACAAAGAAGATTTTTATTGCATCTGAGGGGAACACAACATCTACCATCAGCTCCTGCTTTACCGCAAGATTTCTGTGCTTCTCATATGCTAAGTTGATGAAGGCCAGATTAGGGGCTCAGCAAAGCGCTAGGAAATAGTACAGGGGCCACACTCTTATGTTGTTTGTCGGCTAAAGGGTTGGGAAAATCTTTGCTGCATATTCCCACATTCAATGCATGCGGCCTTTGCTGAAATAGAGGCGCTGGATATTTCCGGCATATGTAGAGGGCTTTTTGGTTGATTTTCCTCTAACGACAAATTCAACAGGCAGCCACCCTGACACATAAGGGGTTGAAACCTCCCACTGCCCCAATGATCTTTCTTGATGGAACAAGGTTGTCCTTTGTAAGCCCCATGTCCAGTAAATGTTTTGGTCCTCCAAGACAGATAGTGGCAACCCTGTCAGGGAAAATTCTTAGTGTAGTACTACAATTACTGGGATGTTTATAGCCTATCTGGGATCCGGATTTAGTGAGAATAGGATTATGGATGCATTTATTTCTGTTAATTGGTCATCATTTCTGGATGTGAATGTGCCCGTTGTTTTGGTCAAATGTGATGTGGGCTATGAGAATATCCATGGGGAGCCTCATTCACCTTCGAAGCTTTTTTTACTACTGCTTGGTGATGTTCCTTCATTGTACGGCACACTGTGAAAAATGGTTTGGTTCCTACAGGTGTTACATTATTTGACCCCATGCTGGACACATTAAATGGCGGGGCACCTTTTCCCAGAGTGCTGTGTTGGTGGCTACCACAATCCATGCAAGCTTGACGAGGGGTTTGTTCAGCATGCAGTTTGTGCATGTAGTAGAGGTGCTAGTAGGATTTTTACCCTTATTGGTCTGTGCTTCACTGATCTTCTGTCTGCGATATGTTGACACCGAACAGTAAGCTATGTCTGTTGGGTATCAGTCATTGCAGTTTGGTCCCGTAGTGCTGATTCAAATGCTTCAGCATGACAGATACAATCCTGAAAGCTACAAAGTCCACTGCAAAATGACAGAGTATATATAAGACTCCACAATGTCATTCAAATCAAGCAGTCAAGCAGCCAATCAGAAACTCAAGGAATGGAATCACCCAAATCACCCAGATTCATGGATGAATCATTGTTGAGTCCTATTTTATCAACTGTTCTTGGACACTGCTTGAGTTGTACTTAGCTGCTGTTATTCAAACCAACAGGATGCTAACTGACTTCAATAGTACGACTCTAAAAACAATTGTTATTTTTATACCCCAATTTTTTTTTTTTTCAACTATTTTAATGAGATATCGCCAGTCACTCCATAACACCACCACAGTGTTTATACCTGGAAAAAATCAGAAAGTTTTGATCTCTCTCTTTT
>CM042151.1:99854321-100019321 GCA_023376005.1 Doryteuthis pealeii
AATCCGCATTACGGAAAATCTCATTGATAAATAAACACTGAAAATTTCATTAAAATCCGATAATTCCCTGATTTTTGGTAAATTATTTTCTGTAGGGGAGCTAAAGTCATTTTGTCAAAAACGCATTTTAGGCTCATTTTGCCAGTAGCTAGATTTAACAATTAATGAATTTTATAATGCATCAGTTATTTTATTTCAAAACTTTAATTTAGTATTTTTGCTATGAAAAAATAATATATAAAATTCATTTAAAATAAAAATATTCGGATTTTAAGTTCAAAATGTTATATTTTATTTAAGTTCAAAATGTTATATAAATCAGGGAATTATCGGATTTTAATAAAATTTTCAGTGTTTATTTATCAATGAATGATCTTTATAATACATTATTTATTTTATTTCAAAACTTTCTCATTTTTTCAGGTCACTTATTTTTTACCCCACTTATGTTGGATGTCATCTTGTCAAAAACGCATTTTATGCCCTTTTTGGGTATAGCATTAAAAAAAAAATCATTACATATGCAGTTTATTTTTAATAGATTTAAAACGATTTGTTTTGGTCAATGTGAAATCTCTACTCAAAAAATTTTTCTGTCTGCTCGCAATCAATTCGCTCACCGTCTGTTCGCCAACACATCGCTCACATCCACTGCCAAGAAATTCAGCTCATTTATTACTCCACTCCTCTCCCACAAACCACCTCACTTCCGGTCTGTACTCTTATAAAAGAAACTTAACATTTCTTTTTTTAGCACGAGGTAAGAGGAGTTTAATTTCGACACGATCTGCCATTCCTCCTTTTTTTAATGGTTTTCGGCGCTTGTTTGATTCCCCAAATTTTGGTAAATTATTTTCTAGGGGGGGCTAAAGTCATTTTGTCAAAAACACAGTTTAGCCTCATTTTGGGTATCCCTACCTTAAACCTAATGATTAATAGGTACCACCAATTTGACCCTGTGCAATTTACTCAATTTACTCAATAAATACAAAACAAACCTTAAACCTAATGAGAAAAATTATACTTTTATTAAATTAAAAAAATCTAGTTGATTTGACAATAGTTTTTGTTTTTTAGACTATTAACTATTGACTTTATTTCAACAAGGCAATTCGGCAGGTTTTTTCTTCGAATTAAATTGATGAGAACGTTGACTAATTTTAAAAGATTCTTTAGAAACCGAGATTAATTTGTAGCAGTACAAAGTCGACAGTAATCAACAATGATTGTAAAACACAGGATTCAAATTTGCAAAATATTTTTCCATTTCATGACTAACTTCATGTGATTATTGTTCAATTAAAACTATAAGTAAAAGTTATTATTATATTTCTTGATGAAATTCATTCTGCTGCTTCTATTCTCCTTCACATCTCTCTTATCTTACAATTTATACTACTTCACTTTATATTTAATGCTGTTAAAAGCTAGCTCATTAGGTACCACCAATTTACCCTATGAAATTTATCTTGAAATATTTTTGTCTATTCAAAAGAACAATCATGAACAAAACCCCAAAAAACTTGTGATGATTTTTTAAACATATTATCAGCTTACGAAAACAATGTTTACCTTTTTGCACTGTTAAATCAATTGAAATTTAACGTAGCCAAAAACAAGTTACAACTAGAGCCTTTTTTATTAAATTCTATAAAAAATCATGTAATGGTTTTATTTTCACAAAAATTTCCATAATTACTTACTTTTTGATGAAAATATGATTTTTACTTTTTTTCTATAAAGATAAGAATCTGAATAATTATATCAAAAGATTTTTATAAGTTTCTATACGGGAGTTTTTTTTTTTTGGGGGGGGTAAGTAAAAGAACTAGGAATACAGAATTCTGCTAAAAAAATTCAATAAAGAAACTGACCCTGTTGTGAAAAAAACAATGGACTGTTTTACTTATTTTTCAAGAAAACACTGACTAATTTTTACCCAGTGGGATAATTTGATCTTTGAATTATTTGTTTTTCTTTTTAACAACTTTTTATGTTCGTTGTTTCTTTTTTGCAAGATTTTTTAAAAAATGTTCAAAAATATTTATATTTCTTCCTTCAGTATGGCCTAAACTGATCATGTGACATATTTTGGTGGTACCTACAGCCCATATAACTAAATATAGAGATAGAAGATAATAGATTTTTTTTTTAAGTTCCTCATTTTCAAACAATTACCAAAAAATTAGGGAATTCTTTTCAGTGAAATTTAAAAAAAAAAAAAAAAGTTTCTAAACAATTCAGAATGTGGAAGAAAAAGTTATTTTCTTAAAACTAATAAAATAATTTTTGTAGCTTGTTTTGTTTTTGGTTTTTTCCTTGTAGTTTGAAAAACAATTTGTTTTTTTAAATTAAGGACCAGCAATTCAAGCATACATTTTCTCTTGAAATTAAACAAATAAACATTAATAAAATCCATTATCTAAGTTTAAATTTTAGTTTTAGTTGAAAAATACTAACTTAATGCACAACAGTAAAAAAATAAAAAGAAAAGAAAAGAAAAATGATATGTAATTTTATTTTTAATACATTTTAAACAATCAAATTTACCCACAAAATGATTAAGTGAAACTTTATGATGCACTCAAAACAAACTATCTTATCAACATCTTTAAAGACTTGTAAAAGTTTATTTTGAGAAATTTACATAAAAGATCATTGAATACACTATGTACAGAAAAATTACTCACACGTTAACATTGTATTTGAATGTAAGTTTTTTTTTTCTTTTCTTTTAACCACACAGAAAAATAAAACTCTGCTAAAGAATTCTGGTGTTTTCTTGTTTAGAAAAAAAATGATTGGGAAATATCTTAATACTATGGTAGCTGAGACATAACAATTCATCAACAATACTGATTGATAAATAAAAAATTACCAAAAATCAGAGTGTTATCTGATATTAATAAAATTTTCACTGTTGACTTATTAATAAGTGAATTTTGTAATGCATCAGTTATTTTGTTAAAAATGTTGTAGATTTCTTTCAGGTTACTTACACACACATCTTTTGTAGATTAAAAACACTTAGGGTTGGGCTATGTCTTTATTAAAATTAAATTTAATAGATGTTAAAATTAAGTTATTTTGAATTACAATGAATGTTTTAATGAACTTACCTTTCTTTTAAATTTCTGAATTATTTACAGCTGATTACAGCCCGCCGGATGTGTAACACTGTATAATGAAAGATCTCCTATTTTAATTTTCCCTTTAATAATACTTTAATTTTCCTTTATTCACAGATAACAAGATTGGGGACAAAGAATTTGGAAACTTAAATGACACATTCAAACTGTGAGATGACCTGTTCTGCGATCTGCACCTTCGATGCACAATGTCTAAACCCCAAACGTTGTGATATTCTGTGCTGGACGATTTGAAAGGCATGAGTCAGAGACAGGCTCACAAGGATTAAAACAAACAACAACTACAAAGTTTGTAAACAAGATGCGGATGGAAGAAGGGGGTCTGTGATACTTTTAATATTTATCTCAACTGGCTGGCTACTGACTTCACTTGTTGTGGATTTGGAGCAAACTACTGCTACCAACGTTAACACCTCTAGGGCCTGGAGTTGACTGCCTAAGTGCTGGAGTTTAGTAGTATTTATGTAAAGTTCTCCTCCACCATCCCCCTGCTCCAGACCACACAGATGGCCAGTACTTCTAGACGACATTAACCCTTAAAATTGAAGTAATTAAATCTTTTCCCAGACGTAGTGTCTTCAATACAAGACCATTAATTTTTTCAAAAAAGATTTTCTCATTTCAATCCTTTTTGCTTTTGGTACCTAGATGCCTAAGATATTATCATCAAGTGGTCACATTTAATGATGGTCGTATAACCCTCTCAAACCTTACAGCCTAATCTTTTGTGTTTGTAAAAAGGACAAACAACCACCCATTTACTTATGCCTGCCTTTAATCTATTCTCTTTTTATTCATTTATTTATATATTCTGACCATGTTCGTCCTCAATCATAGTATCACAAAACACATCCCAAAGGAAAAATATATTCTTTCTAAGTGTGGTGTTACTTATATATCTCTAGACAAGGTATTTTTCTTCCAAAATTTACTACAAGAGTATTTTCCTTAAATTCATATTTTAAAGAACAACTGGGAAAAGAAAGTAGAGTAAAAGGCTATATTTCTTCAGTGTCCAGATCAGTGTTTTTCATGGTTCAGAATATAAGATAGATATGGAAACACACACCATAGAGAAACCAGATTCTAGTAAAATTTGCATGTCAGGATCTTTAGAGAGTTCTGATTTGAAATCACACAGTGGAAAGAAAACATATTCTTGTAAAGTCTGTGGATCAACATTTTCTTGGAGTTCCCACTTGAAAGACCACATGCGAACACACACAGGTGAGAAACCATTTTCTTGTGAAGTCTGTGGATCAGCATTTACTTGGAGTTCCAGTTTGAAAAGCCATATGCGAACACACACTGGAGAGGAACCATTTTCTTGTGACATCTGTGAATCAGCATTTTCCATGAATTCCACTTTGAAAAAACACATGCGAACACACACTGGAGAGAAACCATTTTCTTGTGAAATCTGTGGATCAGCATTTTCACAGAGTTCCAATTTGAAAAGCCATATGCAAACACACACTGGAGAGGAACCATTTTCTTGTGAAATCTGTGGATCAGCATTTACTAGGAGTTCCAGTTTGAAAAGACATATGCGGACACACACAGGAGAGAAACCATTTTCTTGTGAAGTCTGTCGATCAGCATTTTCAGAGAATTCCAATTTGAAAAGACACATGGAAAGACACTGGAGAGAAACCATTTTCTTGTGAAATCTGTGGATTGGCGTTTTCACAGAGTTCCCATTTGAAACCCACATGCGAACACACACTGGAGAGAAACCATTTTCTTGTGAAATCTGTGGATCAGCATTTTCACAGAGTTCCATTTGAAAATCCACATGCGAACACACACTGGAGAGAAGCCATTTTCTTGTGAAATCTGTGGATCAGCATTTTCTACTAGTTCTTATTTGACAGCACACATGCGTATACACACTGGAGAGAAACCATTTTCTTGTAAAGTCTGTGATTCAGCATTTTCAGAACATTCCAATTTGAAAAGACATATGAGAGTACACACTGCTGACAGACAAAATAATTCTAGTGAAGTGTATGCATCCAAATTTTCAGACAATTCTGATTTGAAAATACATCTGTGAACACACACTGGGGAAAAACATATTCTTGTGAAGTGTGTAGATAAGAGTTTTTAGATCTTTCCAATTTGAAAAGCCACAAATAAACTCACACAATCAAAAATCCTGAAAAAATGTTGTAATTTGTCCTGGAAAATTTGAATTATCTGAAACAAAATTAATGTTATTGTTACACTTAGCAAATTGAACTAATAAAATAACAAGGACTGTGTTTTTATTTTTTTAATTTTTAAGGCTCACCGAATCTAATCCTTCTCAAATTAGTCATGAATCTTCATTGAAAGAAAGAATTCATTGATTAACATCGACACTGAAAATTTTATTAAAATCAGATAATTCTCTGATCTTTAGCATTTTTTTATCAATCTGGGCCTCCACATTTTTAACATATTTTTTGCTGACATTTTGTAAAAAAAGCACAAGATTTTTTTTGGAACTCTAGTTTTTCTGCATGTTTTGAACAAAAAAAAAAATTAATAATTTTTCTGTACATAGTGTATTTGATGTTTTTATTATTGATTTCTAAGAAGAAACTGTTATTAGTCTTAAAATCTTAAATAATGTAGGTGTTTTAGTCTGTACCTACTTCACCCAAAGCATCCATTTTAGCTGAATTTAATTGTTTAAAATGTATTAAAAATAAATTACATACATAATATATTTTTACTTTTTTTAAATTTTTACTGATGCTCATTATATTAAAAGTATAATGAGCATCAGTAAAAAAAAAAAAATAACAAAGCAAAAAGATATTACATGTGTAATTTATTTTTAATACATTTTAAACAATTAAATTCAGCTAATTTCTTAAAAATCAATAAGAAAATTTGACCTTAAATAATCAATTTAATAAATTTTAATTTGTTTTTAAAATGAAAATTAGCACACAAATTGGTGGTACCTATCAAATATGTTCAGTCATGCGTTTGTCACTTTTTATCGACAAATATATGTAGATATTATACACCCCCCCTCTTTTTATCAGTACATCAGTTTAGATATTTTACAACCCACCCTGTTTCAAAAAAAAAAATTTTTCATGAATTTGTACAAAATACAGTGATCACGCCGCCTCGTGGCGTAACATCCTTCTATCTTTTTCAATATCTTTATCTTTAAACTAATTTAAAAATCAATTTGATTTATCCTTTTTAATGATTGTTTCCCATATGGTATTCATCTCTATATTTGGTCTACTCAATAGGTCACTACAGCCCAACATATGAGCTGCTTCTTTAAGACGTCTTGTTTTCCATGTCCTTTCCTGTCTATTATTTCAACTTGAAACTATAACTTTAATATAGGGCTGATTTAGCTCAGTGGTAGAGCATCTGCCTGGGAACCACAAGGTTCCTGGTTCAATACTGGCCTTCGTCAACTTAGCATATGAGAAGCACAGAAATCTGTGCGGTAAAGTAAGGAGCAGATGGTAGATATTGTGTTACCCCTCAGATGCAATAACAATCTTCTTGGTCTAGCACTAGTGAAAAGGGGATAGATTCCCTCACTGTCTGTCTGATAGGCCCACCAATGATTTTACTTCAATTTTGATTGATAAATAAAATATTACAAATATAAAGCGAGGTGGGTGTAATTGTAAAATTTCTTCATATATTTGCTGATAAAAAATGAGAAACACAGCATGGTAAATATTTGAAATTTGTACAAATTGAATAAAAAAAAATCTATTTAAAACATTGGGTGGGGGTGTAAAATATCTTAATTTATTTCCTGATAAAAAAAACAGTAATGTTGATCATGGCTAAGTAGATATGGCACTCTGCCTCAGATGCAATAACAATCTCCTTGGTTTCATGCTTGTGAAGAGGAGATAGACTCCCTCACTGTCTTGCTGATACCGACATTAGGCCACACCCCCAACAACTTTTCCTTATTTTTATTCAATAGTATGTAAAATATAGATTAAAGCGAGGGGGATCTTTGTAAAATATCTACATATATTTGCCGATAAAAAGTGAGAAACACAGTATGGTAAATATTTGAAATTTTTACAAATTCAATAAAAAAAATAGATTCATTTAAAACATTGGGTGGTGGCTTAAAATATCTAAATTGATTTGCTGATAAAAAAAAAGTAATGTTGATCACGGCTAAGCAAAAACAGGAGGCCATTCAATTTTATTGTACAAGTTGTCCATAAAGTCAGTTTGCTTTAAATAATACATAACTTTAAAGTGCATATGGACTTTGTGGACACCCTATGTAGTTAATTGATAGATGTAGGCATCATCTATAATGAACCCAAGATACTTGATTAACCTTGCATCATAAAAAAAAGTAAGAATAAAACTGTCTAAATGTGTCAATTTTAGATTAATATCAATTAAATTATGAAATTTCCATGAACAAATGCTCTCCTGGAAAATTGTAAAAGTGTCCTAGAAACATCCTGGAAAAGGATTTCCTAAAATGAGTGGGAACCCTGCACTGTAGGTTTTTGAAATTAAAAAGTTTTTTTTCAGCTCTAGAGTGCAAAGAAGAGGACAGAAAATTAAAAGTGACTAATATCTCAACATAACTAGTGATTTATCTTCTTGAAATTATTGCATAATCAAAGTATTCTGTTGACAAAAATGTAAAAGCACTTAAAGTCAAAAATTGGTTTCAAGTGCAAAAATTTTTTTTTCTTTTTTCTTGTTTAATTTGATGGTATTATCGTTTAATCAAAACAAGAAATCAAACTTCAAAATAAATATTAAATTTTGAAACATGCTTACATGTTAGGATCTATTTGAAGATACACATGCGTGTGGTCATATAGGCCAATAACAGTTGATCACAATTTACTTTGATTATTTTAAATAAAATTTGTTAATTTAACCAAGTACTAATTCTATTTTATGTTATAGATATGAGTATGTTCAATTTAATTTGATTTTCCTTAGTGTGTTATAAATAAGTCCCCTTTTTGTTTGTGGAATTCTGTATTAAAAACATTGGAACTGATGAGGTTGCATGAAAGGAAACAGGAAGAAAAAATAATCATAAACACAACCAACACCTAAAAAGGTGAAATAAACTGAAACCTGATACCTTTACAGGAGTCACCTAACTCACTGGAATGTTGGGTCTTGGAGGAATTAAAGACATCAAAGTTAATATGAGTCTTTGTTTTCTTTAATAAGAACATGAAAATTTAAGATGAAAAAAATAATTTTAAAAATTGAAAAAATAAGACAAAAATTGAAAAATAAAATTCTAAAATGAATAAAAAATTTAGAAATAAATTTTTAGAAATTGATCAAGAAGAACAGCAGATCTTAATTTAAATTTTATCCCAAATTGTGAACTTTTTTTTTTTTTTCAGATGAGATATGAGTTATTTTTATTTATGCAGCCATACCAACCTTTGTCTCATAACCAAATGCAGTGTGATAGACATTTATAATTCTTTCTTTGTGTCCTCCCCTACATTACCATACTCTATATAAAATATCTCAGCTCATATCCATCTTAAGTATCAACCAATGGAACACAGAAAACTTGTAAACAACATGGAAAAATAGCACCTTTTAAAAAAAATCAATGAAACCCTTTTTAAATCTACATATAGCACAATTCTTAAAAAAAGGTTAGTCAGTCTATTATTAGGTAAAGAGGTGAGCAGCATTTTTTTTTTTTTTTTTTTCACATGTGTGTGGTCATATAGGCCAATTACTGTCCTGCTGGAGCTCCTTTGATTACTGTCAAACTTAAATGAGCCTAAAATGCGTTTTTGACAAAATGACTTTAGCCCCCCCCCCTACAGAAAATAATTTATCAAAAATCAGGGAATTATCAGATTTTAATGAAATTTTCAGTGTTTATTTATCAATGAATGATCTTTATAATGCATTATTTATTTTATTTCAAAACTTTCTCATTTTTTTCAGGTCACTTATTTTTTACCCCCCTTATGTTGGGGGCGTAATATTTTTTGAAGTTGTTCTTATTTTGTACTAATTACAGTATAAATAAAGAGATAAAAGATCGAAGTTATGAATAGAAAAAAAAACAAAAAAACATTACGATGGTTATTCTATGAGAAAATAAATACCGAAATTCGAAAAATAAAATGTAAAAAAATAATAGGTAATTAATTTTTTGGTGATTTCTTTTTTACTCATTTCGATAATTATTTAATTGGCTATTATCATATAAAAGAAAATATTATACATCGATATTTTTTCTGCTTAAAAAGGGGAGGGGGTACATTTTCAATAAAGTTTTTCTTCAAAACTTATTACTTTATTTGTCTATTTGGTTTGCATTAAATAGATATTTATTTCTTGAATCTAAAAATATAACATCTTAAAATCAACATCAGAATACTTTTATTTTAAATGAATTTTATATATTAATTTTTCATAGCAAAAATACTAAATTAAAGTTTTGAAATAAAATAACTGATGCATTATAAAATTCATTAATTGATAAATCAATACTGAAAATTTCATTAAAATCGGATAATTACCTGATTTTTTTTTTTTTTTTTTTTTTCAGTCGTGAATATTATATTAAAATTGTAAACAAGCGCTTAAAACCCTTGAAAATGGCGGATCGCGTCGAAATTGACCAAAACAATTTTAATGATGGTTATTATGTTACTACTTATCGATTTAGACAAAGTTTGACCTTAAATAATAGATTTAATTATTTTTAATTCGCTTTTAAAATTCCTAGCAGACGACAAAAGTGTCAATGCCTATACTTATCGATGTAGACAAAAGTTTGACCTTAAATAATCGATTTAATTAATTTTGATTAGTTTTTAAAAAAAACATTAGCAGACTTTTGCAGCCGATTTTGGGGTATTCTTACTTAATGCATACAGATTAAAATTTGACGATTCCCTAATTGTTTTCGATTTCGAAAAAATTAAAAATTTGAAATTATTACGTCACTTTAGTGATCCGTATTATCTCCCTTTGTTTGACTTTCATTAGAAAATATTTCTGTATTGATTGCAAATAAACAAGACGTTTTAATTTCATTCAAACAGAAAACATTTGATTTATTTGAAATATTACATTTTTATTCACTTTCTCTCTAACGTTGTATGGGAAAAAGGAAAAGAAATCAGACAAAAGAAAGAAGTAAGTATAATGTTCTGTTATTATCTTTCTTACGTGATTTGTAGTAACAACTTTTGTTTTCTACTGACGAAGAAGTGAAATATTTTTTTATTTTGTGACAATACTTTATGGATATAAAATTATGTGGAATCATTTGAAAACTGATTCAATTTTCGCTGTTTTGTGGGTGACATAAACAGTGTCTACCATCGAAATCTTAGCTAATTAAATTTCCATTAGATCTTTTTAAAACTATTTTATCATAAACGATGATTTTATTCAATAAATACAAAACAAGCCTTAAACCTGACGAGAATAAATTATACTTTTATTAAATTAAAAAAAATCTAGTTGATTTGACAACAGTTTTTGTTTTTTAGACTATCAACTATTGACTTTATTTCAACAAGGCAATTCGGCAGGTTTTTTTCCGAATTAAATTGATGAGAACGTTGACTCATTTTAAAAGATCTTTTAGTAACCGAGATTAATTTGTAGCGGT
This sequence comes from Doryteuthis pealeii, assembly GCA_023376005.1. Lineage (NCBI taxonomy): Eukaryota > Metazoa > Mollusca > Cephalopoda > Myopsida > Loliginidae > Doryteuthis > Doryteuthis pealeii. The sequence goes on from CM042151.1 coordinate 99,865,101, forward strand.
ACAAATCGACAGCAATTAACAATGATTGTAAAACACAGGATTCAAATTTGCAAAATATTTTTTCATTTCATGACAAACTTCATGTGATTATTGTTCAATTAAGACTATGTTATTATATTTCATGATAAAATTCATTAAGTAAAAATGTTGTACAATTTATTTGACAAAAATTTGCTGTTATTATTCAATGATAACAGCAAATTTTTGAAATTTTGTCAAATTGTAAAACATTTTTTATTGTTAGATTATCAAAGACATTCAGACAAGCGAATCTGTGACGTCATGGCTGCTGCTGCTTCTATTCTCCTTCACGTCTCTCTTATCTTACAATTACTACTACTTCACTTCATATTTAATGTTGTTAAAAGCTAGCTCATTGTGAAATTTATCTTGAAATTTTTTGTCTATTCAAAAGAACAAAAAAAAAAAACTCCTGATGATTTAAAAAAATATTACCATCTGACGGAAATAATGAAAAATATAAACGAAAACAATGTTTACATGTTCGCACCGTTTAAGCAATTGAAATTTAACGTAGCCAAAAACAAGTTACGACTGGACCCTTTTTTAAAAATTCTATCAAAAATCATGTAATAGTCTACACGAAAATTTCCATAATTACTTACTTTTTAGGAAAATATGTTTGAAATAGGTTTTTCCTAAAATATATTAGAGGAAATATGTTTTACGAGGTCTACCCCACCCCTGCGCCATTTTATTTTATGGAATATGAAAAATTGAACCGACAAAAAACGACTTTTACTTTTTTCTATAAAGATAAGGGCCTGAATAATTATGTCAGAAGATTTTTATAAGTTTCTATACGGGAGTTTTTTTAGTAAAAGAACCAGGAATACAGAATTCTCCTAAAATATTAATGAAGAAACTGACCCTGTTGTAAAAAAAAATGGACTGTTTTACTTATTTTTCAAGATAATGGTGAGTAATTTTTCCCCAGTGAGATAATTTGATCTTTGAATTAATTGTTTTTCTTTGTAACCACTCTTTATGTTCGTTGTTTCTTTTTTGAGAGATAAAAAAAAATTAAAAAATATTCACATTTCTTCCTTCAATATGGCCTAAACTGATCACGTGACATAATTTGGTGGTACCTACAGCCCCTCAAACTAAATATAGGGATAGGTACACAAAAGGAGATAATAGATTTTTTTTTTAATTTCTTTATTTTTGGAACAATTACCAAAAGTTCTTTTTAGTTAAATTTTCCCCACTTTATTCATTGATAATTTAATTTTGTAATGAATTGCTTATTTTATAAAAAAAAAGTTCAGAATGTTGAAGAAAAAAAATTTCCTGGCCCTAATTTTTACATTTCTTGAAAGAAAAAGAAAAATTCAATATCCAAAAAAACTTATTTAATAATTTGTAGGGACCACCAATTGATCAGTTTAGGCAATCTTGAATAAAACGGAAATAAATATTTCTGAACTTTGTTTATCAAAAATCTCGTAAAAAAACAATTAAAGATCGTACAGGGTTGTTACAAAGAAAAACAGTTAATTCAAAGATCAAATTATCCGATTGGAAAAATTACATCATTATCTTAAAAAATAAACAAACCTATCCATACATGCGAAAGGGTAATTTTCAGGCCGTAATTTAGACAGAAAAAAATACATATTATTACCTCTTACGGTTATGCATCTAAGTACGGTTGGGTGCAGCGGACATACTTTTTTAGCCAAAATTTACTATTAAAATGAATAAAAACTTTAATATTAAACTATTAAATGAATAAAAACTTGAAAAGATTTAATCTGAAAATTTTGCAGTGAAATTGACGTTAAAAAAAATGTCTTTGGTTTTAGTATTAATTTTTAAAATCGAAAATAAAATGAAAATTTGAATATTTTTTCTAAGAGAAAAACTGATAAAATAATCATATATACTTACTTTTTATTCTAATTGGTTGAAAAAGTTAAATAAAATAATTTTTTACGCTAAGCAAAACCAACTTTGGTTACTGAGAAGTGTCTCGTCTCTTCGTATAAAAACAAAACAAATATGTCAGTTTTGCTCCTCCGTATATTCTAAGAATCACACATTACTATTCAATAATAAAGATTACAAATTCTGTTAAAAATATTAATCTAGCTCAAATCGGACCAATTTTTAGTTCACCTGAATTCTAAAATTCATATATTTAAATATCCGTGAAAAATTCGATTTTTTGACGCAAAAAAAAAAAATTAAATTTATTTCACGCAGAAAATAAAAATATTTAAGCACACAAAAAATTGAAAATTTCTTAAAAAATTTTTTTTTTTTTTTGACAGTTTAATAGAAAATAGTACATACCAATTACATAAGCAAAAAAAGTTTTCAAATATTATTATTATGACATTTTTTTGCACTTTTTTATTTCCGATTTCATTAATTTTTCCTAAAAAAACTATAATTTGGTACATTATACAATTTCATTGATATAGTTATTCAGACTCTTATCTTTATAGAAAAAAAGGTACAGAATTTTTCTGACACGTCATTTTTTTTATCTCATAAAATAAAATTGGGGGGGGGGTGATAGACCTCATAAAAATATTTTCCCTAATAGAAAACAACTATTTCAGATGTATTTACATCAAATAGTAAAGATTTATGGAAATTTTCATGAAAATCAGATAATTAATTGATTTTTCATAGAATTTTTAAATTCTTATCATAACTTGTTTTTAGCTATGTTAAATTTCAGTTGATTTAACAGTGCAAAAATAAAAACATTGTTTTTCATTATTTCCGTAAGCTGAAAAAAATGTTTTTAAATCATCAGGAATTTATTTAATGTTTTTTCTTTCAAATGGAAAATTTTTTTTAAGAAAAAATTAATTTTTCTGCAAGTTTCATTGTGTTAAATATAGGGGGGGGTAAATTTTCACATGGTAAAATTAATGGTACCTAATAATTTGAAAGCTATTTTCTTAAAACTCATAAATGTTATTTGAAATTTTTAAAGTTATTTTCTTAAAACTACTAAAATAATTTTCGTACTGCGTTTAGTTTGAAAAACAATTTTTTTTAATTAAGGACCAAAAATTCGAGTGCACATTTTCACTTAAAAAAAAAGAATTAAACCCATTATTTAAGATTAAATTTTAGTTTTAGTCGTAAAATACTAACATAATGCACAACAGCAAAATTATGTTTTTAAAACATTTTAAACAATTAAATTCGCCCCCAAAATGATTTATATTTATGATGCACTCAAAACAAACTATCTTATCAACATTTTTAAATACTTGTAAAAGTTTATTTTTAGAAATTAACATAAAAGATCATTGAATACACTATGTACAAAAAAATTAGTCACACGTTAACATTGTATTTAAATGTAAGTTTGTTTTTTCTTTTTTCTTTCAACCACACAGAAAAATAAAACTCTGCTAAAGAATTCTGGTGTTTTCTTGTTTAGAAAAAAATAATTGGGAAATATCTTAATACTATGATAGCTGAGACATAACAATTCATCAACAATACTGATTGATAAATAAAATTTACCAAAAATCAGAGTGTTATCCAATATTAATAAAATTTTCCCTGTTGACTTATTAATAAGTGAATTTTGTAATGCATCAGTTATTTTGTTAAAAATATTGTAGATTTCTTTCAGGTTACTTACACCACATCTTTTGTAGATTAAAAACACTTAGGGTTGGGCTATGTCTTTATATATATTAAAATTAAATTTAATAGGTGTTAAAATTAAGTTATTTTGAATTACAATGAATGTTTTAATGAACTTACCTTTTTTTAAATTTCTGAATTATTTACAGCTGATTTTTATATGAGCCAAGGTAAACGAATCAAAATTCTTTAAAATGAATATTACTATTAGCTCAATCCACATGAGCCTCTAGAGTAATAATTAATAAATAAAATTCATTTAATATATAATGCCCATAATTTTAAATTTTTAAATAATTTTTTTAGAAATATCAGAAGTCCATGTAGATAGTTATGTATAAATAAATATATCCATCACTGTCATTAGATCATTCATCCTGCTAATATTTCAAATAATTATTTCTGTTTTTTTTTTTTTGTTCTTTGGTATTTTTGTCATCCGAGACTGATGCTCTAATTTACATGATGTTTTACCAACTTAGATATTTTCCGTGTTGTGTTTTTATCGCTTTTTATAGGCAAATTAATGTAGATATTTTACAATGACCCATGCCCTATTTCCTAGGGGTATACAGAAAATGCATTCCTCTCAATCAGTAATTCCACACAAGCAGTGCATGCTTGTTTTTAAAGTATGAATAGTCACAACCATACTAATTGATTTTTTGTGTTAAATTCTAGTTGTATATTCATTCTCTGTATAAAAATATCATCCAATAAAAAACACACTAAAAAAACCTAAAAACTAAAAAAAAAATTTTTTTATGGTTCCTGATGATGAGAAGGCTCCCAAGTCCGAAAAGAAATACCCAAAGAAGGCACATCTGCCAAAACATTGTACAGATAACTATAAAGATGAGGACAATAGTCTGAATAATATAAATAATACAAATTATCAAGCCTAATCTAAAAAAATTCAGAGAAATAGAATATAATCAGTATGGATTCGATATAATCTGAAAAAAAAGTTTAATTGGACACAGTGTAGTGGATATAGGTATTAAGTTAATAGAGTTCTATGTTATCTATAGGCTGCAGGTTCAATACTGGTCAAGGGCGACAGTAACATAGAATGATGATTAACACAGCTTAACATTTGTACCCAGCTATGGTTAGCGGAATGAGAACAGGATACCCATGGATTGAATAAAGGGTTGGGTTCATAGTTCTGTGATGGCTCCTGATTATGACAAGAAGGTTCCCAAATTCAAGAAGGCTCCAGAGTCCAACAAGAAATTGCTGAAGAGGGACAGAGGACACATTGGTCGAAACGTTATACAGATAACAATAAAGATTAGAACAATAATACAAATAATACAAATTATCAAGCCTCATCTCAAAAATTCAGAGAAATAGTGTAGATAACAATAAAGATTAGAACAATAATACAAATAATACAAATTATCAAGCCTCATCTCAAAAATTCAGAGAAATAGTGTAGATAACAATAAAGATTAGAACAATAATACAAATAATACAAATTATCAAGCCTCATCTCAAAAATTCAGAGAAATAGTGTAGATAACAATAAAGATTAGAACAATAATACAAATAATACAAATTATCAAGCCTCATCTCAAAAATTCAGAGAAATAGTGTAGATAACAATAAAGATTAGAACAATAATACAAATAATACAAATTATCAAGCCTCATCTCAAAAATTCAGAGAAATAGTGTAGATAACAATAAAGATTAGAACAATAATACAAATAATACAAATTATCAAGCCTCATCTCAAAAATTCAGAGAAACAGTGTAGATAACAATAAAGATGAGGACAATAATACAAATAATACAAATTATCAAGCCTCATCTCAAAAATTCAGAGAAATAGTATTTTTAAAAATAATTTACCTAATCAGTCAAATCACTTCTTTACTTGTTTTACATTTAAGAAAAAATAAATTTACAGCTTACATACTTGATATAACAATAACAATTTTGTTCATGACTTAGCAGGAATTCTATATAATACATTGCATTTAAGTGAAATTTAATCTGATTGTAATATCATATAAGTATACTGTTATAATAATATGCATTGGGGTGTGTGGCTGTACAGTTAGTTATATAGATATGTAGTATTCAGTGTGGACCACATATGTGTATAAATATGTATGTGTGTGTGAGTAGATTGGGGATGGATTTAAGTGAAATATAATCTGATTGTAATATTATATGTATACTGTATAATGTATGATCTCCTATTTTTATTTTCCATTAAATAATACTTTAATTTTCCTTTATTCACAGATAACAGGATTGGGGACAAAGAATTTGGAAACTTAAATGACACATTCAAACACATACCAAAGGAAAAATATATTCTTTCTAAGTGTGGTGCTATTACTTATATATCTCTAAATTTCGAAAATTTACTACAAGAGTATTTTCCTTAAATTCATATTTTAAAGAACAACTGGAAAAAGAGACTAGAGTAAAAGGCTATATTTCTTCAGTGTCCACATGAGCGTTTTTCATGGTTCAGAATATAAAATAGATATGGAAACACAAACGGTTGAAAAACCAGATTCTAGCAAAATTTGCATGTCAGGATCTTTAGAGAGTTCTGATTTGAAATCACACAGTGGAAAGAAAACATTTTCTTGTAAAGTCTGTGGATCAACATTTTCTAGGAGTTCCCATTTGAAGGGCCACATGCGAACACACACAGGTGAGAAACCATTTCCTTGCAAAGTCTGTGGATCAGCATTTTCACAGAGTTCTCATTTGAAAACACACATGCAAACACACACTGGAGAGAAACCATTTTCTTGTGAAATCTGTAGATCAACATTTACTAGGAGTTCCAGTTTGAAAAGCCATATGCGAACACACACTGGAGAGAAACCGTTTTCTTGTGGAGTCTGTGGATCAGCATTTTCTACAAATTCCAATTTGAAAAGCCATATGCAAACACACACTGGCGAGAAACCATTTTCTTGTGAAGTCTGTGGATCAGCATTTTCTTGGAGTTCCAATTTGGCAATGCACATGCGAACACACACTGGCGAGAAACCATTTTCTTGTGAAGTTTGTGATTTAGCATTTTCAGAACATTCCAAGTTGAAAAGGCATATGCGAACACACTCTGGAGAAAAAAAATTTTCCTGTGAAGTGTGTGGATCTGCATTTTTAGACCCATCCTATCTGGCTATGCATATGCGAACACACACTGGTGAGAAACCATTTTCTTGTGAAGTCTGTGGATTAGCATTTTCACAGAGTTCGGATTTGAAAAAACATATACGAACACACACTGGAGAGAAACCATTTTCTTGCAAAGTTTGTGGATCTGCATTTTCTAGGAGTTTCAGTTTAAAAAGCCACATGCGGACACACACTGGAGAGAAGCCATTTTCTTGTGAAGTCTGTGGATCAGCATTTTCTACCAGTTCTAATTTGAAAAGCCATATACAGACACACACTGGAGAGAAGCCATTTTCTTGTGAAATCTGTGGATCAACATTTTCTACTAGTTCTAATTTGACAACGCATCTCCGAACACACACTGGAGAGAAACCATTTTCTTGTAAAGTCTGTGAATCAGCATTTTCAGAACATTCCAGTTTGAAAAGACATATGCGAGTACACACTAGCAGAAAAAATAATTCTAGTGAAGTGTGCATCTGAATATTCTGAAAATACATATGTAAATACACCCTGTGGAAAAGCATTTTCTTGTGAAGTGTGTGGATCAGAATTTTCAGATCTTTCCAATTTGAAAAGCCACACACAAACTCACACTTTAGGATAAAGGAAAATAAAATTAGAAAAAGAGAAAAGAGAATAGAATAAGTATTTTTCTGTGAAGTTTTTGTAGCAGTATTTTCAGACTGTTCTACACAGTGTAGAGAAACGATATTCTTGTGAAATTTTCATTTGAAATGATATCTAGAAATACATGTTGTTATTACCCTTATAATTAAATAACTAACACAAGCTGTGATTGTTGATCCCTAGTAAAAGGCTCCAATTATAGTGTCTTCTATTTTGGGTTTGACTGGTCACTTCTCGCTAATATGTGTAATATAAGCTTTAAATGACAGGAAATTCCATAGTGAATTAACCCTTGTTTTTACAAAAATCTACAAAGGCAAAGTGCTGAATTTAAAATAGAGCTAAAGAACCATATTTAGTTGAAGCTTACCATTTTTCACCAGTAACTAAAAAGTTTTTTTTTCTTTCAGCTCTCGAGCGTGAAGAAGAGCACAGAAAATTAAAAGTGACTAATACCTCAACATAACTAGTGATTTATCTTCTTGAAATTATTGCATAATCAAAGTATTCTGTTGACAAAAATGTAAAAGCACTTAAAGTCAAAAATTGGTTTCAAGTGCGAAAAATTTTTTTTTCTTTTTTCTTGTTTAATTTGATGGTATTATCGTTTAATCAAAACAAGAAATCAAACTTCAAAATAAATATTAAATTTTGAAACATGCTTACCTGTTTGGATTTATTTGAAGACACACATGCATGTGGTCATATATATATTTACCAAACCCTCCGCACGAGCAGGATTTGACACAAGGTCAATTTCTTAAGCAGAGTTCAACAGGTTTGAATTCAGAGTTTTCCTTCTCCTAGACTGGTTGCCTAACCATGGTTAAAGAGTCCAGTCTTCCCTACTATTTATCCATAGCTGGGAGATTAGGATTCATACCTTTCCCAAGCGTATTAGCGCTAAGTGAAATGCAATTACCATGTCCAGGATTTGAACTTGGGTGACGAGTCCATTTCCCATGACTCTAACCATTACACCACGTACTTCCAATGTGATCATATAGGCCAATCACTGTCCTGCTGGAGCTCCTTTGATTACAGTTATAGAACTGTCATGGTGGCACCTCTTAGATACAGCACAGTAAGGCATCCACTTTACATCATTACAAACCAAAGAAAGTGTAAGATTCAAAGTTAATAATTGAACAACAGCTCCGACACGTTGTGAGACAAAACATTTAATAGGTGTACAGCACATGGTAACGATAAGATACATAAAGTACATAGATACATAAGATACAAATAAGATATAAGAGTAGAGATAAAAGGACACATTCATGAATGGTAAATACAAGATACAATATTTAGGTATAAACGAGATACCCAAATGTACTTAAAATATAAATGTTACAGACATGGAACTAAAGGATAGTCCATGCTGTATAAAAGACTTACAGTAATGTAAGGGGGGGCCAAAGCCCCACCGAGAAGGGGGCAGACATAAGTCTAACCCATGTGCTCGTTCAGAGGCAGTAAGGAAAGAAAGAGAAGGGAGCATTTGAATCAGCCGCTTATATACCAGGGGTCCCCTAGTGGGAACAAACGGCAACACAGTGGGAAGATAACCCTTCCAGGCAAAGGAAGATAATTCCCTACAAAAGCAATGATCAAGGCAGTGTTTTCATCCACCAACAAAGGAGCCAAGAGTTTAACCCTTTTCTATACCAATTATATTGCTTTTTTCAATTACATTGAACACCGAGCTCTCAACTTTTATCTGTACTAATCTAACATTCCGCCACTCGAAGAAAGGGTCAACTTAGAATCATCCTAATACCCACTTTCCTGGTAACCCATCTACATATATATATATATATATATATATATGTGTGAAAAAAAAGTTATTCAGAGAATAATTTTATTATAGTTGAAGTATTTGCCAACATTAATGCGTTCGCTTTTTATGTGTATAAACCCACATCAGGACACTGTCAATAGTGATATTGTTATAGAACTATCAACCTCAAAGGGCCCTGTTCTCTTTTGCCATTCACTTGGTGGCACCTCTCTCTTAGATACAGCACAGTAAGACATCCACTTTGCATCATTACAAACCAAAGAAAGCAATGATCAAGCCAGTGTTTTCATCCACCAACAAAGGAGCCAAAAGTCGATAACTTAATTGCTACTATTACAATTCTTTCAGGCCACCAGGATCAAGTCACCAGGACTTTCAAACAGCTAAGTTTAAGCAGGCATATCCTCTGCAACCTTAGAAATCCAAACTAACCAAACTAAACCTTGGATAGTGAACTATTTGATCTACCATTCTTATTTATAGAGAGAAAAGAGAGAGAGAGAGAGGAGAGAAAGCGAGAGAGAGAGAGCGAAAGTGAGAGAGAGAGAGTGAAAGAGAGAGAGAGAGAGCGAAAGTGAGAGAGAGAGCGAAAGAGAGCGCGAAAGAGAGAGAGAGCAAAAGAGAGAGAGAGAAAGCGAAAGAGAGGCATTGTTTGTATCTATTGTATATGTAGAATGAACATCATACTCACCTTTACAGGAAGGCTGTGACTAGCACCCAGACAACAAAAAAAAGAGTAGCCAAATACACTCTGTACCAAATGATGGTCAAGTGATCAGTATATATGGATAACAATATACACACTAAAATCACCAGCCAATCAAGATCCTGGAAATATACTTGACCATGCCACATAATTAAATATATCAAGCTGCTATTTAAACCACTTACGATGTTTTCATTTTCAGAAGCAGATTCAACTTGTAACACAGGTGATTACTGATCTATCTATACAAATCTCTACAGTATATTCTTATGATTTTTGTACATTAAATTCTTTTCACAGTAGCAAAAATTTGTTGTTTCTTTTTTTTTAAAGTTGTCACCAGTTTTCTCTGTGCAATACTTGTAATTATTCCCCTACAAACTTTAGTGGTATAAATTATACTTGTTTTCTACATAAAATATTGGAATTTATCTGACACACATTTTGCAAGATAATGTCATGTGGAAAGATAAAAAAATTTTACTTGTATATTAAGTAATAGTGAAAAGTTACTCAGATTATAAGATGACGTGTCAGAGTTGGTCTGTTAGCTTCTGATTGGTCAAAGATTATCAATAGTGGAAGAAAGAATGAAATGTTTAGGGAGTCTGGGTTGAGCAATTGAAGAGAACATATGCAAAATGAGTGTCTGTTCTCCAAGGCAGTTTTACTTGGTGGTAAAATGAAATATATGAGCTCTGAAAAAAAAAAAGCAAGAATGTCTTGTGTTTGTTATTAAAAACTACCAATGGCATAAGACAAGATATTCTCAAGAAAACCCAAGTCTTTCCAGACTCAACAGAGAAAATGCCAACCAAACAACTGTTCTAGAATACTGGACACAGAACCAGCGATACTGTTACAGAATAGTAGAGACCCAACCAGATCTAGTCCAGAGATAAGTAGAACAGTGTAAGATAAGTATATGATGAATATTACAATTCAAACTCCTACACATCAAAATTGACTATACACTCATTTCCAAATTGATCCCGCCACATCACATAAAAAGAACTACCTACAATATCATTTAGTGAAAAGGGGATAGACACCCTTGCTCTATGGCTCATACCGACATTAGGCCACCTCGACAACTTTACTCATTACTTTTAATCGAACCCATAATTTTGCAATTAGACAAATAGTCCAATCACGGCTATCCTAGGGGTCGTATGGAACCCTCTATATAAAAAATGGATCGCTTAAATGCTTGCTTTTTTTGCTTCCGATAGTCCAGCATTCAACATCAGATAGTAGGAGATTGCTTTGTGATAACCAGCCCAAGACGGGTTGCCAAACAGTAATTCCACTTCCACTTAAATATACTGCTTTCATAAAGACACCAAATCAATAATCTAAAATGAAACTACTACTACCATTTGATGAGGGCTGGTTGGTTAGGTTTCACAGCATGTCAACCCATTGGGTTATTTTATGCTGAAGATGATTTGTTTTCATTTATTTTAAAACCAAATTTTTTCTATTTTATCATATATGTATTTACCAAACCCTACACATGAGCAGGATGTTACTCAAGGTCAATTTCTCTAGCAGAGTTCAACAGGTTTTGAATTCAGAGTTTTTCCTCTCCTAGACCGGTTGCCTAACCAAGGTTAAAGAGTCCATTCTGCCCTACTAATTATCCATAGCTGGAGGGAGAGTAGGATTCATACCTTTCCCAAAGGTATTAGCGCTAAGTGAAATGCAATTACCACATCCATTACACCACATGCTATTTTATCATATATGTTCTTGAAGGCAGTGGCTGAGGGGCTTCATGTGCTGGTATGACATCAAACTCTATTTGACGGTGATGTTCCAGTTCTGGGAAATATGGAGTACCCCTTCATTACCATTACTCCCAGGTCCACTTTGATCTGGACTTTGTAGGACCTTCTAGGGTCCCATCTATATGTTAAATAGAAAAAATTAGTTGAAAACAAACTGAGTACACAAAAAAAATGAATAAAATAAAAATGTCTTCAGCATAAATTGACGCAATGGGTTTACATGCTGTAAAACCCAACCAACCAACCAACTACACCAGTTGAGCTCTCATTCATCATTTTTGCTGGGCCTCTTTTGTAACTTCCTTTATTGACAGCCAGTTTACCTTAGTAGTTAGAGCACCCACCTTGGAGTCACAAGGTTCTGAATTTGATACTGGTCCCCATCATTTCTCTGAATGTTTGAGATGAGGCTTGGTGATTAGTATTATCTGCGTTATTCGGACTATTGTACCCATCTTCATTGTTATTTGTACAGCGTTTTGGCCGATATGCCTTCCCGCCTTCTTCAGGTATTTCTTGTCGGACTCAGGAACCTTCTCGGACTCGGAACCTTCTTATCGAACTCGGGAATTTTCTTGTCAAAATCAGGAGTCATCACAGAACTTATCCCCGTGGACTTAGGTTAGGTTAGGTTCAAAGTTCCGTGATGGCTCCTGATTACAACAAGAAAGTTCCTGAGTCCGAGAAGGTTCCTGAGTCCGACAAGAAATACCTGAAGAAGGCCAGAGGGTATATCGGCCGAAAAGTTGTACAAATATCAATTCAGCATATGAGTAACACAGATTGAATAATCTGATCTGCATGGTAAAGTGGGAAGCTGACGGTAGGTGTAGCACTCTACCTCAGCAAAATAATCTCCCTGGTCTAGTGCTAGTGAAAATAGGATAGACTCCCTCACTGTTCTGTTGATAATGACTATAGGCAACTCTGCTAAATTTACTTTATCAACAACTTTTGATTGTTTATTAACATGGACATGATGTTCTTATTCGTTTAGAATAGGGAAAAAAGGCTTTGAAAGAAAGAGTTGAACTTGTGCAATTGAAGGAGTCAAGCACGAATCAAATATCTTTCAGAATTCTTCTTCTCTACAAGCAGGGAATAATGGGTCTTCAGGAAAATAAGTAACGATTTAGGCACTGGACAGATGCGAGGTTCAACTGATGTGCCCGGATGTTTGGATAATATGTCCATAAATAACCAAAGCGAGTGGAGGATGGTGTGACAAGCATTTGACTGACGTGAGACGGTAGTCAGCGACGAAGCGCTTTGTGAACGACCCAGTAAAGAAATTGATTTTAATCTAACAAAGAAACAAAACTAAATGGGAGTTGTGATTTTTAGCTGCTAAAGATTATTTTGACGACGATGATGGATTTTCAGCTGCTGGTCGAAGACGAAGACTGGGTTGATCAAAAGAAAGTTTGGCCTGCGAGAAGATGATGGACTCGCTTCTTTTTGGTCCCCCCTCAGCAAGAACTTGTTGATTCAAATATCTATTTTCCCTCCTCTATTCCCCCCCCCTTCTATAGACGTCAAAATTAAAAATTTGGGTAAATTAAAATCTAATGAAATAAAACTTAAAATAAGAAAGAATAATTTTAAAAATTAAAAAAATAAGACAAAAATTCAAAAATAAAAATTCAAAAATGAATAAAAAAATTCAGAAATAAAAATTTTTAAAAACTGATTTTTTTCAGATGAGTTATGAGTTTTTTCATGAGTTATCTCCCTTGCACATGCCTAACCTCACCAAGTGGAAATCATTAGCTCACTTCACTCAAACACCTATTACAAGATTTAAGTTTTAAGAATATTTGTTTTCGTGTCATTGATTGATCACATGATTACTCTGGGGGATGTGGAGTGAAATCCAACCAATCAAATCAACCAACTAACTCAACACTGGTGGCCTTATACCAGATTAATTTAACAAGTTTACATCATAGTGATTTGTTTTTGTTATAAGTGGCCTTATACCAGATTAATTTAGACTTAACAAGTTTACATCATAGTGATTTGTTTTTATTATAAGTGGCCTTATACCAGATTAATTTAGACTTAACAAGTTTACATTATAGTGATTTGTTTTTGTTTTTTTTGTATATATTACAGAGAGAAAACAAAACTCTAAAAATATTTAAATCTTTTTGGTGCACTGCACCAAGGAAAGGCATGAATCCATCAATTTTAGATGAAATTGCAGGGTAGAGTAAGCTTAGGAAGATCATCAGTCAATTAACTTCTTTAAAGGGGAAAATTTAACTCTTCCCTCTACAATCTACACACAGACATAAGCACACATTTACACAAACAAGCACGCACACACACACACTTAAACACACAAACACTCACATAGGCAAGCACCCCAACCATACATATACACACACAGAATTTGGAAGACCCAAGACAGAACGAATTTAGCAGCCGCTAAGACAACTTCAGTTCCAGTATTCTTCTGATGATGGGAATTTTCATCCCGAAATATTAAGGAATAAAATGACAGGTTAACAAAAAACATCATAGTTACCTTCTTTTTTCTTTACACTCGCATTGTGACAGCCTTCAAAACCAACCAACAAATTTTTTTTTTTTTTTTTTAATAAAATAAGCTAATCATTATAAAAATTAATTCCTTAATGAACAAAGTGCGGAAAATTTCACTAAAATAAAAAAATACCCTGATTTTTAGTAATTGCTTGAAAATTTAAACAAAAAATTCTATTATCTCCCCTTGCGAACTTTAGACCTGTCTTTTCTTTTTTCAGAATCTTATTGAATAAATCTGAATTTTTATAGAAATACAAAAAATAATCGTAATTATCTAATTTTTAAAATTTTTTTTAGAAAAATTCTTTGAAAATTTGAATCCTTTTTTTTTTTTTTAATGATTGTAAAGTACTGTTAATTTTTTGTACATTCACTAAAATTAAATAAACGTTGAGTTATCGGAATTATCTCCCTTGTTTCCCGCCATTTAGACAATATTTTTGCATCGAGTGCAAAACAAACGATACGTTTTAATTTTATTCAATCAGAAAACTTTAGTTTTACTTAAAATATTACATTTTTAGTCTTCTTCAACGTTGTATATCCCTAAGCAAAAGAAATCAGACGAGAGAAAAGAAAGAAAGAAGTAAGTATAACGTGCTGTTATTATATTTCTTTACAAAAAACAAAAACAAAACGTAATTTGCAGGAAAACTTTGTTTTCTACTCACAACGAAGTGATATATTTTTTTAATTTGTGACACTAATGGATATAAAAATATGTGGAATCTCTTGGAAAGTGGTGAAGTTATTTTTTTGAAATCTGATTTATTTCAACATTCAACTGGTATTCTATTTTCGCTACCATCAGTGTTAATCGGTGGAGGTGACATAAACAAAGTCCCCCCATTGAAATCTTAGGACAGTGTTAGTTGATTAAATTTCTGTGAAATCTTTAAAAAATGTTTGGTTAAACTTGCAAATCGGCCTCAAAATTAAAACGGAAAGTTATTTGGTGATCTATGACAGTTGAATGAACATTTTTGCCAATTGGATTTAGGGGTTTGGGGATTAAGGTTGTTTTTAATTACGTATTGCTTTAAAAAAACAACAACAAAAACCTCAAATTACTCTAGAGATACCTTTTTTGTCGTCTGCTAAGAGTTTTAAAAATGGATTAAACATAATTAAATCTATTATTTAAGGTCAAACTTTCTTTAAATCGATTAGTAGTAACATACTGACCATCATTAAAAAAAAGAAAAATATCATTACATATGCAATTTATTTTTAATACAATTTATACATTAAAAATCGTCAAAATTTCTAGGAAAAGTTAAATCGAATTTATTTTGATTTATCGTGTTCAATAATGGTTTAAAAATAGTTTAAGATACTTATAAACATTTATTTGTAGAAATAAGTAAGCGTTACTTTAAATAAGTGATGTGCAGAAACTGGGGTGTGGGGGGAGATAACCGCGTATTTGTAAAGACTAGAACCCTCCTCTTTTTTTTTTTTTTTTTTTTTACGATAGTTGAACAAAGATATGGAGACACATTTTTATTTACAGCGATATACTTCTATCTCGTATGTTTGAAATACGCAGATGTGAACTTCGGGTATTTCAAAGTAAAAGATAAACATTGTTGAATAATGAATTTTAAAAGTATTGCGTCAATTATGATAAAAAATAAAGATTAATTTTTATTTTAAGAAAGAAGCGCTAAGTGTTAAAAAAAACAAACACGTAAAAATTTTTTTTTTCTTTTCGTTTTTCTTACCTTAACGGAACCTGTTTAAATGATTAACAACAAAATTTATTTTGTTGATAATTTTAGTGTTACATTTCCCATGATTTCTTCACTGAATAATTTACCACAGAATTTACGAAGCTTTATTTAATTTATTCATTTGATTTTCAAAATCG
Organism: Doryteuthis pealeii; assembly: GCA_023376005.1. Lineage (NCBI taxonomy): Eukaryota > Metazoa > Mollusca > Cephalopoda > Myopsida > Loliginidae > Doryteuthis > Doryteuthis pealeii. The sequence continues at coordinate 99,881,242 of CM042151.1, forward strand.
TTGATAAGAAGAAGCACAAGAATTTTTAAAAAGAATCAGCAAAAATAAACTAATAACCCGAATTTAATAAAATGTTTGGTGTATTAAGATCTTATATTTTAAATAAATCTTTACTTTAAATTAAAAGTGCTAGGTATTTTGTCAATTTTTATTTTGTTTTTCACGCCCCACTACCCCTATGTAAAAACAAACACGAAGAAATGTATAAGTTTTTCCGTGTTTGTTTTTTTGGTAGAGGAAAATTAATTTTTACATTTCTTGAAATACATTAAATTTGATTAAAACAAAAAAATTAAATTATTCGCTATGTAAATTTTACTATAAACTTATTTTAATTAAAAATTTCAATAGCGAATAATTTCATAAACAAAAAGAGAATTCATTTGCCAATAATTTCTGTTAACGCGAATTAAAATTTACATGAAAACTGCCAAAATTTCACGTGTCTAACAAAACTTTAAGTGTTATTTGTTTGTGGTTGTTTTTTTTTTGTTTTTTTTATATAACTACAAAAATGTTTAGTTAGTGTTAGTATAACAATATTTACAATAAAAATACTCGTGTAAAATATAATTTTAAGAAAATTCAGTTTAATTTCAGTGTTCAATAATTTTTTTTCTTTTAATTAGATTAGGTATTAATTTCAAGTTTACTATTTTTTAAAGGAATGTAAAAAATAAATAAATAAATAAATAAAAGAACAATGTACTTTTTGAAATAAAGACTTCCTTTAATGAATGAATTAACTTGTGAAATGCGTTGAATCAAGGCCCTCTAAGATATCTATATCTTAGAAGGCGCTGGTTGAATTCGTTCACAAATTACACTGTAAAGACCGTGGTCAGAAAGGGGGATAATTTGCCTCTTTTATGCTTCCATACTTTAAATTGACGATTTAAAAAAAGTCTTTTTAATTCTTTTAAGATATACGGCAAGGTATGGCAAATTTTTTAACTTAGATTTTTTCAAAGATAAAATTCTGGGCTATCTTTGGTTAAAATTTCTAGATAGTCCATAATAATCCCCGACATATAAAACTGACCTTGAAATGTTTAAGGTAGTAAAATGATATCGCCCACCACCCACCACCCACACACACACACACACATTCTGAATTGATAAAAAAAGTATTTTTTCAAGTTTCTTTCATAAAATAAAATAATCAGTATAAAATTAAGTCGTGGGAAAATAATTTGGTGAAAATTTCATTAAAATTGGACAATTCCCTGAATTTTGGTAATTGTTTTAAAATTAAGAAATTAAAAAAAAAACAAATTACCTCCCTTGCATTTTCTTGCACATCTCTATTTTAAATACATATTTATTAAATATTACTGAAATTTTACTCACTCGTTTTAACTTTTAACCAAGTAAAATCCGTTTTTTGCATGTAAAAAAATGAAAAATATATTAGTTTCGTTTGAAATGAAAATGTGTATATTCTAGGGACTAGCAAACAGAGGCTAAAATTCTTTTTTGACAAAATGACTTTAGCCCCCCTACAGAAAATAATTTACCAAAAATCAGGGAATTATCGGATTTTAATGAAATTTTCAGTGTTTATGTATCAATGAATGATCTTTATAATGCATTATTTATTTTATTTTAAAACTTTCTCATTTTTTCAGGTCACTTAATTTTGACCCCCTTATGTTGGGCGTAACATTGCTTCAAGTTGGTCCTAACTTGATACTAATTACAGTATAAATAAAGAGATAAAAGACCGAAGTTATGAATAGAAACAAAACATTTTTTTTTACGGTGGAGCTCCTATGAGAAAATAAGTACCGAAAATCGAAAAATAAAAATGTAAAAAAAAATATAAAATAATTTTTTTAGGAGATTTCTTTTTTACTCATTTCCATAATTATTTAATTGACTATTATCTTATAAAAAAAAATTATATATCGATATTTTTTCTGCGAAAATAGAATTTTTCTTCAAAACTTATTAACTCGAGGGTATAAAGTAAGGTTTGCATTAAATAGATATTTATTTCTAGAAACTAAAAATATAACATTTTAAACTTAATATCAAGGCCACATATTTTAAAACAATTGAATTGATTTTCAATAAAAAACATAATGTTTGACCAATAATTCTATGGAGGACCAAATGTTTTATGTTTTAAAAACATAAAATATTTTCCTCTATCAGGAGAATTATTGTTTGTGTCAGTAATTTAACCGAAAGATTCAATATCTAATAAGTTAAGGTAAGTTCATTTCATTATTACTATTTTTAATTCAATTATTCCTTTTTAATTAAAAATATTCAAATTCTAATTGATGTTTTCTCACTTTTTATCTTTAAATTAACTTCTTTTTTTTTTTTAACTAAAATTTAAAAAAATGCAATTCTAAATTCTTGTCATGTCTGGCCGGACAGGACTATCTGGAACCACATCTAAAATTTTTTTTTTTTTTTTTTTTTTTTTCCTTCAATGGATTATTATCGATTGCACACCAATCTATCAGATTGTAAAAAAAAAAATTCTAAAAAGTTCTTTATTTTTAGGAGACGGTGCTAAAAATTCATTTTGTCAAAAACCGGGTTTTACGTCAATCAAACACCACAAAAAAATATTATGGCAATTATGGAATACCATACACGAAACGTAAATAATACGCAAATTTTATTTTCAATGAAACTAAATATATTTTTGATTTTTTTACATACAAAACGGATTTTCCTTGGTTAAAAGTTAAAACGAGTGTGTAAAATTTCAGTAACATTTAATGAATATGTATTTAAAGTAACGCTTTACTTATTTCTAAAAAGAAATGTTTATAAGTATTTTAAAAATATTTTAAAGCCATTATTGAACACGATAAATCAAAATAAATTCAACGTAACTCTTTGTTGAAATTCGGACGATTTTTAATGTATAAAATGTATTAAAAATAAATTGCATATTGTAATAATATTTTTCTTTTTTAATGATGGTCATTATGTTACTACTTATCGATTTAAACAAAGTTTGACCTTAAATAATAGATTTAATTATTTTTAATTCACTTTTAAAACTCCTAGCAGACGACAAAAAGGCCAGTGGCTAGTATATTCACTTCTGGTTTATTAATAGAGTATAGTATTAATTATTTCGACCATTATGTGCATTATATTGAAAATAAATTTAATTGTTTTAAAATATTAAAAGCCTTATTTTAAATTTTATATATGTTATATTTTTAGATTCTAGAAATAAATATCTATTTAATGCAAACCTTATTTTATTACAACAAAGTATACTTTTTGAAGAAAAACTCGATTGAACAATGTACCTCCCCTTTTTAAGCAAAAAAAAATATCGATGTATAATTTTTTCTTTTATAAGATAGCCAAAAATAACCAATTAAATAATTATCGAAATGAGTAAAAAAAAAATCTACAAAAAATTAATTATTTATTATTTTTTTTACATTTTATTTTTCGATTTTCGGTATTTATTTTCTCATAGAAAAGCCACCATAATTTTTTTTGTTTCTATTCATAACTTCGGTTTTTATCTCTTTATTTACTGTAATTAGAAAACGGAAAGACCAACTCGAAAAAAAAGTTACACCGCCAACATAATTAGGGGGGGGGGGGCAAAAATAAGTGACCTGAAAAAAATGAGATAGTTTTGAAATAAATAAGTAATACATTATAAAGATCATTCATTGATACATAAACTGTTAAGTTTTTATGAGCTTATATTTCTATAAATATATTTGATGCAACACTAGCAGGAGTGGACTCCGCCCACTTCTGCCCAAAAGGTTTGTTCCCACGTTTTTAACCCTTGTAAGAAATTGAATCAGTTCGTAATAAATCCTTGTTGAATTTACCTCGTGTGTTAACCGCTGCTGACTTATCTTTATCCGTACCTTGTGTGACCAGCTCCCCACTTTATACTTTTACCTATTGTAAATCCTATTATTATTTCACGCATTATTTTCACTATGCACTCCTCTGCTACTTACCAAACCTCAACATAAACACTGAAAATTTCATTATTATCGGGGGGGGGGGGGGCTAAAGTCATTTTGTCAAAAATGCAATTTAGTCTCATTTTGGGTATCCCTATACTATACATTTAATTAACCATTGAAATAAATAATTGAATACAACTTTAGACACATTCATCTCAGTTGTTTGTGTTAGTATTGCAATGTATAATTTCAATTAAACTTGGTTTTAAAAAAAGTATTTTTCAACATTACATGTATAGTAATTTAGGGTTTTTTGTTGTTGTTTTTTAAGAAATACAATATTATGTATTTAATACATAATTAAAAACAACCTTAATTCCCAAACAACTAAACCCAATTCACAAAAATGTTCATTCACAGACTGTAAACTCATCTTTAAGTTGTTCAATAGATCGAGGGCGATTAATGTATACCTTTGACTTGAGGTATCCCCTGAGAAATGCAATTTGTCAAGAAATTACTGCCATTCCACATGAAATGACCCGCCGAGTTATAGACAACTTTCGTGAACGCCTTTGACAGTGTGTGGACAATAATGGATCCCATTTGACTGATTTAATTTTTAAAACATAATGAATCAAAATGGCATTATATGTACTTTTCGAAAATAAAAACACTTTTTTGTTTCTTTACTTTATTTGCATTTTATTAAACCTACAAATGTGTCAGATCATTTTGCCTGACCCTGTATAAAATATCAGAAGTCTGTGTAGGTACCTATATAAAGATAAGTAGGGATCTCCAATCTGACGTATAAAATAATCATAAATCATTCAAAAGAAGAAACATTGAAAAAAAAATCATGATGATTTAAGCTTATGGGAATAATGAAAATTAATCAATTGAAATTTAACCTAGCCAAAAACTGTTAAGTATCTGGTCGGCATCCTTAGTTCCAGATGTAATAAGTAAGTAAGCAAGCCAATAAGAATCCGGTTTTAGAGTATTCTTTGTAAGTCCTACGTCCAAGATAATCCAAGTGTCAATGACATAAGTTTAGAATGGGGTCTATTAATACAGCAGAAGCAGCAGCAGCAGTGCCAGTGATTGGACAATAGAAATCTTTCTCGGGTCACGTTGTAGTTGACGAGTCTATATTTAGGAGTGACCATTTGCCCCATGCCTTATATCTAAAATAGTTCAACAAAAACAAGTTACGACCGAAGGCTTTAAAAAAAAATTCTATGAAAAATCAATTAGGAGTCATATTTTCATGAAAATTTAACTACTTATTCACCAGTTGATGAAATTATATTTAAAATAAGTTTTTCATAAAAACTAGCGGAAATATATTTTTACAATGTCTTCTCTCTCTCATTTCATTTTATGAAATCTGAAAGAAATGAAGAAATAAAAATGATTTTTAGATTTTTTCTATAAAAATAAGAGTCTGAATAATTATATCTGAAGATTTCTTTGAAAATAATTTTTTTCTTGGCAATTCAATTAAAATTAACAATTCAATTAAAATTCAATTAAAAATGCAAGTAAAAGTTTGACAAAGAATAATATGACATTTCTTTGGTAGAATTTTGAATTCATGGTTTTTTTTTTACTAAAATAGATTATGTATAGAAATTTTTAAAAATCTTCAGGTTGAAAAAGATTGGAACTGATCGTCCATTTACAAGATACATTATGAGCAAGGACTAAACCTGTTGACAATCGAGGAGCTGGATGAGTAATCATCTGGAGAAAAATCAGAGTGGAAATTGGAAACAAAAGTCCTTTTGGAATGGGGTCCAGTCATTGAGGTACTGATGGACAACAAGTCGGACTTTTTGCTCAAGGGAGGGGGTGAAGTGCTTCTTTAGAGCAACTTACAGGCTGAGTAGAAAGGGGATTATCGAGAGACGTCACCTGACCCTGAAGGCTGCGTCTAAAAAGAGACAAATCTCACCACAAGAAGTTGTCTCATGGTATAATATATAATCCAAGTTGGGCCAAGATGCAGATTCTGTACTGCAGAGGGCAGACTTTAAATATGTGGTGGCATCTAAGGGTTGGGGCAGAAAGATAAGACCCCCCCCCCACCTCCAATTGGCAACCTATGGTGTTTAAGGATAAGTAGTCCATGACATGCAACACTGCACTTTGGTCCTTACTTAGGGTATACAGACGGTCGGAAAGCCTCTCTTCAATCAATCAGCTGGTCATGTCAAAGCCTTAGCACCTATATGATTGTCCCAACCTTGTTGCTCTTATGACAAGTCCCAACTCTTTTTATCATTTTGTGCCAGAAGGTGGTGTTTGAGGGTCTTATTGTCCTGGGTATGGCATTAAACTCTATCTGATGGTGAAGTTCAAATTCTGGATCTTTGGGGAATATGGAGTACCCCTTCATCATTATTATTTCCAGGTTCACTTTGACTCAGAGTGGTAGTATGTGTTAGGGTCCTATCTATGGGTTAAATAGAACAAAATGTCTTTGGCATAAAATAACCCAATGGGTTGACATGCTGTAACAAAAACAAACCTGGAGTGATTTTTCTTTACAGTTTTTTATAATAAATCTTTTGTTACCGTTTAATTTTTCAATGAGACCACTTGTTGTTTTCTTTGCTAAATGTTTGAGAATTTTCATACATTTTTATCATTAACAGTTTCCATTCTGATGGACACTCTTTTAAGGATAAAATTGGCAAAAAATGATTACTGTATATTTACCAGATTATTACTAACAATGGGCACTTTGTTTATGAATCATCAAACATATTTAAAAAAAGGGATTTTCCCTAATGACCCGGACTGATGAAATAATAAAATATTTCATTCTTGGGTACCATATATTCTTACTTATCTACACACAAAAATGTAGCCTTTTATGTTCATTTTTATGCATATATCTCCCTTACAATGGTTTCACTGAATGTTGCTAAATTATTGTACCTGATTTTACAGATTTTTTTAACTTGAAAAATAAGTCCCATGTTTCATAACTTTTTAAAATAATATTTTGATTTTTATTCATTCACAGATAACAACAGAATTGGGGTAAAATAATTTGGAAACTTAAAGGACACATTCAAACAATTACCAAAGAAAAAAATATATTCTTGCTAAGTGTGTTGCTATCACTTATATATCTCACAAGACAAGGCATTTTCTCCAGTTTGAGAGGAAAGAATTTTCATACATTTTTATCATTAACAGTGTCTATTCTGATGGACACTCTTTCAATGATAAAAATTGCAAAAATAGAACAATTACTGTATTTATATTAATTTCCATTAAATATATTTCATTGTTTGTTGGTGAGTAGAGTAACAATTTTATTCATGACTTTGCATGAATTATTCATGACAACTGAAATGTAAATTGATTGTAATATCATAATTACAAATAATGTATCAATCACCTGTTATTATTTTTAAATAAATAATACATTAATTTTTATTCCTTCACAGATAACAACAGGATTGGGGTAAAATAGTTTGGAAACTTAAAGAACACATTCAAACACATACCAAAGGAAAAATATATTCTTGCTAAGTGTTTCTATCACTTATATATCTGACAAGGCATTTTTCTTACAAAATCTCTACAAAAAAGTTTTTTTTTCATTATTGCTAATTGTCCTGAAAATTAAGACATTTTCCCATTTCCTGATAAAACTATTCCAACAATTAGGTAAATAATTTCAATTGCTGTTGGATATAAAAATAACAATTTTGTTCATGACTTAGAATGAATTCTCTATAATACATTGCCGTTAAGTAAAATATAATCTGATTATATGAGTATACTGTATAATGAATAAGTCTCCTGTTTTTATTTTCCCTTAAATAATTCTTTAATTTCGTTTCTTCACAGATAACAAAGAAAGAATAATTTGGAAAATTAATGGACACATTAAACACATACCAAAGGAAAAATAAATTCTTGCTAAGTGTGTGGATCCGCATATATTTCTTATATATCTTACAAGACAATCTATTTTTCTGACAAAATGTATGTTTAGGAAAAGAAACTCCAGTGAATTCAAATATTTCTCTGCTATGCTGATCAGCATTTTCACATCAATCAAAATAGCCATTTGAAGAGCACATGCAAATACATATGTTGGAAAACATTTTAGAATATTCCATTTTGAAAAAAAAACAACACATTTACAATCACCTTGTGTAGTCTGTGGATTATTATTGTCTTTTGGTTCATATTTGAAAACCCATAAGTGAGCTCACACTGGAGTAAATAAATTTCCGTGTGAAGTCTGTGGATCAGAATTTTCAGACTTTGAGTTTGAGAAAACATATGTGAACACATACAGGTGAGAAACCATTTCCTTGTAATATCTGTGAATCAGCATTTTCAGAGTATTCTGTTTTAAGAAGCATGGAAGAGAAACCATTTTCTTGTGAAGTCTGTGGATTAGCAGTTTCCTATTATTCCTATTTAAAAAGACATATGCAAACACACACTGGAGAGAAACCATTTTTTTGTAAAGTCTGTGGATCAGCATTTTCTCGGAGTTCCCATTTGAAAAGCCATATGCGAACACACACTGGAGAGAAACCACATTCTTGTAAAGTCTGTGGATCAACATTTTCTGAGAGTTCGCAATTGAAAAACCATATGCGAACACACACTGGAGAGAAACCATTTTCTTGTGAAGTCTGTGGATCAGCATTTTCTACAAATTCCAGTTTGAAATACCACATGCAAACACACACTGGAGGGAAAAGATTTTTTTGTGACTTCTGTGGATCATCATTTTCTACGAACGCATATTTGAAAATACACATTCAAACACACACTGGAAAGAAACCATTTTCTTGTGAAGTTTGTGGATCATCTTTCTCTTCCAGTTCATATTTGAAAACCCATAAGCATGCTCATGCTGGAGAAAAAATATTTCCTTGTAAAGTCTGTGGATCAGAATTTTCAGACTATTTGAGTTTGAGAAAACATATGAGAACACATACAGGTGAGAAACCAATTTCTTGTGATATCTGTGAATCATCATTTTCAAAATATTCTGTTTTGAAAAAGCACATGCTAACACACACTGGAGAGAAACCATTTCCTTGTGAGGTTTGTGGATCAACATTTTCACAGAGTTCCTATTTGAAAAGCCATATGCGAACACACACTGGAGAGAAACCATTTTCTTGTAAAGTTTGTGGATCTTTGTTTTCTAATAGTTCAGCTTTGACAAAACATAAACGAACACATACTGGGGAGAAACCATATTCTTGTGAAGTCTGTGGATCAGTATTTTCACAGAGTTCCCATTTGAAAAAGCATATATTAATGCACACTGGAGAGAAACCATTTTCTTGTGAAATCTGTCGATCAGCATTTTCTAGGAAGTCCCTGTTGAAAAGTCATATGCGAACACACACTGGAGAGAAACCATTTTCTTGTGATGTATGCGGTTCAAGATTTTCAGTCCAGTCAAACTTGAAAACTCACATGCGAGCACACACTGGGGAGAAACCATTTTCTTGTGAAGTGTGTGGATCGGCATTTTCTACAAGTTCACATTTAAAAAGACACATACGAACACACACTGGCCACAATGCTACATCAATTGGCTTGATACCAAAAGGCTAACCCTGTATAAATTTACCTATCAACATCAGTGCATGGATAGGATATAACTAGCAAGAAGAGAGGATTATTAGTTCTCATTGAAATCAACTATGCATATTGAGCCACAATATTAAACATGGGGCAGTACATCAAGATATCCGTGGATAAAATAATATGGTTATCTGAATTATTATTGTTTGCATTTAACATCATGTTAATACCCTTGGGAAAGGTATGAATCCAACAATTATTTTAAGAAAAACAAATTTTGAATACTAACTAGTAGTAAAGTTGGTGATGTCGCCTATTGTCTGCATAAGCCAAACAGTGATGGAGTCTAACCCCTCTTTGCTAGTACCAAACTAGGAGATTGTTTTTACTGATTTGGAGTGCCACATGACCGTCAGCTCCCCACTTTTATGCACAGATCAGATTACCCAATCTGTGCTACTCATATGCTGAGTTGGTGAGGACCAGTATTGAACTCAGGTGCACTATTGACTGAGCTAAACTGGTACCAAACTAGATAACTAGTAAATTTGTAATAAATGAACTATATATTATTATAAGTAAACCATGAAAGTAATTTAAGAATTGTATTTCTAAAATGGAAAAAACTTTTGCAAAATTTGTAATCAATTTTTTCAGTAGCAAGAAGTTACTTACAATTTTGTGTAAAATTTCGGTGTAAAATATTCAAAATAATTATTAAAATAATAATTAATAGATGTGCACAACATTTTATTTAAGGGGGACTGAACTAAGTTTCATTTCAAATGGTTTCATTGTTTTTAATCCTTTAATAATTTTGATGATTTTACTTATGATAAAATTCCTCTGTCATTGAATTTTGAACTCAACCCCATTCTTTGAAAAATAAACTTTTACACCGCCGAGAGGTTTTTTTTGCTAGATTAATAATAATAATTAAACTCACTGACTGCCTTGACTAACTTTTGGGCAATCTTTGTCATAGATGCAGTGCCACGTCGGGATATTGATCTTGCTATGAAAAAATCAAAAATTATCAATAACTTAAAATTGGTTAACTTTCAGACATTTCGATAGCATTTAGGATTCCCCGGCAAAAATGCTTTTATAAACCAATTTTTAGGAGTAGAGATGCACTAAACTCAAATTTGCAGAGCTAGAAATCGACATAACTGCCAATTCTTGGAATTGGAAGCTCAAATTTTGGGGAATATCTAACTTTAACATAGTCCACACCTGTACAAAAGTTCAGAAAAATTGATGGAGGTTGGTGACATAGCCTGGATCATCCCTGCCAGGATGATTGACATGGAATTACCCTTAAGGCAGGGTGGGTGACATGGCCAGGATGATTTGACATGGAATTACCCTTTTCTGCAGACAGTATAAGTTTAACTTCATAAAAGATAGAGAAGGTTGGTGAGAGATTGTCATGGATATCCGTGCTAATTGCGCGACATGATAATGATGATGATTTGTATATCAATTATATAATTAATATATATTATATATTTATTATATATATAATATATGATTAGATAATTAATGTATATTAAATAATTATATAATTTGTAATACTATAATATATATATATTTACTCATCTCACCTGTTTTGTTTTAATTTTCTTTTATGAATAAAAAAGAAAAGAAATATAATTTAAATTTTCTGACCTATAAGAATTTGTAAAATAAAAACAATTTGAAAATTCTCACTTCTAAATAAATTGTAAACTATTTCTCTGAATGTTTGAGATGAGGCTTGATGATTAGTATTATTTGCATTATTCAGACTATTGTCCCCATCTTCATTGTTATTTGTATAACGTTTCAGCCGATATGCCCTACGGCCTTCTTCAGGTATTTCTTGTCGGACTCGGGAACCTTCTCGGACTCGGGAACCTTCTTTTTGAACTCGGAAACTTTCTTGTCATAATTGGGAGCCATCACGGAATGTTGTACAAATAACAATGAAGATGGGGACAATAATCCGAATAATGCAGATAATACTAAATTGTAAACTGTATCTGAAATACAATAAATTTTATTCAGTACCTAATGTCTTTTTGGCTGCACGTTACATTGTTCTGGGTTTTGCTGACTGTTTCCTTTTATGAATTCTTCAAAGAATAGCCCTTTCCCATCCATGTAAAATCCGTAAACAACGTCTTGTGTTCATTATTAAGACCTGTCCATGGACACAAGTACATCTCAAGAAGATCCCAAGTAATTCCAGACTCGAAGTACCGAAAAAATGCCAGCTCAACAACAGACCCAGTTATCCCGCTACTATGATCCAGAATAGCAGATGCAATTAAGATTATGTATTGCAATAAAATTCATACATGAATGTAACATAAGAAAAAATGGCAAGAAAAGTTCAGTGTCTTTTGTGTGGTTAACCTCAGATAATAGTTAAATGTCTTTCAGACTAACCTTTGGGTAAAAAAAAGATTGAAAGATGTGGCTTTTCCAAAAAAGTGAAGTTTTGCATGTTGCTTGGTTGAGGAGATGGAAGGAATTAAAGAATTCCAAAATGAGTAGGAAATATCTGTGACGAGATCAGTCAAGAGTTGGTAATGAGATTATTCAGGAATTGGTAATGTGGTTAGTGAAGAGTTGGCAGTTCCACGTATTAATCAGAGGTTATCTTCAGGTCAGACACTGGTGGTGGTGGTGGGAAGAAAAAAATAGTTTTCAGTGAAGAGTCTATATATGTAGGTAAGTAGGAAGGTAGTAATTCAGACCTAATTTGTGGTTCAATTACTATTCGAGATATATTTGTTATAAAGAAGCAGTTGCATTCAATGAAAGCAGAATACTTTCCCATCCACGTAAAATCTAAATATTTATCAATCTCACTCATATGGGATCTATTGTTGTTGCATTTTTAACACAGTCAAAATTTCTAATTCCAAGGGTCAAATTTTCGCTGTTATTTTTCAAGTTCTTTTTTATGTTATAAGAATTATTTCTCACTTTACCCTTTCCTAATCTATTTCATGACAGAGAGCTTAGTGTGGGGTGGTAGCCGGCTGGGTTGTACCATTTCTCTTTCTTTTTTATTGACACCCTTTTCAACATGGTTTGACCCAAGGCTTTTTAAATCTTGGGTTTTCTTCCATACGGGGCTTTTTGGTTTTACTACATTCAACAGTGAGATGCCGAGTCGTTCTTCCCCAATAACCTAAGTGACCCAGTACAAGATAGTGGGTCGCATAATACTAGTGGTTAGTTGCAAAGCCCACTAAAATTTGCAACTACTGATTCTATCTGGCTGCGCTCACGACTGGCCCCATCGGGAGAAATGTTAACTTTTTTCCAACAATGCCAGTGTAATCTATATAATAATTCTGGTGTTTCTAAAAGACATGACTGTTATCACCTTACAACACCCTCTGGTTAGAAATGAGACCGTCCAAATCATCCAAGATGAAATGCAAAAATGTAAATCCTAATTATCTGGTGTTGCTTATCCACCAAATCCTTATTTCTTATGAGTCTCATCACCTCAGCTCATTCAGTTTTTATTATAAAATTCTTTTGCATTAGTCAAGTTATGTAGAATTACTACCAGAAGATATTTCAAAATTCTGCTATAAAGCAATATACCTTTTTATCTCTGGTAAGCAGAGTCTCTCATCTTGACATATTCCATGTAGGATACCTTAAACTCAACACAGCAAAACATGAGGATGACCTTCATAACACACAAGGTGTTCATTTTATTTAACAGGTACTAATTTTTTTTAAATGACTATGGGTAGATAACTGACCCCTATACATGAAAAAAGATTCAAGTCAGATAACTCAGGAGGGTGACTATGGGTAGATAACTGACCCCTATACATGAAAAAAGGATTCAAGTCAGATAACTCAGATCTGACAATTTTACTGTTCATGAGTTTTAACAAAACCGATGAAAGTGAATTTCAACAGGTAGATGGCAAGTTCTGGTTTGGCGTGGATCATGTAGGCCTTGTTTAGGATGGTGATTCATGTCATTTCTAGAGTTGAAGGTTTTTTTGTTTCATGATGTCATGTAAGGACTGTGTCAGGTCACTCAATGTGCTACCTGTTTCATTGTCGGAACGTCAGTGACTAAACCGGTAACCCCACAGATTTTGTCTGGGTGGCTAGACACACTGCAGAATGAAAAACATGACCTATAAAGGGGTGGAAGAAGCTCTTTGATCAACGACCATCTATAACATTATTCCTAAAGTCCCACTCCTCTTCATCGTGCCAGGGCTGTGTAAACTTGGTAGTGTCAGAGCCATGTAATTGGGAACTGAATTTCCTGGTAGGGTCACCCAAGGCAGACAAGTCTGGCACCCAGGGGCAGTAGCGCCAGAACACGGCCAAAGAAGCTCTGGTGAAAATCCAAAGGGCGTCTCTATAATTGTCAATAATCAGTGGCTTTTGGCATACTTGTCCTTGTGTCTGTGAAAAATGTGTGACAATCAAGGGCATCTAACTGGGTTTTTGGGGGTTTTTTACGGCATATCAACCACGGTGGGTCATTTAATGCCAACAAAGTTGTGAAATAAATTCATTCTTAATGCATAATACAATTTTGTTTATAAACTCATGTTTTTCTATTCAACCCATAGATGGGACCCTAACAGGTACTACCACTCCGGGTCAGAGTGGACCAGGGAGCAATAGTGATGAAGGGGTGCTCCACATTCCCCAAACCTCCAAAACTGGAACCTCACCATCAGATAGTTTAACGTCATTCCCAGGACATGTAGACCTTCAGTCACTGCCTTCTAGCACCCATATGATAAAAAGGGGTTGGGGCTTTCTATTTGATCAGAGGGGGGTCTCTCCACTGTCCATCTAGCCCAAGATAGTGCAAAAGTGGAGTATTGCAAGTCATGAAATGCTCATCCACCTGGGCTCTATCCTTAAGCATCACGAGTCACCACCCACAGCCAACAGGTGGTCCCATTGGGGGAGCCTTACCCCTCTGCAGAGGTGTAGTTGGTGCATTCTAATGCCCCAGCTGACAGGGTGGCATCTAACTGGAATATGCATGCAGGTTTTGGGGACCGCTTGTAAATTTCATATTCCCTTGTTACTCCTTCCATGAAGGTGAATTCATTGGATGGAGCCAGCTCAACTGACCCAGAGGGAATGCCATAACATTAAAAGTAAGTATTATTGTTTGCATTATGAGCTTGTAATTAGTAGGCTTGAGAGTTTCTTGTATGCTGTTCACAACATGCTGTTCACATCGGCTTGGATTTTCTCGATTAGTACCTTGTCTGGTAGGAATGTTCTGGTTTTGATTTGTACTACTACTGACCTCTTACTGCACCTCTTACTGCTCACTTTTGACATCATCATCATCATCATGTTGCGCATGTAGCATGGATATCCATGACAATCTCTCGCCAACCTTCCCTATCATTCATTGCCCCACATCTGCATGGTTTGTGAGATGGGGCAAGTACGCCTGCTTCCTTGTGGGGTGTTGTTTCCATGACTTGTTCAAGACTGCGCGCAACATTCTTGTGCAGCTCCCACCTAGCTTATTCTCAAGGCGCTTCGTTAGGGTCCAAGTGGTGCAGCCATACAGTAGTACTGACACAACCACAGCCTGGAAGAATTGTCATTTTAGCTTGTCACTGAATCGGATTTCATATGACTGATCAGTAGTATATATAAGCTTATAATTGCAAGAAAAATTTACCAAAAAAAATACTTAAATTTGTCTATTATAAATAAATGGAGGCCATGTGATTTAGAAAAAGTATGGGCTCTCTTCTACCACTAGATAGGGGCTCTCTTCTACCACTAGATAGGGGCTTTTCTTCTACCACTAGATAGGGGTCAAAAGTAGAGTTGGTGTCATTCTGATCTTGGTCCAGGTCTGCATCCCATAGATTACCTAGTTCTAGTAGGTCGAGAGAAATGTGGTACATGTGTGGGGATTTAAAAATAAATAAAAAGTTCAGACTTAACGGGCAAATTAATAAAGTCTTGATCTAACAGCTAAAAAAAAAAATTAAAAATAACACACACCTTTGACTTTTCACATACACAACCCTACAGAGGTATAGCTGGTCCTTTTTAGCCAGAGAAAAATTCCCTCGCTACAGGCCACTATAACCTTACAAAAAAAAACCCTCACTGATGCATCCTTACCGTAGCTCCACTACTTGGGTGGGGATGTATTGTGGGGATTTAAAAATAAATAAAAAGTTCAGACTTAACGGGCAAATTAATAAAGTCTTGATCTATACAGCTAACCAGACGTGTCCTGTTGTTTCTCTTCATATCCTCATTTAATATTCCCTATACATGACAGCTCATTGTGTCCTTCTCCTAGTTGATCAAACAGGTGTCAAAGAACTTTTGAAGATCTCATTCAAATAATGATGTCATTGTTTTTGAATGCCTATCATTCTGACATGTGTCACAAGAAGAATCACAATCAACTGTCAAACTATCAAAAATGATTTCCCAAGTTGGATCATTACTGGACTCAGATACACAGCGAACACCCAGGGAAGGCCGAGGATACAGTGGCCAAAATGTTGTTTATACCACAATAAAGATGAGGAAATCAGTATGAAAAATCAGAATTATTTACATCAAGCCTCATCTAAAAAATACAGACAAATAATTGCTGCAGTATATCTTGTTGTAATGATGCTGGTATTATGATTTTGTTCCCTTTCAACAACACAAATCCTTAGAAAATGACAAAATCATTGGAATGTACTCATTAATAACAAACTTCAAAACATTAAACCTACCATTGAAGTATAGAACTTAAAATACAACAAAAATAGAAGACCCACCTACATATATGTCATACATTCATCAACCAGAGGCCAGAGATTCCTCAATATGTATTACATACCAAGAGAGATTTACAGTGAAACATATACTGCTAGAGTGTGTATACTTTGACCTAGTACGAATAAAATACTACTAAGCAAGTAATTTGAAAGAACTGTTCAGTAAAATAAGACAATCCAGGATGTTATATTTCCTAAAAGAAGTGATTGTATTAAAAAAAAATAAAATAAAAAATATATATATATATATATATATATATATATATATATATATATATATATATATATATATATATATATATATATATATATATATATATATATATATATAAATGGTTGGAGGCACGTGGGCTAGTGGTTAGAGTCATGGAAAATGGACTCATCGATTCCAGTTCAATTCCTAGACGAAGCTGTTGGCATTTCACATAGCGCTAATACCCTTAGGAAAGGTATGAACCCATATATTCTCCCTCCAGGGTTAAATAGTAGGGCAGACTAGACCCTTCATCCTTGGGTAGGTAACCAGCCTAGGAGAGTGATAACTCTGAATTCAAAATTCCTGAGGTCAGTCCTTGATTGGGTTTGTGGCAACCCTGGATGCACCAATTCATTCCTATCAACTGTGCCAAAAAGTGTGGATGGTCCAACACAAGCCTTCACCACTATAAGCAAATCACTGTGTGGGTGTTCATTGTGTGTGTAAACCCTCATGCGTCAAAAATCGACGAGAGAGTCCATGATATATATATATATATACACATTTGTTTTCTACCAAACTATCGTACAAATCTATTTCAAAACTTTGTCAGTATTAAATAATCCACCCAGGTTGATATGCCCTTAAACAAATCAAATCAAAAGCACAACATCTCGATTCAACTCTAAAGTTCAAGTATAATCATATCATTTTATATATATATATATATATATATATATATTCTTTCTTTTTGAGGAACATATTGTTCTATTTTCTGATATAAGGTGTGTGCTAGATCCCCGCCTATACTTATAGACTGGCCAAGGTCACGTGATTGACTCTTCTAACCAATCACTGGCAGTACTACTGGCCTGACAAGATACTTAAACCCCCCCATAATGGTCATCACACATCAAATACACTCTTTGACGACGGACGCACATAGGATTGCCAGGATCTTTACCAATACTTACGAAGGATTTATATGATTACCAGTAACTCAGGACACTTTAGTAATCAAAGGATTCACATTGTGGATGGACTCTTTATCAAGGATTCCACCAGATGTGCTTCTGTTATAAGACCCCGCTTAATCACCGCTTAACTTTTCTGCACAAAAACATACACTACCTGCACCACTCCGATTATTTACTGCTGGCAGAAACTGCTGAGCCTTAATGACGCATTCCTTACTATAATAGTTCTTATTGACCAAAGGATGTGAATTTTCAAACTCCCTGGAAGAGATGAGGCTTGAAGATTAGTATTATCTGCATCATTCGGACTATTGTCCCCATCTTCATTCTTATTTGTGCAACGTTTCGGACGATATACCCTCCGGCCTTCTTCAGGTATTTATTGTCGGACTCGGGAACCTTCTCGGACTCGGGACTTGGACACATGGCCGAGTGGATAAGGCAGTTAGGTTAAGACAGTTCTAAGTGACAGTTATCTCTGGAACCCGAGTTCAATCCTGAGTGAAAGCAGTTAGAAAAATAATTAACACAACTCCTACCCCAGCTATGGTTAGCGGAATGAGAACAGGATACCCCTATGGAATAAATAAAGGGTTAGGTTCAACGTTCCGTGATGGCTCCCGAATACGACAATAAAGTTCCCGAGTTCAAAAAGAAGGTTTCCGAGTCCGAGAAGGTTCCCGAGTCCAACAAGAAATATCTGAAGAAGGCCAGAGGGTATATCGGCCGAAACGTTGTACAAATAACAATGAAGATGGGGACAATAGTCCAAATAATGCAGATAATACTAATCCCTGGAAGAGGTACAAATATTAATTTTTATGAATTTTATAGGTGTGAGTCAGTAATAATATTAACAAGCCCAAACTAACAGTGTGTAGGGCTTGCCTTTGGTGAAATGACTTGAACCATGTGAAGGGAATTTTGTCTTTGTGTAAAGACCAAATGCCATACACGTAAATGTGGACACATGAAAATCCCAGGTAATGGGAAATGTTTTAAAGTACTCCAGAAGGATTTGGGGTTATTGGGAATCACTCCCTATCCCCAGTGTGCCAGTAAGGCACCACCTAAGTCCTCAGCATACATGTTGAGAACAGCGCTCGGTGAGTTTGCTATTTCATAGCTTGAATGCACCCACAGGTTTCTGTTGAGCTCCAAAACAAGCCCACAGTGTTGGAGCTAAACACTCTTTCAAGTTGTGGCACTGGGACTGGGAGTTCACATGCTGTCTGGGGAATAGACTGCCATGATTCAAACAAGCTCAACTCCGAACATGCATCAAGGACAACTTGCAAAATGCTATACAACACAGATGATGTGTATCATGACAAAAACATTGTTTGATTAATGCAGGTACATTAATGCAAGATATGACCAACTAGAATTGTTAAAGTGGGAGGTCTGAGAAGTTGTAGGTTCTGTTGCAGCACTGCAGTTTTTATGATATTCTCTCTTTTCCTCTACTTTGACTCTGTGGTATTGCAGGACAGGAGGCAAAGAGAAAGTGATAAACAGTAAATAAATGAATGAAAAACAACAAAAGTTAGAAACAACGAAAAGGAGTATTCATATTATCAATAATGTGGCTTTTCCGATAATTATACAGTTAAATTTATTTTATTAAATTAATTACTAGTTTATGTTATTTAGAGAATGGTGATGCAATAGAGGATACAAAGGGAGAGTGATAAAAAGGAAAGAGTGAATAACAAACATCAAGGGTAAAAAATAAGAAAAGTTGTATTCCTGATTGTAATAGAAAATTCAATACAAATAGTATTTAGGGAATGGTGATGCAATAGAGGATACAAAGAGAGAGTGATAAAAAGGAAAGAGTGAATAACAAACAGCAAGGGTAAAAAATAAGAAAAGTTGTATTCCTGATTGTAATAGAAAATTCAATACAAATAGTATTTAGAGAATGGTGATGCAATAGAGGATACAAAGAGAGAGTGATAAAAAGGAAAGAGTGAATAACAAACAGCAAGGGTAAAAAATAAGAAAAGTTGTATTCCTGATTGTAATAGAAAATTCAATACAAATAGTATTTAGGGAATGGTGATGCAATAGAGGATACAAAGAGAGAGTGATAAAAAGGAAAGAGTGAATAACAAACATCAAGGGTAAAAAATAAGAAAAGTTGTATTCCTGATTGTAATAGAAAATTCAATACAAATAGTATTTAGGGAATGGTGATGCAATATAGGATACAAAGAGAGAGTGATAAAAAGGAAAGAGTGAATAACAAACAGCAAGGGTAAAAAATAAGAAAAGTTGTATTCCTGATTGTAATAGAAAATTCAATACAAATAGTATTTAGGGAATAGTGATGCAATATAGGATACAAAGAGAGAGTGATAAAAAGGAAAGAGTGAATAACAAACAGCAAGGGTAAAAAATAAGAAAAGTTGTATTCCTGATTGTAATAGAAAATTCAATACAAATAGTATTTAGGGAATGGTGATGCAATAGAGGATACAAAGAGAGAGTGATAAAAAGGAAAGAGTGAATAACAAACATCAAGGGTAAAAAATAAGAAAAGTTGTATTCCTGATTGTAATAGAAAATTCAATACAAATAGTATTTAGGGAATGGTGATGCAATAGAGGATACAAAGAGAGAGTGATAAAAAGGAAAGAGTGAATAACAAACAGCAAGGGTAAAAAATAAGAAAAGTTGTATTCCTGATTGTAATAGAAAATTCAATACAAATAGTATTTAGGGAATGGTGATGCAATAGAGGATACAAAGAGAGAGTGATAAAAAGGAAAGAGTGAATAACAAACATCAAGGGTAAAAAATAAGAAAAGTTGTATTCCTGATTGTAATAGAAAATTCAATACAAATAGTATTTAGGGAATGGTGATGCAATATAGGATACAAAGAGAGAGTGATAAAAAGGAAAGAGTGAATAACAAACATCAAGGAAAAAAAAAGAAAAGTTGTATTCCTGATTGTAATAGAAAATTCAATACAAATAGTATTTAGGGAATGGTGATGCAATATAGGATTCAAAGAGAGAGTGATAAAAAGGAAAGAGTGAATAACAAACAGCAAGGGTAAAAAATAAGAAAAGTTGTATTCCTGATTGTAATAGAAAATTCAATACAAATAGTATTTAGGGAATGGTGATGCAATATAGGATACAAAGAGAGAGTAATAAAAAGGAAAGAGTGAATAACAAACAGCAAGGGTAAAAAAAAAGAAAAGTTGTATTCCTGATTGTAATAGAAAATTCAATACAAATAGTATTTAGGGAATGGTGATGCAATAGAGGATACAAAGAGAGAGTGATAAAAAGGAAAGAGTGAATAACAAACAGCAAGGGTAAAAAATAAGAAAATTGTATTCCTGATTGTAATAGAAATTCCAATACAAATAGTATTAGGGAATGGTGATGCAATAGAGGATACAAAGAGAGAGTGATAAAAAGGAAAGAGTGAATAACAAACATCAAGGGTAAAAAATAAGAAAAGTTGTATTCCTGATTGTAATAGAAAATTCAATACAAATAGTATTTAGGGAATGGTGATGCAATAGAGGATACAAAGAGAGAGTGATAAAAAGGAAAGAGTGAATAACAAACAGCAAGGGTAAAAAAAAAAGAAAAGTTGTATTCCTGATTGTAATAGAAATTCAATACAAATAGTATTTAGGGAATGGTGATGCAATAGAGGATACAAAGAGAGAGTGATAAAAAGGAAAGAGTGAATAACAAACATCAAGGGTAAAAAATAAGAAAAGTTGTATTCCTGATTGTAATAGAAAATTCAATACAAATAGTATTTAGGGAATGGTGATGCAATATAGGATACAAAGAGAGAGTGATAAAAAGGAAAGAGTGAATAACAAACAGCAAGGGTAAAAAATAAGAAAAGTTGTATTCCTGATTGTAATAGAAAATTCAATACAAATAGTATTTAGGGAATGGTGATGCAATATAGGATACAAAGAGAGAGTAATAAAAAGGAAAGAGTGAATAACAAACAGCAAGGGTAAAAAAAAAGAAAAGTTGTATTCCTGATTGTAATAGAAAATTCAATACAAATAGTATTTAGGGAATGGTGATGCAATAGAGGATACAAAGAGAGAGTGATAAAAAGGAAAGAGTGAATAACAGCAAGGGTAAAAAATAAGAAAAGTTGTATTCCTGATTGTAATAGAAAATTCAATACAAATAGTATTTAGGGAATGGTGATGCAATAGAGGATACAAAGAGAGAGTGATAAAAAGGAAGAGTGAATAACAAACAGCAAGGGTAAAAAATAAGAAAAGTTGTATTCCTGATTAATAGAAAATCCAATACAAATAGTATTTAGGGAATGGTGATGCAATAGAGGATACAAAGAGAGAGTGATAAAAAGGAAAGAGTGAATAACAAACAGCAAGGGTAAAAAATAAGAAAAGTTGTATTCCTGATTGTAATAGAAAATTCAATACAATATTATTTCTTTAAATTTTAGTCAAAAGAAATATTGAAATACAGGCGAGAAATGTTCTTTCTTTAAATTTTAATCAATAGAAATATTGAAATACAGGAGAGAAATTTTCTTTCTTTAAATTTTAATTAAAGAAATATTGAAATACAGGAGAGAAATTTTCTTTCTTTAAATTTTAATCAATAAAAATATTGAAATACAGGAGAGAAATTTTCTTTCTTTAAATTTTAATCAATAAAAATATTGAAATACAGGAGAGAAATTTTCTTTCTTTAAATTTTAATTAATAAAAATATTGAAATACAGGAGAGAAATTTTCTTTCTTTAAATTTTAATCAATAGAAATATTGAAATACAGGAGAGAAATTTTCTTTCTTTGAATTTTAATTAAAGAAATATTGAAATACAGGAGAGAAATTTTCTTTCTTTAAATTTTAATCAATAGAAATATTGAAATTGAGGAATTGTTGTACTCTATGAGGGCTTCCATAAGTGGTTTGTGTTTGTGGATACATTTAGCTGACTGCTGATAACAATTAAGTGTATACTATGTTCACTGGACCAGTGGCTCAACACATATGGTATGACCAAAGCACAAATCCATTTTTAAGTTGTCTGGCTCTAAAAGGACAAAGGAGAGGGAACCAGACATATTGGCGATTTCAATATGTTTCAGGATAACAATCTGTGATATTTTCTGATAGGTGAAAATGTTGTATTTTTACTGGTGTATTCTTTTTTTTCATAATTTGAAATTTACACTTTTTTCTTCTCTTAAAGAATTCTTAGCTTTTACATAAATAATGTATGTTTTTTTTTTTTGGTGTGAGACATCTTTTTCATTTTTCTGATCTTTTCTCACCCTCTCTAGTTTTTGTTCTTTTCTTCACCTTTTTAGTTATTGCTAAAAAATGGTGATCTTCAACCAAATATGGTGTTAGAAAATACTATGCTCCACAGATTTTCCAGTGGAGATATTTGCATACTTTTTTTATGGCAGGTAGTATAGTGACAATCTACCAAGAGGATCTGGTATCCAGACATTCAGTGGCTTGGACTTTCAGTGGCTGAGTGGCAGAATCTGCACTGATCATTTTTTTGTATTCCAGAAATTTTCTTTGAATCCATTTGTGAGATGACCTTGGTCTTGTCCGGCTATAATAATTTGTTCCTCATTAAATGGATGCTGGCCTCTCTTGAGCCATTGCAGTGAAGTCTCCTTGTAATTTTCTTCCATGAATGTTCCTGCTCTTTTGTGTTGTCACCATCCTTCTTTCCTTCTCTAGTTCCCTCTTTGTATATTCGTCTCTCTCTCTTTCTTGCAATCAGGATTCCTGGATTGTCAGAATCATCTCCAGTTTTTTTCCCCACTGAAGCATCTAAGGAGTTTGCTGAGTGATTCAATTGTGTGGTATGAAAGAAGAGGTAACAGGCTGTGTCCCTGGAAAATACTGTGCTTGGTCCTAATCTTTTGGGGTATGTATTTTTCCTTTAATGGAATATAATTTGATCTCTTTGGTAATTGGTGAGACTTCAGTTCAAGACATCAGAGAAACCAGGAGCGAGGCACAGAGTTAAATGCCTTCCTAAAGAGTGTGTCCGCATGTGTGTTTTCAGACTATAACTCCTAGAAAATGCGGATCCACAGATTTCACATGAAAATGGTTTCTCTCCCGTGTGCGTTCGCATATGTCTTGTCAAATGGGAACTCCTAGAAAATGTTGACCTACAGATTTCACATAAAAATGGTTTCTCTCCAGTGTGTGTTCGCATATGGCTTTTCAAACCTGAACTTGTAGTAAATGCTGATCCACAGACATCACAAGGAAATGGTTTCTCACCAGTATGTATTCGTATATGTATTTTCAAATCATAATTCTGTGAAAATGCTAAACCACAGACTTCACAAGAATATGGTTTCTCTCCAGTGTGTGTTCCCATGTGTCTTCTCAAACTGTAATGGTCTGAAAATGAAGATGCACACACTACACAAGAAAATGGTTTCTCTCTAGCGTGTGTTCCCATGTGTCTTCTCAAACTGAAATGGTCTGAAAATGAAGATGCACATACTTCACAAGAAACTGGTTTCTCTCCAGTGTGTATTCGCATATGTCTTTTTAAATGGGAACGCCGTGAAAATGCTGATTCACAGACTTTACAAGGAAAGTGTTTCTCGACTGTGTGTGTTCGCATATGGCTTTTCAAAGCAGAATTTTTTGAAAATCCTGATCCACATACATCACAAGAAAACGGTTTGTTTTCAGTGTGTGTTTTCAAACTGGAACTCTCTAAAAATCCTGACATGCAAACTTTGCTAGAATCTGGTTTCTCTACAGTGTGTGTTTCCATATCTGTTTTCTATTCTGAACTATGAAAAATGCAGGTCTGCCTACTAGGGAAATTTGCCTTTTAATGTAGTCTATTTTCCCAGTTGTTCTTTAAAATATGAATTTAAGGAAAATACTCATGTGGTAAATTTTGGGAGAAAAATCTCTGATGAGATTGTTACAACACACTTAGCACAAATATATTTTTCCTTTGGTATGTGTTTGAATGTGTCCCTTATGTTTCCAAATTCTTCCACAATCCTGTTATCTGTGAAGGAATAAAAATTAAAGAATTATTTAAGGGAAAATAAAAACAGGAGACTTATACATTATACTTATATAATATTACAATCAGATTATATTTCACTTAAATGCAATGTATTATATAGAATTCATGTTAAGTTATGAACAAAATTGTTATTCTACTCTCCAACAAATAATGAAATATATTTAATGGATTTAATATAAATACAATAATTTTCCTAATTTTGATGAAGACTTATCAGAATGGATATGGTCATAATAATAGTCAGCATATAGGCACTTACATGGATTTTGTTCCCATTTTTTTGTCACTTTATTTTGTATAGATCCCTTATTTTTTAAGTTAAGATAAAAAAAAAAAAAACATGTAAAATCAAGTACAATATTGTTCATCAAGGCATTGTTTTAATTTATTCATTTTCTAAGGATATATTAATGAAGGAAAAAAATTTAGGTTACGTTTTTTTTTTTGGTTTAAAATTGACATCCGTGTTGGGATTTTGTTGATTGATGTAAAACAAATAAATTAATGAATTTTATTATTATGTAAAAAATTATTTTATATAAATAATACTTTTTTAGTCTTTGTTTTTTTTTTTTTTTTAGTGAAGTTTTTAATAGAGAATATTTTCCTAGAGAGAAAAAAGAGAATTTGACACAAAAAACATGGGTTATTATGCTTGTGGGCATCCATACTTCGAAAAACATGAAGAATTATTTGAAATATTAACATGAATAATTTAATTACATTCTGAAGTGATGGATACGTCTTGATACAGAAAGTTAATCTCTTTTTTTAAAGATCTTTCAAAATTACAGTAAACATTATATTTATCTATACATAGGCATCTACATAGACTTTTGATATTTCTAAAAATAAGAATTTCAAAACTTATAATTATTGGCATTATATTTTACATTAATTTTATTTATTAATTAGGTATAAAAATTATTTCTAAAAATAAGAATTTCAAAACTTATAATTATTGGCATTATATTTTACATTAATTTTATTAATTAGATATAAAAATATTGCTCTAGAAGCACTTATGAATGGAGTTAATAGTAATATTTATTTTAAAGAATTTTGATAAGACTCATATGAATCAGTTTGAAACAATTCAGAAATTTAAAAGAAAGGTAAGTTCATTTAATTAAAACATTATTGCTCTAAAATATGAATGGAGTTAACAGTAATATTTATTTTAAAGAATTTTGATTTGTTTGCCTTGACTCATATGAGAATCAGTTTGAAACAATTCAGAAATTTAAAAGAGAGTCAAGTTCATTTCTTTATTATTATTTTTAATTAAAACATTCATTTTAATTCAAAATGAATTAATTTTAACATCTGTGAGATTTTATTTTATTATGAAGACATAGCTCTATGCTGTGTGTTTTTAATCTCCAAAAGGTTTTTATTTTTGATAAAACTTTCAGTATAGGAAATAATAAAAGACAAAATATTATTATAAATAAATGTTTAAAAAATTGAAAAGTTTTTTTCGTTAGTTTTTGTTTTGCACATTGATCCCCTGTACAAATTTCTTGGTCAGTTTTCTTTTGTATGAAAATGAATTTTACATTTTTGGAACATATGTAAAACAAAATAAATAAATTGATACTAGTACAATTTTGGTAGTAGGATGTCTTAACATGTAGAAATTAAGTCTCGTAAATAAGAAAAACATATTTACCCTTTGTTTTGTTTTTATCTAAATCATTAGCTTATTTTCTAAAGAATTTTATATTAAAAGTTCAAGTTATCTACTTTTTAATTTATTTTAGGAATTTTTTTAAATTTATAAAATCTAAAATAAATACTCCCGTTCATTGTATAGCAAAATCATATTCATGTAATTAAAGAAAATATTGTATTAAAAATATGCAGCTAGAAATAATGAGCATACACATATCAGTCTTTATATACAAAAATATTGAAAATGTTTGAATTAAAAATTATCATTTTTTTAATGGAAGTATATAGGAAACATAATATTCTATTCTTGTTTTGATAGTTGCTGCTGCTATGAATAAGTTAAAATAAGTTAAATCCATTGGACTATATTACTAACAACACAAAGGCCAAAATAATGTTTTGTAAATTAATATTTAATTCTCCTAACTTAGATTTCTATCGAAGAAAAAGACTCACTTTTTATAATATTTCTGATAGAATTTTATTGTAAATAATTTTTAACATTCTAATTTTGATTTTCCTAGCTCTTTTTTTCAATAAAATTAAGAGTTAAACTGTAAGAAATCAACGAAATGCTAAATTAGTAATTTGTTTTTGTCCCAGACTAAAAATTATTACATGTATGACCCTCCATAGAAAATTACGTTAGCTAATTGTTTGCATCAAGATGCGATAACTATGTCAACAAAGATTAAGAATTTATCGCAAATTTATTTAAAATGCAAAAATGTATGTTATATGTAACAGAAATGTGTTTTTTTCTTTTTTAACACATAAACTTGGAATTGTTCTTTATATTAAATGTAAAAGAAAACATTAAAAAGTTAATTTTCCATTTTTTATTGATGTTTTGGTTTGGTTTGTTTTGTTTTACGGCATATCAACCTCGGTGGGTCATTTAATGCCGATAAAGTTTTGAAATAAATCAATTCTTAATGGATAATACAATTTTGTTTATCAACTCATGTTTTTCTATTTAACCCATAAATGGGACCCTAACAGGTACTACCACTCCAGGTCAGAGTGGACCAGGGAGCAATGGTGATGAAGGGGTGCTCCACATTCCCCAAACCTCCAGAACTGGAACCTCACCATCAGATAGAGTTTAACGTCATTCCCAGGACATGTACACCCGCAGCCACCACCTTCTAGCACCCATATGATAAAAAGGGGTTGGGGCTTGCCATAAGGGCAATAGGGTTGGGAAAATCATATAGGTGCTAGGGCTTGACATGACCAGCCGATTGATTGGAGGGGGCCTTTCCGACCGCCCATCTAGCTCAAGACATGAACTGCTCATCCACCTGGGCTCTATCCTTAAGCATCATGGGTCGCCACCCACGGCCAACAGGTGGCCCCATTGGGGGAGTCTTACCCCTCTGCAGAGGGGCAGTCGGTGCATTCTAACGCACCAGCCGACAGGGCGGTATTGATGTTTTAAAATATTTTTTAACAATTTGTGTGGGTGTGAAAGGTGCGCTCTTTGAGCATAGCTATTCATAAGTCAATATTTAAAATTTTATTAAAATCAGAGAACTCTCTGATTTTTGGTAATTTTTTATTTATCAATCAATGTTGTTAGTGAACAATTAGCTAACATATCTTGACTACTAAGTACCACTAATTTTCCCAGTGAAATTTACCCCCCCCCCTTAATGGTCTGATTTTCACGAACATTTCCAGAATTGCTTTTCTTTTGATGAAAATGTCTGAATTAGTTTTTTCTTAAAATATATTGGGGAAATATTTTTTTTTACAAAGTCTATGGGGCCCCATTTTATTTTGTGAGATATGAAAAAATGAACTGCCAAAAAACGATTTTTACTTTTTTTTAAATTGAGACGGTAGTTTTAGCAGAAAAAAAATCATGAATTCTGAAATAAAAAGTGCTAACAAATGTCATAATATTATTATTTGAAAACTTTATTTTTTGCTTTTTTAATTGATATGTACTATATTCTATTAAACTGTCAAGAAAAAAAATTTTTTAAGAAATTAATTTTTAAGAGATTTTCAATCTTTTGTGTGCTTAAATAATTTTGTTTTTTAAATGTTTAAAAAATCTTTTTTTGTGTGTACTAATTGAATAACACTGAATTCAGATGAACTAAAAATTTGTCCGATCCACGATATATTAATATTTTTAAGAAAATCTGTATTTTTTATTATTGAATAGTAATGTTTGATTCTTATAATATATGGAAGAGCAAAACTGACAATATTTTCTTTGCTTCAGTTACATTATAAGTTCAACTAAAAAAATATTCCAGAATTATTCTGAAGCTACCACACACAAAAAAAATCTTTAAAATATCATTGAAAACCAATAATCAGTTATTGAATATGCACAAGAAAACAATTATGTCGAATACAGCCACCCATACATTTAAATGTATAATTGTCAAAGAGAGATAATATGTAAATTTGCAGTCCGCTTTCTACAGAAAAATCACCCTTTTGCAAATAAAACAGACTGTTTTATTTATTTTTTAATATAATGGTGATTATTTTTTCCCAATCGGATAATTTGATCTTTGAATTAACTGTTTTTTTTTTGTACTAACCCTTTATGATCGTTACTTTTTTTTCCGAGATTTAAAAAAAAAAGTTTAACAATATTTACTTTCATTTATTCAATATAGCCTAAACTGATCATGTGACCCGATAATGGTGATACCTACTGTACATAGTGTATTCTTGCTACTGATTTCTAAGAATAAACTTTTAAACATGTCTTAAAATGTTGATAAGTTGTGTGAAAACAAGCGGGTAGGACTGGTGACTTACTGGTTGGAGCTGCTGGTTTGGTCGAAGGAGGTTCTGGCGCTTGTGACTAAACACAAGACTAGAACAAGATTAGGTCATATAGTTTCCTGTCAGAAGTTGGAGGGGTGAGGAGGTTTACCAACACCTATAAAATAGGCTTCCCTCCCTGTTTGCCACTACTTACTTCTGTGCTCCCACTGATCAAGCAAAGTGCTGACTGCTTCGCCTCAGAATTGTTAATGGCTGAGGTGAGAATGGTCCTTCAAGACCAATGACTTTTGCTGATCAAGCAAATTATTACAGAAGTTTCTTCACGTCAAGAATACTCGTGGTGCTTCACCTCAGAATAAGTTAATGGCTGAGGTGAGTGGAAGTTTACCAACACCTATAAATCAGGATTCCCTCTCTGTTCCTCTTTTGATCCTGTCGATCAAGCAAATTGTTACAGAAGTTTCTTCATGTTGAGTGTTACCAGACCCCAAGCAAGAGTGGGTCGCAGAAGAGTATTCTTTTTTCAACCCTCCGACTCGTCGGCCTGCTCCACCTTGGTCACCAGTGTTAACCATTCTTTTTCTACAGTTAGTTTGTTTTGAGCGTGTCATTAATCTTCACTTAGTCATTTTTTAGGCGAATTTAATTGTTTAAAATTTATTAAAAATAAATTACATATGTGATACTGACGCTTATCATGTGTGCTTGAATTGTAAAAAAAAAAAAAAAGAACATTGTTTTTGAAACTACAAAAAAAAAGCCCATGAAAATCATTTTTTGAATTTTAGGAAAATAACTTTTAAATTTTCAAATAACTTTTTTCAGGAATTTAATTTTTATTTTAAAAATTTTTCATGGGTTCTTCGAGTTGTAAAAATTTGTAAAGGTTGAAACCACCTTCCAACATTCTGAATTGAATCAAAACATTTTAAATTTTTTTAATACATTAATAAATAAAGTGGTTAAATTTCATTGAAATTTAACAATTCGCTGATTTTTTTTTTAAAATTGCTTTAAAATTAGGAATTAAAAAATCTATTATCTCCCTTTCTTTTCCCATCCCTACATTTAGTTTATGTAGTAAAGTAGTAGTAATTGTAAGATGAGAGAGACGCGTAGAAGAATAGAAGCAGCAGTAGCTGTCATGACGTCACAGCTTGCCTTCATATCTTGGCTAAATCTAACAATGATAACAGTAAAATTTTCATATTTTGTCAAATAAATAAAGAATTGTAAGAATTTTTTTTTTTTTCAATAAATAAATTTAATTGTGAAATTTAAAAATAATTTTTATTTCTGTTTTTAATTAAACGATAATCGCAGGAAGTTTGTCAAAAGAGAAAAAAAAAATACTTTGCAAATTTGAATCTAGTTTTACCATCCATTGTTAATTAATAATTACTGTCGACTTTGTACCGCTACAAATTAATCTCTATGTTTGAAAATCTTTCAAAATTACTGTCAATGTTCTTACTAATTCGAAGAAAAAACCTGAAAAATGTCCCTTTTGAAATAAACTCCTATAAATTAGCCTATAATACTAGAACTATGTATTGTATTGTAATTGTAATACCTAGTGATAGTCTAAAAAATAAAATAAAACTGTGGTCAAATTACCAAGGTTTTTTTTAATTCAATGAATGTTGTTTTTATCTAATAAAATCATTGTTTATAATAAAACAATTTCAAAAAGATTTGATGGAAAATTGATCAGATTACATTTACAGTGGCCTAAGATTTCGATGTTGGGGCTTTGTTTATGTCAACCCCACTGATTAACACGGGTAGTAGCGAAAATTAAATATCAATTAAACATTTAAATGAATTAGATTCCAAAAAATAATTAAATCAGTTTTCAAAAGATTTCAGATATTTTTATATCCATGATATATTGTAAGAAATTAAAAAATATTTCATTTCTTCGTCAGTGAAATATAAAGTTTTTCTTGCAAATTACGTATTTTTTATTTGTAAAGATAATAATTTAGAATGTTATACTTACTTTTTTCTCTTTTCTTTTGTCTGATTTCTTTTCTTTGGCGCTATACAACGTTAAAGAAAAAGCGAAAAAGAAAATGTAATATTCGAAACAAATCAAATGTTTTCTGTTTGAATGAAATTAAAACGTCTTGTTCATTTGTAGTACAGAAATATTTTGTAATGAAAGTCAAACAAGGGAGATAATTACGATCACGAAGGTGACGTAAAATTTTACAATTTTTTTAATTTTCAAAACAATTGCTAAAAATTATGCACTAAGGAATTAGGTTTATAATTAATTGCTTATTTTTTTTAATAAAAAATATACATTTATAAATATGAATATATATAAATTCATTGATAAAAAATGTTTTATATAAATTAACATTGGTCATTAAAAAAAAAAAAATTCCAGTCCTTAATTTTACATTTCTTGTAAGATCAAAACGAGAAGACCATATTCATTTTTTTTAACACCCGAAAAAAGTAACCTCAATTTTTTTCAAACTAAAAAAAAAAAAAAATTTTTTTTAATTAAAAAAAATAAAAAATAAAAAAATTTAGATAAACTAAAAAAATTCGTGTTTTCTCTTTCCGTAGTTTTAGAATCAATATTTTTCTTTAAAATGAAGAAAAAAAGTTTTTTACTCTGATTCATTTGACCTGTTTTTATTCACAGTTCCCAACATACTGGCTCTTCACACCATGATTCAAACCAACCACTACCCACACACTAATATCAGGAATGCAACTTTTCCTTGTATTAACCTTTTGCCATCATGAATGAAGACGTTCTTTGATTGGTGCAGGTATACAAGTACAGTGGGCCCAGCTGTAACCCTGATTGATAGTCCTGAAAAGATGTAAGATAGTCTGAGGAGTTGTTAATTCTGTTGCAGTGGCCCAGAATGGGAAACTTTGGAAATAGGAGTGTCATACTGTAACCCTGATTGATAGTCCTGAAAAGATGTAAGATAGTCTGAGAAGTTCTGTTGCAGTTCTTTTGGTATTTTCTTTTTTTCTTCACTTTGACACTAAAGCTGCTCTTAACAAATAGAAAGTCCTGAACAGTAAAGAAATGAATGATGTTACATAAACAATAATAGATATCTCCCAATTCAGTAATTACCAATTCAATTTGTGCACACATCGCAATAAAAAGATACACACACTCAACAACAAACAAAACATAAGTTGTGACGCCAACCGGAAGTTTACTCCATGGTAGCCTAAAAAGAAGGACCAGTTTAACACGTTTTGCGCATAGGCTCCAAATTGAAGTTCCAGTTGGAAAACAAGAATGCACAAAAATAAAAATAAAATAATTTTGTAAATAAACTCACATTTTCATCCAATCGAAAGCTCTCCCCAAAAAAACAAAAAAGGCTTCTGTGATCCGATTTTGGATCACACAGGCCTATATAAAGTCGGCTTTGAAAAGCCGACAAGCAGGAGATCCAGGCGTCAGCATTGTACACACATCGACGGGGCCGATATCGCAAACGAACATACATCACAGGTGGCCGGCTTACATCCTCACCTACCTCTACCCAAATCTGACCTTACAGGCAGTCAGCAAACAAACAATTCCTCATCGTTCAGCGATACCATATCGTACGCCAACTGATACACGATACAACCACTAACGACTACTAAAAACACAAGACTTGACCACCTAATCAACACCTAACCACTACCACTGGTTCATCTGCCCACTTTCTACCTACACTACAACTGACTTGGCCATCCTGACATTTTTACTGACTTTATTAGTCATTTTACTACTATCACCAAAATCAGACTTTCTCTCTTAAATTCAATTTCAGCTTTTCATTGTTCTCATGTTATTTTATCCAATACAATTTTGAAACTCAAAATCCGTGTTTGTTCTTTTCCTCGTCACCATACGCTTGCATACTAACCCTGTTTATTACAATGACAAACAACAAAGGGTTAATACAAGGAAAAGTTGTATTCCTGATATTAATAAAAATGCAAAGGTCCTACAATGAATGGGGCTTTTCTTGCAATTATAGAGTTAAATTGATTTTTGAAAGTAATTACTAGTTTATATCACATAAAATATAATGCAAGGGAGGTGATAAAGAAAAAGTGATAAATAATAAACAAGGGTTAAAAAAAGAAAAGGTTTATTAATGAATGTAATAGAAAATGAAATACAAATATTTGAAATGTCCATTCAAGTAAGGATTTTGTTTGTATTTAAGGCTGTACTTGTTTTCTGGATGAAAGTAGTGAACAGGAAAAGAAGTTTGGCTTCCTTAAGAATATATGTGTTCTCTTCTGTTGTCTGTTATAGATAGGAGCTGGTGACAGTCAAGATACAGCATTGGTGTGGTAGAAAATGATGGAAGGTCTCTTGCACTGCATGTGGTTATGAGGCAAGGATATGGCTGCATAAATCTCTCATGCTGCACATGTTTATGTGAGAATAGTAGGGACAGCAATGGGTTAGAACTGCAACGAGGGTCCCTTTGTGATATATACTTGTAATTGTTAAGATGCTAATGGACTTGCTGAATTGTGCTGTTGTGGGAATTCTATCTGCAAAATTGAGAATAATTGTGTTTAGGCTGTGTTGTTATTATTTTCTGACATCCCACCATGCCAGATGAACAAAAAGTCCAATTTATTCTTCTTTTGAGGTGCCTCAGGCACTTGGCAATAAAACCATCCCTACCTCATTACCTGGAGGGATAGACATGCTGGGATCACACTAAGAGTATATATATATATATATATATATATATATATATATATATATATATCTTACCAGTTGAATGGCCAAACCCACTTGATATGGAGACAAAAGGCTGAATTGCTAACAAGTCAGGGTATACTATATTTGCTGGACAAGTGGCACAGCAGATCTGATATGGCCAAACACCTTTTGTGTTGGTGGAGACACAGGGCCCAAAGGCTGGGTAAGTATTGCTGTGCTGTATGAGAGCTTCTATAAGTGGTTTGTGTGTTTGTTAGCAGTCATAAGCTAAATGTACTAAGAAGAATGTGTACACTATGTTTTCTGGTGAGTTGCCCAGGATGTATGAGCAGCAAGAAGTGACTAGTCTAACCCAAAATGGAAGATTCTATAATTGGAGCATCAGTATGGATCAACTGTCAAAACATTTGGTATATCTACAGTGGAAACATGTATTTGTTAATGTTATTTCAAATGCAGATTTAATAAGAACATGGTTTCCCTACAATGTGAGCTATTCAGGTGGTTCTTCATCATCCCTGATTATTCTAGTAAATGCATTGGCATAATGTTGGTGGAATACTGCCAACATTTTTAGCCAGAAATTTAGAATATTGTCAATTCCTGGGGTTTTAAAATTGCTGAAGTGAGCTACTTTCTGTGAACAGTTTCTTGGGTAATTTTACTAGTCCTTGTTGGCCTCCTTCACCGCATCTATTCACCCTCAATGTTTTTTTTTATCTTCGTATGATAGCCTCCAGAAATTTTCCACTTTCTCTTGTGTTGGTGGATATTGATGTGCAGTATGAGAGCTTGTAGTGTTGACTGTTGCTAACAAGTAAGGATATACTATATTCACTGGACCAGTGCACAGCAGATCTGGTATGGCCAAACACCTTTTGTGTTAATAGAGACACAGGACCAAAAGGCAGGGTAAGTATTGCTGTGCTGTATGAGACCTTCTATAAGTGTTTAGCTGATGGCTACTAACAAGTAAGAATACACTATGTTTGCTGGTGAGTGGCTTAGGAGATATGAGGAGCAAGAAGTGACTAGTCTAACCCAAAATGGAAGATTCTATAATTGGAGCATCAGTATGGATCAACTATCAAAACATTTGGTAGATATCTACAGTGGAAACATGTATGTAAATGTTATTTCAAATGCAGATTTAATAAGAACATGGTTTCCCTACAATGTGTGTAAAATTATGTCTTCCCATACTTGAACAGTCTGAAAATGCTGCTACAAAACTTCCTAGGAAAATAATTATTGTACAGTGTGAGTTTGTGTGTGGATTTTCAAATTGGAATAATCTGAAAATTGATCCACAAACTTCACAATAACATGTTTTCCCCAGAGTGTGTTTACATATGTATTTTCAAATCAGTTCAGATGCACACACTTCACACTCTCAATGTTTTTTTTATCTTCGTATAGTAGCCTCCAGAAATTTTCCACTTTCTCTTGTGCTGTGCTGTATGAGACCTTCTATAAGTGGTTGTGTGTTTGTTGGTACATTTAGCTGATGGCTGCTAACAAGTATACACTATGTTTGCTGGTGAGTGGCTTAGGAGATATGAGGAGCAAGAAGTGACTAGTCTAACCCAAAATGGAAGATTCTATAATTGGAGCATCAGTATGGATCAACTGTCAAAACATTTGGTAGATATCTACAGTGGAAACATGTATTTGTTAATGTTATTTCAAATGCAGATTTAATAAGAACATGGTTTCCCTACAATGTGTGTAAAGTTATGTCTTCCCATACTTGAACAGTCTGAAAATGCTGCTACAAAAACTTCACTTTTTTATCAATTTTCCTTTAAAATTTTTAGAGCTCAAGGAGCTCCTTCCTGGATCTGGATCTAAAGCTTGGTTTCTCTATGCACAGTATTTACATCTTATTTACATCAAATCTTTTTTTTCCACTGTGTGCGTCCGAATATGTCTCCTCAAACTGGAAAGTTCTGCAAATGCTAATTCACAGACTTCACATGAAAATGGTTTCTCTCCAGTGTGTGTTCGCATATGGCTTTTCAGACCGGAACTTGTAGTAAATGCTGATCCACAGACTTCACAAGAAAATGGTTTCTCTCCAGTGTGTGTTCGCATGTGGTATTTCAAACTGGAATTCCAAGAAAATGCTGATCCACAGACATCACAAGAAAATGGTTTCTCTCCAGTGTGTGTTCGTATATGAATTTTCAAATCTGAATTTTGTGAAAATGCTAATCCACAGACTTCACAAGAAAATGGTTTCTCTCCAGTGTGTGTTCGCATGTGGTTTTTCAAATGGGACCTAGTAGTAAATGCTGATCCACAGACATTACAAGGAAATGGTTTCTCTCCGGTGTGTGTTCCCATGTGGTTTCTCAGCCTGTAATTTTCTGAAAATGCTGAGCCACAGATTTCACAAGAAAATGGTTTCTCTCCAGTGTGCATTCGCATGTGTCTTTTCAAACTGAAATGATCAGAAAATGAGGATGAACACACTTCACAAGAAAATGGTTTCTCTCCAATGTGTGTTTGCATATGACTTTTTAAATGGGAACTCCGTGAAAATGCTGATGCACACATTTTACAAGAAAATGGTTTCTCACCTGTGTGTGTTCGCATATGGGTCTTCAAACTGAAATGGTCCGAAAATGCGGATGAACACACTTCACAAGAAAATGGTTTCTCTGCAGTGTGTGTTCGCATATGACTTTTTAAATGGGAACCCTGGGAAAATGCTGAGCCGCAGATTTGACAAGCAAATGGTTTCTCGCCAGTATGTATTCGAATATGGTTTTTCAAACTGCAACTTGTAGAAAATGCTGATCCACAAACTTTGCAAGAAAATGGTTTCTCTCCAGTGTGCGTACGCATGTGGATTTTCAAATGGGAGCTTCTTGAAAATTCTGATCCACAGACTTCACAAGAAAATGGTTTCTCTCCAGTGTGTATTCGCATATGTATTTTTAAATGGGAACTCGAAGGAAATTCTGATCCACAGACTTCACAAGAAAATGGTTTCTCTCTAGTGTGTGTTCGCATGTGGTTTTTCAAATGGGACCTAGTAGTAAATGTTGATCCACAGACATTACAAGGAAATGGTTTCTCTCCAGTGTGTGTTCCCATGTGCTTTCTCAGCCTGTATTTTTCTGCAAATGCTGATCCACAGATTTCACAAGAAAATGGTTTCTCTCCAGTGTGTGTTCGCATATGACTTTTTAAATGGGAACTCTGTAAAAATGCTGAGGCACATATTTTACAAGAAAATGGTTTCTCACCTGTGTGTGTTCGCATATGGGTCTTCAAACTGAAATGGTTTGAAAATGCGGATGAACACACTTCACAAGAAAATGGTTTCTCTGCAGTGTGTGTTCGCATATGACTTTTTAAATGGGACCCCTGGGAAAATGCTGAGCCACAGATTTGACAAGAAAATGGTTTCTCGCCAGTATGTATTCGAATATGGTTTTTCAAACTGCAACTTGTAGAAAATGCTGATCCACAAACTTTGCAAGAAAATGGTTTCTCTCCAGTGTGTGTACGCATGTGGATTTTCAAACGAGAGCTTCTTGAAAATTCTGATCCACAGACTTCACAAGAAAATGGTTTCTCTCCAGTGTGTATTCGCATATGGATTTTCAAGCTGGAGCTTCTTGAAAATTCTGATCCACAGACTTCACAAGATAATGGTTTCTCTCCAGTGTGTATTCGCATATGTATTTTTAAAAGGGAACTTGAAGGAAATTCTGATCCACACACGTTACATGAAAATATTTTGTTTTCACTGTGTGTTTTCAAATTGGAACTCTCTAAAGATCCTGAAATGCAAACTTTACTTGAAGCTGGTTTCATTATGGGGTGTGTTTCCATATCTGTTTTCATTATGGGGTGTGTTTCCATATCTGTTTTCAATTTTGAACTATGAAAAATACTGGTTAGCACATTGGAGAAATATTGCAGTCTATTTTCCCAGTTTTTCTTTAAAATATGCAGTTAAGGAAAATACTCATGTAGTAAATTTTGCCAGAAAAATACGTTGGCTTGTGAGATATATAAGTGATAGCAACTCACTTAGCAAGAATATTTTTTTTTTTTGTAATTGTTTGAATGTGTCCTTTAAGTTTCCAAATTATTTTACCCCAATTCTGTTGTTATCTGTGAATGAATAAAAATCAAAATATTATTTTAAAAAGTTATGAAACATGGGACTTATACAGTATACAGTATATTTATATAATATTACAATCAGATTATATTTTACTTCCCTGCAATGTATTATATATAATTCAATCTAAGTCATGAACAAAATTGTTATTGTTATATCCAATTAATTAACTAATCAGGTAATTATATTAATAAAATCCATTTAACAGCAGCTAGCATATTGTTTATGTAATTTTGCATCTCAGTGATTTTCACTTCATCAGGGCATGCTGGACTGCATTTTAAATATAGAAGTGCCAGTTTATGTTTTACTATGAAGGCAAATATTTCAGTAGGTGCAAAAAATGCATTGATCCAGTTGGCATTCCCCCTCAAGGGGGTGCCTCAGGCATTGGGCAATAAACTCAGCCCTGTCCCTTTAAACCAAGGGGGCAGCTGTTGCCTGGGGGGATGGTCCCCTGGGATAAACAATGTTATCTTGTAAGCCACTGGGCCCCTGGTTGGGCCAGATCTACATACTAATAACATGCAATTGTATTTATATATATAACAAAATAACGGTTTACGGTGTGAATGGGAAGGCTAATTTGCATATTGATATCAAGAATTTGATTTTGATAAATATGTGCTTAGTATTATTGATTTGTAATTGTTTGATTTTATCGTAATGAATATGAGCAAAAATCCTGGGGATAAATCTTAAAAGAAATCCATTAACAAGAAGAAATAACTGTAATTTTATTCTTTACTTTCTATTTTAACTAAATAGTTAAATAAAGAAAATCTAGCAATGAAAGATGGGAGTTCAGAGTTTCAGTTATTCTATTTTTCAATTATACCCTTCTCTGTTTCAAATCTTTTTATCTGCATTGTTATTTAGTTTCATTAGCCTTTCTAATTTGATATATTACATTAAAACTTAAATAAATAAGTAAGAATAATATTTTTTAGTTTTTAGTGCGATTTTTATTGGATGATATTCTTTCAATGGTGGCCCACTAGAGAACAAATATAATAATAAAATTTATTGACACTTTCAAATTTTCTTGACCGTTTTCAGCTGTGTCCTTTTTGGAGTGGTGTTCAGTAAATTGTTATACTTGAAAAAATAAGACCATTTAAGCAATAAGTAAAAAGTAAAGTCGTCGGAGTGGCCTAAAGTTGGTATCATCCAGACAGTGAGGGAGTCTATCCAATTTTCAATAGTGCTAGACCAAGGAGATTATTTTTAGCATCTGAGGTGAAGCACCATGCCTACTAGCAGCTCCTCACTTTACTGTACAGATCCCCTGTGTAATTCATATGCTGGGTTGTCGAGGGCCGCTATCAAACCAGGAACATTGTGGTTCCCAGGTGAATGCTTTACCAACTGTGTAGGTCAACTATATTTTCAAGAATTTCATTGACAGTATTACTTTCTTTAATGTTCTCTCACCATAAGAATTCACAAAGATATGAATGGTAATATCTCCTCCACAGAGAGCGATGTTAATACACGGATAGCAAAGGCATGGTCGGCAACAAATAGATTCATATGGAGGTCCGATCTCCCTGACAAGCTAAAACGACAGTTCTTCCAGGCTGTGGTTGTGTCGGTGCTGCTATATGGCTGCACCACCTGGACTCTAACAAAGCATCTTGAGAATAAGCTAGATGGGAGCTGCACAAGAATGCTGTGCACAGTCTTGAACAAGTCATGAAAGCAGCACCCCATGAGGAAACAGCTGTACGGCCACCTGCCCCCCATCTCACAAACTATCCGAGTGAGATGGATAAGACATGCAAGACACTGTTGGAGAAGCAAGGATGAACTCATAAGCGACGTTCTCCTGTGGAAGCCAATACATGGACATGCAAGTGTGGGGTGCCCAGCAAGGACCAACATTGACCAGCTATGTGAGGATGCTAGCTGCTCCGCAGAGGAGCTCCCAGGTGCAATGAATGATAAGGAAGATTGGCGAAAGATTGTCATGGATACCCGTGATGCATGCGCAACATGATGATGATAATATCTGTTTAAGTGCCATAATGCCTTTTATTTTACTTCTTAGCATGGCACCCTTCAACATTTTGTGTCTGGACTCCCATGGTTGGATACACAAAAATACAATTTTTGCTTAAATCAAATGATTTAATTTTTCTTTTAAAATATTTTATAGTCAAACAGGTAGACTAACAAGAGATAGATGTGTAATTTAATTAAAATCAGATAGATTTTATATTTTTACTTTTGCATAAGTAAATTTTATAACATTTTATTTAAAAAAATCATTAATAATACAATTTAAAAAAATATCTAATACTTCTTTGAAATTTTAAAATAGAATTTCAAAAATGTCTTCAAAAATATTTTAAAGTTTAGTATGTATACTAAACTTTAAAATATTTTAAGCCTAGTAAAAATGAATCATTTATTTTTAATTGCAATACTAGGAATATCTAATATTGTATAATTGCAATTTATTTAACATTATTTTTAACAATGTTTATAAAGTCATTCGATATTGATGTAAATTCTGTAGATAAAACTGAAATAATAAAATATATCAAAATTTTATGCAATTTATCATGAGCAATAAATTACACATTTTTCAGTTGGTAATTATTACAATTACGCGTTTCATATTTTAAAAGAATTTTAACTATTAATTAGGCATATAAATTGTTACTATCAAGGTGCATATGGAGGCTGTAAACAGTAATATTTATTTTAAAGAATTTCAATTTATTTCTATTAGGGATATCCAATCTGCCGTATCAAATTTACCCCCCCCCCTATATTTAACACAATAAAACTTGAATAAAGGTTAATAAATTTTTCTAAATTTTTGGACCATTCAAAAGAAGAAACATTAAAGAAACTCTTGATGATTTAAAAAAAATTTTTTTCAGCTTATGAAAATTATGAATATAAAAAAACAATGTTTACATTTTCGCATCATTAAATGAATTGAAATTTAACGTAGCCAAAAATAAGTTACGACTACCGGCTTTAAAAAAAAAATTCTATGAAAAATCAACTGACAGTCATATTTTCACAAAAATTTCGGTAATTATTCATCTGTTAATTAAATTATGTTTAAAATAGGTTTTTTCTAACATATATTTAGGGGAATTGTTTTTAAATGAGATCTATTCCCTTCACCCATTTTATTTCATTAGGCACCACCAATTTTTCCTGTGAAATTTACCCACAATAAAACTAGTATAAAGGTTAATATTATCTTGAAAATTTTCTGTCCATTCGAAAGATGAAACATTAAAAGAAAACTCATGATGATTTAAACAAAATTTTTCGGCTTACAGAAATAATGAAAATTATAAACGAAAAATAATGTTTACATTTTTGCACTGTTAAATCAATTGAAATTTAACGTAGCCAAAAACAAGTTAAAAACCAAAAACTAGAATTTTTTTTAAAAAATTCTATGAAAATCAATAAATGGTCCAATTTTCACGAATATTTCCATAACTACTTTCCTTTTGATGAAAATATGTCTGAAATAATTTCATGAAATCTGAAAAAATGAACCAATAAAAAACGATTTTTGGTAATTTAAAAAAATTTTTTTTTTATTAATCTGGGCCTCCGAATTTTTAAAGATATTTCTTGGTGAATTTTTGTAAACAAAAAACTTCAGATTTTATTTTTTTTAATTCTTTAGTTTTTCTGTATGTTACAAAAAAAAAAAAAAAGAAAAGAAAAGAAAGATATTTAATTTAAATTAATATTTAAAAAGTTGGTCATTTTTCTGTACAGTGTACACAGTGCATTTATTTATTTATTTTTTTCTGTTTGGATTTCTAAGAAGAAACTGTTATAAGTCTTAACATTTTAAATAATGTGGGTGTTTTAGTCTGTAATTACTTCACACAAAGCGCCCATTTAGGTCAAATGTCTGGCAAAATTTAATTGTTTAAAATGTATTAAAAATAAATTACCAAAGAAATATTATTTTCCTTCTTTTTTTTTTTTTTTTTTTTTACTAATGCTCACATTATGTTTTAGACTTAAACAAAAAAAAAATGACCTTAAATAATCAATTTGATTAATTTCCATTCAATTTTAAAATAAAAATGAGCGCACAAATTGATTGAACCCTTCCTAGTAAAATAAAATAAAACAAAACAAAATAAATGAATAAATAACGAACAGTCGTCATATTAATTAGCTTTTTCCATTTAATGAATCTATAAGTGTTTTCTGTAAGGGTTAAGATTCGTTTTGTATTATTTATTTAATAAGATCGTTGTTAATAATAAAATAGTTTTACAGATTTGACGTAAATTTAATCGGCTAACATTTCGCTTGTTTATGTCACCCCCACCGATTAACACGGATAATAACGAAAATAAGATACGAATTAAACATTGAAATGAATTAAATTTTTAAAAAATAATTAAATCAGTTTTCAAAATATTCCAGAGGTTTGTTTATATTCATAGCGGATAAATTATTGTCACAAACTAAAAAAATATTTCAGTTCTTTTTCCAGCAAATTACGTATTTCTTTCTTCTTTTTTGTTGTTGTTGTCGTAAAGAAAGATAATAACAGAATGTTATACTTACTTCTTTCTTTTTTTTCTTTCGTCTAATTTATTTCCTTTAGTACTATACAACGTTAAAGAAAAGTGGAAAGATGTAATATTTAAAATAAAACAAATGTTTTCTGGTAGACAAAATTAAAACGTGTCGTTCGTTTGCAATAAATTCAGAAAAATTTCTAAAGAGCCTAAAGAGAGATAATTCCGATCACTCACAGTTACAATATTTTATTTTATTTTAAATATGTATTTTTTTTTTAGAAAAAATGAATTTAGGTATATATAAATATGTCCAATTGAACTAAATAGACGTAATAAAAAAAATTAAATTTTAAAATTTTGATTTTGAAATAATTACCAAAAACCAGGGAATTGTCTAATTTGAATGAAATTTTCAGCACTTCATTCATTAGGTACCACCAATTTTCATGTGAAATTTACCCTCCCCTATATATAAAACAATGAAATTTGCATAAAGGTTAATATTATCTTGAAAATATTTTATCCATTCGAAAGAAGAAACAGTAAAAAAAACTCCTGATGATTTTTTAAAAGATTTTCAGCTTACGGAAATTATGAAAATTATAAATGAAAAACAATGTTTACATTTTTGCAGTGTTAAATCAATTGAAATTTAACATAGCCCCAAACAAGTTATAAACAAGAGGCTTTCTTAAAAATTCTATGAAAAATCAATTAATGGTCCGATTTTTAGGAAAATTTCCAAAATTACTTACCTTTTGTTGAAAATATGTCTGAAATAGTTTTTTTTACGTGGTCTACCCCTCCCCCATTTTATTTTATGAACCATGAAAAAATATACCGACAAAAAACGATTGTTACTTTTTTTCTATAAAGATAAGTGTCTGAATAATTATATCAAAAGATTTTAATAAGTTTCAATGCCAGAGTTGTTTAATAAAAGAACCATGAATACAGAATTTAGCTAAAAAAAATATCAATAGAGAAATTTACCGTTTCGGGGTAAAAACGGACTGTTTTACTTATTTTTTCAGATAACGGTGAGTAATTTTCCCCAATCGCATTATTTGATCATTGAATTAACTGTTTTTCTTTGTAACACCTCTTTATGTACGTTATTTCTTTTTTGCAAGATTTTTTTTTTAAAGTTCAAAAATATTTACGTTTCCTCCTTCAATATGGCGTAACACAGATTCTCAAAGTTACATGGTTCAAAGTTAACTGACCTGAAAAAGTTTTTTAATAAAATACCTGGTGAATTATATCTTTTATTCATTAATATATCAACACTGAAAATTTAATCAAATTCTGTTAATTACCTGATTTTTTTTTATTTTTTAGCGGGGTGACGTACAATGGTGGAATTTAGGTCCGTTAAGTTCAATTTAACCTTTTTAGTTATTGAAATTATTTTGATCCCAGAGTCACTG
The DNA here is from genome assembly GCA_023376005.1 of Doryteuthis pealeii. Classification (NCBI taxonomy): domain Eukaryota; kingdom Metazoa; phylum Mollusca; class Cephalopoda; order Myopsida; family Loliginidae; genus Doryteuthis; species Doryteuthis pealeii. The sequence goes on from CM042151.1 coordinate 99,925,033, forward strand.
TAAGTAAATTCTGGCAATATTCATTTAATGTAAAAAGACTAAAAAAATCACTGTAATGAAAGTCAAAAAACAAGAATTCTTTCAAGCTGTGTCAGTGCTACTCTATGGCTGCACCACTTGGACCCTAACAAAATGCTTAGAGAAAAAGCTAGATGGAAATTACACAAGGATGAAGTGGGCTGTCTTGAACAAATCTTGAAAGCAGCACCCCACCAAAAAGCACCTGTATGGCCACTTATCTCCTATCACACAGATCATCCAAGTAAGACAAACAAGATGTGCTGGACACTGCTAGAGAAGTAAGAACAAACTCATAATTATGTTACATAATTATTAGATTCCTAATACTTGTGTACAGTAGTGTAGAAACCAAAATGGCTGTTATAAGATCAGCCGGCGGCCTTGAAGGATTCAATGACAAGGCTTGACCTCATCCTGATCCTTCCGGTGGATACCATGAGAATCGGTGGAGAAGACCCTCTTCCGGTTTAGATTAGGGAGAGTTTTAGTCAGATCAGCCAAAGCCACGATGGTGGTAAGTCGTGTTATGCACGGTGCTGACTCAATCTGCGCAGGTAGTCTGGTGGGAATTTCAGAATAAAATATGATCTAAGTTAAATCAAAGTCTTGTGTTATTATCTAAAAACTACCAATGACACAGGGCTTCTGATAAAGAGAAATCCCCAATGGAAGACCAGACACAAAGTCCCCAAGACGAAGTCCAGACGCTAGAAAACGTAAGATACCAAAGATGAGCAGAAGAATAATAGAAGTAAAGAAAGAGAGTATACAACACGTTAAACCAGCCTTAATTTTTATATGATATGTATAAACACAATGTTCAGGCCACTATATCCTCAGGCCTTGTTCAGATTTTTCTTAGAAGAAAGTTAACATCAGATGATATCGTTGAGTTTAAGCATTATTATCACTATGAATATGACTTTATTATAAGGTAAATAAGAAACACCTTAACAAGGCCCTAGGGATACAGCAGCCTGAATGTTGACAGAGCATTGACTGGTAGGGAGAGGTGGTAAGAGAGAGTTATGGAAAGCCATGCTGCTGATGATGATAATGAAAGTGACTGTGACTCAAGGTATAATGTGATGAGTTCTTTTGTTGGTGTTAACTTGTTTTTAACAAAAGAGGAAAGAGTAGAAGTTATTTTTTTTTAGTCAAAGTAAATGGTTTTGTTAAAATGCAAAAATCAAAATGTAGTGAGAGAGGAGACTTACCTCGTGCAACACGGTGTGACAGAGAGCGTGGCGGGCATGAAGACTTGCCGTATTCCCGAAGGAAGTGGGCTTGGACTAGAGTCGAACCCACTTCCTTAAGAATGTGAGAGCTGTGGACGATCAGTGAAATAAGAAGGCGGTCGCGCCGTGCGACAGTGTCGCACATGCTGCACGGACAATTATGAGTAAGGAGCCCGGATGTGGTGAAATTGAGGTGTATTTAAAGGACTTATTCTCACAGACCAGGGAGAACGACTGCAGTAGAATTTTGTTGTCGAAACGAGTGGGACAAAGAAATAATTTTGGATATTGTTGGTGAGACGAGCGTGATACAGTTGGGAGTGTTTAGCCTGTCGATTGGAAGAACATTGCATCAGACTTGACTGTGATGCCCCCACTCACTGTTTAAAACCACACGGATTATTATTTCTAGGGATGGGCAAAAGTAACAAATGGAGATAATATATTTTAAAATTATCAGTAAATTGTCAAATTTTAATGAAATTTTCACTGCTTTATTCAATGATGACTCAATTTTATAATGAATAGCTAAAAAAAAAAATGTAGTGAGAGAGGAGACCTACCTCGTGCAACACGGTGTGACAGAGAGAGTGGCAGGTGTGAAGACTTGCTGTATTCTCGAAGGAAGCAGGCTAGGCTTTGCCTGGTGTGTAGGACTGACCTAGAGTCAAACCCGCGACTTTCAGAATGTGAGAGCGCTGTGGACGAGCAGTGAAATAGGAAATAGCAGAGTGGTCCGGATGTAGGTGGTCGCGCCGTAAGGATTGACGCATACTTGCAGTGCTGACGAGTGTCGCACGTGCTGCACGGACAATTCTGAGTGAGGAGCTCAGATGTGGTGAGATTGAGGTATATTTTAAGGACTTGCCATCCCAGACCAAGGAGAGAACAACTGCAGTAGCATTTTATTTGTCGAGACAAGCGGGATAGAGAAATAATTTGGGATATTGTTGGTGAGACGAGCGTGATACAGTTGGGAGTGTTTAGCCTGTCGATTGGAAGAACATTGCGTCAGACTTGACTGTGACCCCCCCCTCACTGTTTAAACAACATATTGCATACATTATGATTTTACTTATTGTCTTTATAGATAGAAGGTATCAAGTAACTAATAAGCACCCTAGCTGAGACCTAGATTCAAAAGGATGTTTTACTTTTCACCGTCAAATTCTGGTTGTTTGTTAACAGACGATTTTTAGAAGCACCTTTTTTTAGTCATTTCATGTTGAAATTGTTACTACAGTAGTAATTTAAAAAAAATTATATAACTATAAACGAAAGACACGTTTTTATATTAAAGACACATTTTTTGGTACCATTATAGTATGTGGCATATCTTTTGAATGTGGCCTACAAAATCATGTCTCTCTTATAGTATGTGGCCTACCATAAAAAGTATATTGTAAGGTTATAAAAAAACTGCTAACCCTAACCCAATTTCAGAATATTTTAGAATTAAAATCTTTTTAACTATCCTTAGAGGCACATGGAAAATAAAAAACATATTTTTCATTTTAAGTTTTATTTAAAAAAGAATAACAATATTAGTTTATCTGTAGTAAAAAAAAATAATTTTTTCACATATACTAACAGCAACATGAAATAACTAATTTTTTAATTAAATAAAAAACTATTTTAGTATAAAAACATGTCTTTGGTTTTTATCGGCTGTTGATTTTGTTTACCAACAAGCGGTGAAAAGCAAAACTCAGTTCCTTTCAAAACTGATCTTGACTAGGGTGCCTATTAGTGACTTGGTCCGATAAAAGAAAAGGTCACAGGACTGAGCTCAGATGATATGTTTATCAAACTGTCAGAAGGGTAGCCTTGTTTTGGGGGCTAGCGATTAGCACCTACCAATCTTATTCCGATGACAAAAATAGCTACAATTTTTCTATAAAACACATTCTCTGAATTGTAAAATCCAGTGAGAGATCATATCGCCAGAAGGAAGTTTGTCACAGGGCCACAAGGCTTCTTCAGAATTGCTGAAATATGAAAATTGCCACTAGAAGAAATAGACTTTACCACCAAGAATAACTTCATAAAAAATTAAGTCCACATATGCTAAATCACTCCATGCTAATTAGCATAAAACAAAATGCCAGACAAAGCTCCTCACTGTGTCTTTTCTTTCTGACCTAGTGTGCAAAACATATTCATCCATTATATATGTTAATAAAACCATTGTTTTTGTTAACCGCATGTTATCTCATTTCTACTAATTTCTCAACCCATCACAAAGACCAAGTTGTATTGATCCCAGTTCCGCGGGTCAAAGGAATATAGCGTCGACGCAGTGGGCATCAAAAGAGCAGCTGGCCAGAGACACATGAGGTAGTTATGGAAGTAATTCATACCATGACTGGCATAGGACCACAAAGGACAGAATTTTTCTTCAATACATTTGGTTAATCAGCAGACCATGTCTTTTTTTTTTGGGGGGGGGGAGGCATCAGTAGTTTTTGCTACTAGATGATTTTCAACATAAGCTATCTTTGGTCTTCTTCTTCTGCTACTGTTCTCTTGGGATGTAAGGTTGCTGTATTCAACTCTCTCTCTCTCCTTCCTCATTGATTTCTACCTGAATTGGTAATTTAGGTTTTGAAATTGATCAGAGTTGATAAAAAGGGGATTAAATTGTTTTGATAATCCCATATTCAACAAAAAAAAAAAAAAAGGAAAATGATATTTAACCATGGCCCATCTAGATGATTTAAAATGGGTATAGGGAAATAAGTAATTTGTTTGAAAAAAGAAATTTGAACAAATATTTTGGATTTTTTATCCCGAAATATTAAGAATAAAATGACAGGTTAACAAACTGTACACTTGCATTGTGACAGCCTTCAAAACCAACCAACAAACCAATATAAACACAATGCTCCAAGCAAATTACAAAACCCTTTTATCACTAAAAAATAGATTTATTCTCAACAGCTGATCCTACAATGAAGAGAATAATGACAATGATTTACATTATCATTTACTGAGATGTTTTTTATTATTATTCTATTTCTAATTTCATCAAAGCCAAATGTTTCAAAAAAGTGATATTCATTGCTGTTAATAAAGAAGAGTAGAAATTTATTTTAAGTTAGAAAAAAAAAGGATAAAATATAAGCTAAAAAGAAGAATAAGAATCTGCTGCAATTGCTTGTTTCTGGGTTAAAAATAAAGCAACAACTGCAGAATTAATATTCTCTGGTTTAGGGTTAGTGTTCTAGGGCATCTGTTTAAAATGAACAAAATTAGTAAAATATAAATATTTGATACATATTTCGAATAACAGAATCTACAATGGATCAAAGATTTTTATTATAAGATGTTTGTGTAATGTAAACCAATTGATCAGAGGAGACATCTCTGCTCGCCCGTCTAGCCTAAGTAAGGGCCAAAGTGGAGTGTTTATAACAAGGGGATTGAATTAATTTGATAATTTGAAAGATGTTAAAGGAAAATGATATTTTACCATGGCTCATCAAGATAACTTGACATGGGTATAGGGAAGTAAGTCATTTGTTTGAAAAGGAAACACCAACAAATATATTTATTCACTACATGTATTTTTATTTATTCAAAGAGTATAAAAAATAAAAAAAACAAATATTTAGGGAATTTATGAATGGACTAGTTATGCCTACATTTGAGCATTTTCTACTTAACTCAAAAAAGTTATATTCAAGTGAAAATTAAACAAAAAATGTATAAATCAATCACAATGCATTCTGATAACAATTATCCTATATCTTCATTAATAACACTAGCAAATATATGCACCCTCCGGGTGCAAGTATTTAAGTTTAAATGTAATAAATTATTAGATTAAATCAGAAAGGCTTATGAAACTAATTAAGAATTCAAATAAAAAGATTTGAAACGGAGGGTATAATCGGAAAATAGAACAACTGAAACTTACTCTTTCATCAAATGCTAAATTTTCCTAATTTAACTATTTAGTTAAAATAGGAAGTAAAGAATAAAATTACAGTTATTTCTTCTTGTTAATGAATTTCTTTTAGGATTTATTGAAGATTTTTCCTCATATTCATTAAGATAAAACCAAACAATTAGAAATCAATAATACATGCACATTTTTAAAATCAGTTTTTTTAATATCAATATGCAAATTAGCTTTACGTTTACACTGAAAACTGGTATTTTGTTGTATATATAAATACAATTGCATGTTATTAGTATTTAGGTAAGGCCAACAGTATTAATAATGTCAAACAGTTTTATTATTAATTGAGGTTTAAATAGAAATAGAATCATGGAGAATGTGTCGTTAATAACTAAGGAAATTGTGACTTGAGTAGTAATATAGTTTCGGTTACAGACAGAAAAACACACAATCTCCATTATAATAATAACATTTGACAAAATAACTTTTAAAATCTTCAATTACCATACTAATAAAGTGCTTCCTTTAAAATGCAAAGATCACATTAAATATCAAGGAATGTTAATAGAAAGTAATCTCACATAGAAATATCATATAGAACTTGTTAATGAAATGCTAATTAAAACAAGTAGTTTAATCATCCAACTAAGAAACATTCTTCCTCAAAGTGCATAACAAAATATCTACTTAGTCTTTTTTTTATTTTATTTTTTCGTTTTGGATTTGATGGCATGTCAACATGTATTTACCATAAAAACAATTTTCAGTCAATCTAAGTAAGTTGTTGTCGGGGTGGCCTAATGTTGTTATCAGCCTTACAGTGAGGGAGTCTATCCCGTTTTCATTAGCTCTAGACCAAGGAGACTATTTTAGCTCCTCTCTTTACAACACAGATCCCTGTGCTACTCATACGCTGAGTTGGTATCAAACCAAGAACCAGTCTAAGTATTCGTTATTATTTACAAATATAAATCAAACCAAAAAATGCCTTAATTTCTTAACTGTTTTGAGAAAAGCCTATAGATTGTCTAAATAAAAACAAGGCTAAGATAACATTTCTATTAAATGAAAAGCTAAAATTGGATAGTTAAAAAGAAGGGAAAAAAAGAACACTCGCAGAAGTTAATCCTTCTATTAGGAAGAATAATAACATTACATTTTTAGTCAGTAAAATTTCTAATTGTAATTCATCAGGTCTTGGAGTCAGTGTTAGGGAATTCTGTAAGGGCCAAAGTGGAGAGTTGATAAAAAGTGGATTGAATTAATTTGATTATTTTAAAGATGACAAAGGAAAATGATATTTTATCATGGCTCATTAAGATAACTTGACATGGGTATAGGGAAATAAGTCATTTGTTTGAAAAAGGAAATTTGAACACCAACAAATATATTTATTCACTACATGTATTTTTATTTATTCAAAAGAAAGAATATAAGTCAATTACAGGACAGACGGCCAAAGTAAACAAATTTCTGGGGTGCATATATATATATATATTTGCAAGTGTATGGTGTAATGGTTATCATCATAGGAAATGGACACAGCAAGAAAAGTTCATATCCTGGAAAAGACTCTTTGCATTTCACATAGCACCATTGGGAAAGGCATTTATCCAACTGTTTCCCCACCCCTCCTAGCTATGAGCAAATATTAAGGAAGATTGTGCTCTTTAATCTTGAAACCTATTAAATTCTATTTAAGAAATTGACCTTGTATCACACCGTACTCATGTGGAGGGACATATATATATATATATATATATATATATATATATATATCCATATATGTTGTTATATAATGAAGTTATCTGGTAATTTTCTAAATGTGTATTTACAACCAAGAGAGTTAGATTAATATTTCAAATATTTCGTCTAATGTTTACTTGGTTGGTTTAATGGCATATCAACCCTTGTGGATTATTTAATGCCAATTTTTTGTATATAAAATTTATTTAAGAAATAACTTTCTTCATGTGTATTAATAAATACAGGTGGTCCCTCATCCACTGTCTTTTAGCACCTATGTGCCATAAGAGCAACAACCTGTCTAGTCTAAGTAAGGGCCAAAGTGGACTGTTGTAAGTCACGGACTACTCAGCCATCAGAATCCCATCCATAAGCATCATGGGTCACCAATCATAACAAATCTCATTGGGAGGAGAGGTCTTACCTCTCTGCAAAGGTGCAAATTGTGTATTCTATAATTAATTTTTCATTATAGTTGCTGATAGAAAATCTCACTATCCAATTTACTGAGAAATAGTCATACACACACCTTCCCTGGAAATGAAATAATCAAAAACACTTTATATAATCCATCACAACCTGAGAGCAATGTAGCCCAAGGGATAGAATTAGTTACCTAAGCTTCTGTGACTTTGAAGTGACCATTACAAAAGTGACCATTCAAATGCCAAAAAAAGTCTCTATAATTGGATAAACTATTACTTGTGGTGGTCATCTAATAACAGGTGCAGTGCCAAAGTGAGTTTTGTAAATGTATTTTCAAATGCACATTTTCACAAGAAAATGGTTTCTCTACAGTGTGTGTAAACTTGTGTCATCCTAAACAGGAACAGTCTAAAAATGATCAAAAACAAAATCTTCACAAGAAAATGGTTATAATCTTCTTTCTTATTTAGTTTTCTTTTATTAAATTCTTTTATAAACTAAGGAGTTAACACTTGATTTTTTGTGTATAGAACTTATATCCTCAGGCTCTTTTTAGGATAGAGGATGTTCCTTTTATAGCTGCTATTTGTACTTTAGAGCCACTTGGTTTACTAGGTATTGAATCAAAGTATGCCTTTATATCGTGTTTGACCAACCAGGTAGCCCTGACCACAACTGGTATAAGATTGAATTATTTCAATGACCAAGTTGTTTTTCAGTGTTTTGTTTGCATGTGGCCTTTCAAATGGGAACTCTGTGAAAATGCTGATCCACAAACTTTACAAGAAAATGGTTTCTCTCCAGTGTGTGTTCGCATATGGCTTTTCAAATGGCACTTTTGTGAAAATGCTGAGTCACAGATTTCACAAGAAAATGGTTTTTCCCCAGTGTGTGTTCGCATATGTCTTTTCAATTTGGTATGTTCTGAAAATGATGATCCACATACTCCACAAGAAAATGGTTTCTCTCCCGTGTGTGTTCGCATGTGGCTTTTCAAATTAGAACCCTGTGAAAATGCTGATCCACAGACTTCACATGAAAATAGTTTCTCTCCAGTGTGTGTTCGTATATGCATTTTCAAATTGGAACTTCGAGAAAATGCTGATCCACAGACTGCACAAGAATATGGTCTCTCTCCTGTGTGGATTTGCATATGTCTCCTCAAACCGGAACGTTCTGAAAATGTTGATTCACAGACTTCACAAGAAAATGGTTTCTCTCCAGTATGCGTTACCATGTGTCTTCTCAAATTGGAATGGTAGAAAAATGTAGATGGACACAGGTCACAACCAAATGGTTTTTCTCCAGTATGTGTTTGCATATGTCTTTTCAACCTGGCATGTTCTGAAAATGCTAATTCACAGACTTCACAAGAATATGGTTTCTCTCTGGTGTGTGTTCGCATATGGGTTTTCAAATTGGAACTCTGTGAAAATGCTGATCCACAGACTTCACAAGAATATGGTTTCTCTCCAGTGTGTGTTCGCATGTGTGATTTCAAATAGGAACGATGTAAAAATGATGATTCACAGAATTTACAAGAAAATGGTTTCTCACCTTTGTGTGTTCGCATGTGGTTATTTAAAGCGGAATATTTTGAAAATTCTGATCCACAGACTTTACAAGAAAATGTTTTATTTTCACTCTGTGTTTTCAAACTGGAGCTCTCTAAAACTCCTGACATGCAGTCTGTACTAGAAACTTGTTCTTCTATGGTGGGTGTTTCCATATCTGTTTTCAATTCGGAACTCTGAAAAATACTCATCTGCACACTGGAGAAATGTTGCCTTTTATAGAAGTCTCTTTTCCCAGTTGTTCTTTAAAATATAAATTTAAGTAAAATACTCTTGTAGTAAATTTTGCAAGAAAAATACGTTGTCTTATGAGATATATAAATGATAGCACCACACTTAGCAAGAATATATTTTTCCTTTGGTATGTGTTTGAATATGTCCTTTAAGTTTCAAAATGTTCTTCTCCAACCCAGTTGTTATCTGTGAAAAAATAAAAATTAAAGTATTATTTAAGGGAAAATAAAAACAGGAGACTTATACAATATACTTATATAATATTACAATCAGATTATATTTCACTTCACTGCAATGTATTATATATAATTCATACAAAGTCATGAACAAAATTGTCATTTTATATCCAATAGCAATTGAAATTAACTAATCATGTAATTACCTAGTGGGACCTGTAAAATTTCAACAAAATGAAACAAAATCAATATTGAAGTCAGTTAGCCTACTGTTAGTTTGAATAACAGCAGCTAAGTACCACTCAAGCAGTGTCCAAGACAGTTGGTATAAATAGGACTCAAGAATGATCCATCCATGAATCTGGGTGATTCCATTCCTTGAGTTCTGATTGGCAGCTTGACTGCTTGATTTGAATGACATTGTGGAGTATTATATATACTCTGTCATTTTGCAGTGGACTTTGTGGCTTTCGGGATTGTATTGAGTTACAACCATTTGCTGCCTTGTCTTCCCAGTTCGACGGTAATTGGACTTTAATTATTCTTCAATCAAGAGTAGCAATGTATTATATATAATTAATTCTAAGTCATAAAAAAATTGTTATTCTACTCTCTAACAAATATTTAAATATATTTAATGGGATTTAATATAAATACAATGATTTTTCTAATTTTGATGAAGACACATAAGAAAATTCTTTCCTTTCTCCTGAGAAAATTCTTTCCTTTCTAATATTTAGCATAGAAAACAAGTGTACTTGTGGCAAAAATGTTATTATCTTAAACTAAATGAAACGTAGAAAAAATAATTTTTCTTATATACAATTAAAGTGATTTACCTAAAAAAAAGAAAAAACTGCAAAAGAAAATCACCTTTAAAATATCTATTCATTTTGAATGTCTCAAGACAAATGCAGCTGATCAAGTTTAATTTATGATAACTGCAATAACTTATCTTTTACTTTGTAAAATTTAAATATTAAAATTGTTATAAAGTAAATGTCTAATATCAATTAAAAATTGAAATTACTATAATAACATTATTTATTTACATTCACAAACATTTTGATGGAATCTGTTATTCTTCAGTGTTTTGATATATTTTCAATAGATTTTTATGTGTACACATACTCATATATATACCCTTCTCTGATTTTTTTTATTATCACATATAAATGTGAATAAGCAGGGTCAGCTATTATAACCAATACCTGTTATAATTGTTATAACAAGATAACCACTTTTAATTTGCAATCATTTAGTGACCAATTAAATAATTATCAAAACTTATGAAGTATATGTCCAATAGCAATTGAAATTGATTATCTAATCAAGTAATTACTTAAATGAAATAAATCTAATTGTATAATTGTAGGAAAAGACACATTCATTGTTAGACTTTTGCCTTTCTATTGATATTATGAATACACCTTTTCCTTGTTTCTACCCTTTGTTGTTTTTCATTCATTTCTTTATGTTTTATCTCCTTGTCTCCTCCCTTGCATTAGTATACTCTATATAATCAAGTAATTACTTTAATGAAATCAATTTAACTATAATTGTAGAAAAAGACACATTTACTGTTGGACTTTTGCCTTTCTATTGATATTATGAATACACCTTTTCCTTGTTTCTACCCTTTGTTGTTTTTCATTCATTTCTTTATGTTTTATCTCCTTGTCTCTTCCATTGCATTAGTATACTCTATATAATCAAGTAATTACTTTAATGAAATCAATTTAAATGTACAATGATAGAAAACTCAAATTTAACACAAGGCCCAGCCACTTCAAAGGTGAACCTGAATTTGTCTGCCTTGTCTCTATCCCATAGAATAATAGCAAAAGATATGTAGGTTGGTAATATTTTACTCTTGAGGGACTAAAACAGGTTATCATGGATACATAGAAAACCCTTTAATATATGATCTCTAAGCTGGCAAACTGTTAGGTACAGAACTGACAAAAATAGAATAGGGGGCTGCTGGGAACCCGGAAGTGGTGTTTCTTCTATGAGACTTTTGGATTGGGGTTCATACTGAGTGGACGCAGCTTACAACATTTGTGAGCTAGTTAAGTCACTTTTTCTCTACCCCGTGTGAATTTTCAAACAACCTGGTCTTGCATTTTCATTCAGTGTTCCATATTTTATCTGTATGTAAAAACATAACACAAACCATTGAATATTCCATACAAACAAGAAACAGTCTTGCTCAAGTGTGAGTTTTTATATATATACTGTAACACATACACTTCTCTGATCTCTTGATTATTACATTTAAATATGAACTGGTATAGTATTGATTTCTATATGAAATTATAAAAAGGATTGCTTTTAATACATTTGAGAAAATGATAGTATTAGAAATCAGTAAAAGCAAATAATTATTTATCAAACCCAGTTTTTTTAAATCATTGTGCAAATTATTCCTACCATATACTATGTAAATCTTTATTTTTTAGAGATATATAACACACATTTCAGGATTTTAAATTCACTAAAAATATGGGCAGTTTTGTGGCAAATCTAACTCAGCAAGACGTTAATAGAAACATTGTTGATAAATAAGATGCTAATTAAGATTAAATTAGGACTATTGCATAATCATTGAGAATATAACTTAAATAACTAAGCAAATACTGATGTCAGTGGTGATGTAGTTTTGGTTACAGACTGTCACATAATCTCCATTATAATAAGATATATATATATATGGAAAAAAAACAGTTACACGACTAACACTTTCACTAATCACTTACTGCTTCACTTACTCTTTGATCCTTCCATCCACCACCCTAAAATGTTGGACTAACTACATCTGTGGCAACTCCTCTTACCTCCTCATTTTACCTGTTCATTATCTATAGACTATACCTGTTTTAATTTATAAACATTTAGTGACCAATTGAATTATTATTATTTCTTTATGACTGTCTTTTGTCTCCTCCTCTCTATTACCATAATCTATATAGCATAATCAAATAATTACTTTGGCAATCTGAATATTAGCTACATAAATGAGAGTAATCTCTCCTTGTTTCTTTCACTTTAAGAAAGCCTTATATTTTGGTCGGACATTTTTATTTCACCATAAATCTACACTGACAATACGAATTTGTTCGAATCAATGCAAATGCATATTTTAACACAAAAATATCATAAAATGTGTTCTTAATAACAATTAAGTTCATTTCAAATAATGCGCAAAATAATTAAGAACACATTTTATGATATTTTCAAGAATTCACTTTAAGAAAGCCTTATATTTTGGTCGGACATTTTTATTTCACCATAAATCTACACTGACAATACGAATTTGTTTGAATCAATGCAAATGCATGTTTTAACACAAAAATATCATAAAATGTGTTCTTAATAACAATTAAGTTCATTTCAAATAATGCGCAAAATAATTAAGAACACATTTTATGATATTTTCGTATTAAAACATGCAGTTGTATTGATTTGAACAAATTTGTATTTTCAGTATAAATGTACGGTGAAATGAAAACGGCTGACCAAAACATAAGGCTTCCTCAAAGTCAAAGAAATAAGGGAAGGTTACTCTCATTTATGTAGCTAATGTTCAGATTACCATAACTTTAATGAAATCAATTTAACTGTAAAATTGTAGGGAAAATGTCTTAATCTTCAGTACATTTATTTTTGGTTAAAATTTATATTTTTATGAAAAATTAAAATTAAAAGAACTTGTCAAAATTGTCAAATGGTAAAAAGATATTTTTAAATCCAAAAAATTAAATTATTAGTCAATAATTTCCTTTTTATTGTCAAATTTATAAAATAAATATGATAAAAATTTCACCTTTTGTGGTATTATAACACTCAAAGTATTTACGGCTATATCATATATGGCGTCGGACTCAGAAGAAGCAAGTGGAATCCCAACAGGCCTCCATACATTTTTTAGTATATTGTGTTTATATTAAATAAATTAATAAAAATTGATTTAAAATATAATGCCTATAATTTTTAGTTTTAAAATTCATATTTTTAGATTATGAAAATTTTTTTTAAAAACCTCAAAAATATTTTCTATTTTTTAAAAAAATTCAATTTTCAGATTTTGGGTATACATTTTCTTTCAAAATATTTTCTTAAAATTTTTTTTTCTATTCACACTTTCAGCCTTTTGTCTTATTTATACAGAAATTATTTTCAATTATATATAACCCATGGTCTGCCAATTTTATTGTTATAAGAGTATTTTACAAAATAAATTTAACCCCCCACCCCATTGAAAATTTTTTTACCAAAAATCAAGGAATTATCAGATTTTAATGACATTTTTAGTCTTGATTTATCAATGAATGAATTTTATAATGCATCAGTTATTTTATTTCAAAAGTTTTTTTTTTTTCTTCAGGTCACTTAACTTTAACACTCCCATTATTTGGGGGGCACAAAATATTGGTGGGGTTATATACTTCTGAAACTAATTACAGTATATATAAAAAGACGAAAGACCAAATGTGTAAATAGAAAAAAAAAATTATTTTTTTAATGTTTGGAGATATTTTTTTACTTTCTTGTTTAAGTATATAATTACCTATCACAAGTGAAAAAATTATGCATCGATATCTGTTCTGTTTAAAAGGGTGGGTGCCTAACTAATAAATTGAGAATTCTCAAAAAATTATTACATAACAATACTACATTAAACTCAATATAAAATAAATACTTGTTTTTAGAATGTAAAAATATGAAATTTGAAACTTTTAGGGTTTTCATATTTTAAATGAATTCTATCTATCAATTAGGTATATGAATTGATTCCTCAAAAGCATATATGGTTGTCACAAACGGTAATATTTATTTATAGAATTTCGATTTATTTTCATTAAATCATTTTGACTGAAATGATTCAGTAATTGAAAAAAAAAAAAAGAAGAATTTGTTGATTAATAAGTCAATTCAGAAAATTTAATTGAAATCAGATAATTCCCTGATTTTTGCTAATTTTTTGTTCATTAATCAGGGTTAGTGAAATGCAATTATGATCTATCATAGATGCAATCATAAAATGTTAAACTTGTTTACAAAAGGTTTCTCTTCTCAAGATAAGGTTTCCCGAAGGTAAACGACGTGTTTGGAATGAAAATAATTATACTATATTTAAATAAATATCAACAATTTAGTAATTTTTCTGTTTATACTGTATTTGAGTTTTTTTGTTATTGATTTCTAAGTAAGAAAAAAACTTTTAAATTAAAAAGAAATGTTATGAAAGCATTTTTTTGAGTGCATCATAAATCTTAACTTATAAGATTTTAGCAAAATTCAATCATTTGAAATTTATTAAAAATGAATTATATATGTAATATTTAGGTACCACTAATTTACCCTGTGAAATTTATACCCCCCCCCTATATTTAACACAATGAAACTTGCATAAACATTAACATCTTGAAAAAAAATTTTCCATTCGAAAGAAAAAACATTAAATAAACTCCTGATGAGTTAAAAAAATTTTCAGCTTATGGAAATAATGAAAATTATGATTGAAATACAATGTTTTCATTTTTGCACTGTTAAATCAACTGAAATTTAACATAGCTAAAAACAAGTTACGATAAGAGGATTTTAAAATTCTATGAAAAATCAATTAATGGTCCCATTTTCATGAAAATTTCCATAACTATTTACCTTTGGATGTAAATATATCTGAAATAGTTTTTTCCTAAAATATATTAGGGGGAAATATTTTTTTTACG
The DNA here is from genome assembly GCA_023376005.1 of Doryteuthis pealeii. NCBI lineage: Eukaryota > Metazoa > Mollusca > Cephalopoda > Myopsida > Loliginidae > Doryteuthis > Doryteuthis pealeii. Next base: position 99,940,087 of record CM042151.1, read on the forward strand.
AGGTCTATCTTTTATTTTATGAGATTAAAAAAATGAATGGTCAGAAAGCTTTTTTACTTTTTTTCTATAAAGATAAGAGTCTGGATAACTATATCCAAAAAATTGTATAACATACAACACAGTAGTTTTTTTTAGGAAAAATTCATGAAATCGAAAATAAAAAGTGCAAAACAATGTCATAATATTATTATTTGAAAACCTTTTTTTTGCTTTTTTTTAAAATTGATATGTACTATTAAATTGTCAAGAAAAAAATTTTTCTTTTTAAGAAATTAATTTTAAAGAGATTTTTAATCTTTTGTGTGTTTAAATAATTTTTTTTTTATGTTTAAAAATCTTTTTTTGTGTGTACAAATTGAATTTTTCACGGATATTTAAATATAGGAATTTTAGAATTCAGGTGAACTAAAAATTTGTCTAATCCACAATATATTAATATTTTTAAAAGAATTTGTAATTTTTATTGTTGAATAGTAATGTTTGATTCTTACAATATACGGAAGAGCAAAACTGACAATATTTGTAATACTTATCGTATTTTCTTTCCTTTAGTTACAACTAAAAAAATATTCCGGAGTTATTCTGAAACTACCACAAAAAAAAAATCTTTCAAAAATCGTTGAAAACCAATAATCGGTTATTGAATATACACAAGAAAACAATTATGTCAAATACAACCACCCATACATTTAAATGTATAATTGTCAAAGAGAAATAATATGTGAAGTTACAATCACCGTTTCCAAATAAAAAAATCACCCTTTTGTATGTAAAACGGATTATTTTTTTTAAAAAAATTGTTTTTTTTATTAACCGTGAGTAATTTTTCCCAATTGGATAATTTGATTTTTAAATTAATTGTTTTTTTAGGTACCACCAAACCGTTTAGGCCATCTTGAATAAAACGGAAATAGATATTTCCGAACTTTGTTTATCAAAAATCTCAAAAAAAAAAAAAGATTGTACAGGGTTGTTACAAAAAAAATAGTTAATTCAAAGATCAAATTATCCGATTGGGAAAAATTACATCGTTATCTTAAAAAATAAACAAACCTATCCAAATTACGTGCGAAAGGGTAATTTCAGGCCGCATTTAGAGAGAAAGAAATACATATTATTACCCTCTTACGGTTATGTATCTAAGTACGGATGGGTGTAACGACAAACTTTTTTAGCCAAATTTTTTCTATTAAAATGAATAAAATCTTTAAAAAACTTTAATATTACAATTTAAAAAATTTAAATTACATTTACTATAAATAAAAACTTGAAAAAATTTGAAAAATTTAATCTTAAAATTTCGCAGTGAAATTGACATTAAAAAATGTCTTCGGTTTTAGTATTAATTCTTAAAATCGATAAAATGAAAATTTGAATATTTTTTCTAAGAGAAAAACTGATAAAACAATCATTCAATATATTATTTTTATTCTAATTGATCGTAAAAGTTAAATAAAATAATTTTTTATGCTCAGAAAAACAAACTTTAGTTACCGAGAAGCGTCTCGTCATGTCAGTTTTGCTCTTCCGTATATTCTAAGAACAATAAAAATTACAAATTCTTTTAAAAATATTAATCGAGCACGGATCGGACCAACTTTTAGTTCACCTGAATTCTAAAATTCATATTTTTAAATATCCGTAAAAAATTCGATTTTTTTCCACAGAAAAAAAAAATATTTAATTTATTTCACGCAGAAAATAAAAATATTTAATCACACAAAAGATTGAAAATCTCGTAAAAATTAATTTCTTAAAAATTTTTTTTTTCTTTGACAATTTAATAGAATATAATACATACCAATTACATAAGCAAAAAAAAAGTTTTCAAATATTTTTCCTAAAAAAAAAAACTATAGTTCGGTACGTTATACAATTTCATTGATATAGTTATTCAGCCTCTTTTCTTCATAGAAAAAAAAGTACCAAATTTTTTTTCCACGTCATTTTTTTTTATATCTCATAAGATAAATAGGGGGGGGGGTAATAGACCTCGTAAAAAAATATTTGCCCTAATATATTTTAGAAAAAAACTATTTCAGATGTAAATGGTAAACATTTATGATAAACATTTATGGAAATTTTCGTGAAAATCGGACCATTAATTGATTTTTCATAGAATTTTTAAAAAATCCTCTTATCGTAACTTGTTTTTAGCTACGTTAAATTTCAGTTGATTTAACAGTGCAAAAATGAAAACATTGTTTTTCAATCATAATGTTCATTATTTTCGTAAGCTGATAAAAAATTAAAAAAATCATCAGGAGTTTGTTTAATGTTTTTTCTTTCGAATGGAAAAATTTTTCAAGAAAATATTAATTTTTCTGCAAATTTCATTGTTAAATGTGGGGGGGGGGGGGTAAATTGCACAGGGTCAAATTGGTGGTACCTATTGTTTTTCTTTGTAACAACTCTGTAGGATCGCTACCTTTTTTTGCGAGATTTTAAAAAAAAAAGTTCAAAAATATTTACTTTCGATTTATGAAATATAGCTTAAAATGACCACGTGACCGAAAATGGAGGTGCCTAGTAATATTATTATTATTATTACTATTATGTTACTACTTATCGACAACGACATAAATTTGACCTTAAATAATTGATTTAATTAATTTCGATTCGTTTTTAAAATAAAAATGAGAGAAAATTTCGGCAGAGTCTAATATAACATCATCGATATTTAGCGCCCCCCCCAAAAATTAGATAACCTGAAAAAAAATCAAAGTTCTTGAAAATTCATTCATTGATAAATCAACGCTAAAAAGTTCATTAAAACCGGATAATTCCCTGATTTTGGGTTTGTTTTTTTTTTTTAAATCAGGTGTTGTACTTTGGTTTTGTAAAACACGTCTATGACGTCACAATTGTTTGTACCTATAATATAACACTTTTGTTAAATTAAGTAGATTTTTCTATTTAATGAATATATAAGGGTTTTCCCGTTATAGTTAAGCTTCGTTTTGTATTCAACTAATAAAATTATTTCTTATAACAAAATAGTTTAAAAAGATTTGACGGAAATTTAATCGGCAAACACTGGCCTAAGATTTCGATGGGAGGACTTTGTTTATGTCACCCCCACCGATTAACACGTATAGTAACAAAAATGAGACATCAATTAAACATTGAAATGAATTAGATTAACAAAAAACAACAATTAAATAAGTTTTCAAAAAATCCCAAATATTTTTATATTCACAGAGGAAAAAATATTTCACTTCTTCGTCAATGAAAAAAAAGCTTTCCTGCAAATTACGTATTTTTAATTTGTAAAGAAAGATAATAATAGAATTTTATACTTACTTCTTTCTCTTTTCTTTCGTCCGATTTCTTTTCCCTAGGGATATACAACGTTGGTGAGAATGGGGAAAATATAATATTTTAAATAAATCTATTGTTTTCTGATTGAATGAAATTAAAACGTGTCGTTCCTTTGTAATCAATACAAAAAGGTTTTCTAAAGAGCGGTAAACAAAGGGGATAATTCCAATCACCCAAAGTACTTATTTACTTTTAGTAAATGTAAAAAAAATATAATTTGGTAATATTCAATAGAAAAAACAGATCAATATGTTGTAAACTTGAATAAGCCTAAGCTAGTCGAGTGTAAGGCCGCCACTGTGGATATCAATATGCCGCTATAGTAGTTCACAAAACACTACTATTCCGCAGTGAATATATAAGGTTTAATAGAAAATACAACCGTTTTTTGCTTATTTTAGGCTTCCATACTTTACCTTTGATATTGAAAGAAAGAAAAAGATAATCAGTATCTTTAATTCAGAAATTACGTAATTTTTTTTTTTTTTTTGTTTTGTTTTCACGTGACAGAGGTTCATTTAACCTACCTTGAAAGAGGATGACTGTGAATTTAGGGGCGTACATTTTTATCTTAGTCTACCGGACAGACATTAATGTAATATGAAATAAAGTCCAATGTATACATTTTTAATTTCTCAGCTGGGATTAATACTTTTAATGAAAATTAAACTCTAAGGAAAACATAACTTAATACGTTGATATTGAACTTAATTCCTTTATAATTTTATTTTATTTTTTTAATTAAAGGACAGCATTAATTGATGTTGTATGTAAATGTATAGTATAGATTTAGTAGTGATTCAGCAATACACTTTTTTCATCTCATTGTTATTTTCATCTCATTGTTATTTTCATCTCATTGTTATTTTCACCGCTTTGTTATTTTAAGTGAATTGAGATCATAAACTTATCAAGTCCTATACTGAAAAATACTAAATAATATTATTCGCTGGTAATTTTGCCGATTATTTAACGATATTTCTATTTCCGAATAAGTTATTCGGAAATAAAAAATATCGTTAAATAATCTATTGTTATTCGGAATAACAATAGAAATAAAAAATGTAAAAAATTAAAACTGTCCACTTTTCACAGTCTACCTCTAATGATGAATAAATATCGAACTTTCCGTGAAAATTTGACTCTTAATTGATTTTTCAAAGACCTTTTTTTAAAAAAAGCCTGCAGGCACAACTTGTCGGTGGCCATGTTAAAATTCAATTGATTCAATGGTGCAAAAATGTAAACATTGTTTTCGATCATAATTTCATTATTTCCATAGGCTGAAATTTTTAAAAAAAATCATCAGCAATTTTTAAAAAAAATGTGTTTTTCTTTTGAATTGTCCAAACATTTTGATTATAATAATTAACTTTTATTCAAGTTTCATTGTATTAAATATGGCGACGGGGGGAGGTAATTTTACACAACGAATTGGAGATCCAAGGTATCATCGTCTTGGAACCCTCAAAATAGTGTACTTTTTGCTAAATATATGTCAACAAAACTCAAAACTGATACATTGAAATAAAAACAGTCTTAAAAGAAGCATTACCACAAGGATTATTATGTCTCCTTTTGATCACCATACTTATCATAGGTGTATCATCAGTTATGAATATTAATTAGATAATCTCACGTGTAAACTCTATTTGATGTTTGATCTTTGTTCATAGGTGAAACACCGATAAACATTTTAACAGGACATTTTTAAACATGTTTTAAAATTTAAATATTATCATTGAAGTTTGATTTCTGGTTTTAATTAAACGATAATCGCATGAAATTAATCATAAAAAATTTGAAAAAAATAAAATAAAATCTTTTTTCAAACTTAAAACGACTTTTATAGTGTGTTGACAAAGTTGACAAAAATGTAAACATTTTGTTGACAAAAATGTAAACATTTTTTTTTTAATTATTTTTGTTGACAAAAAATTTGTTGACAAAAATGTAAACATTTTTTTTACATTTTTGTTGGTTGTTGATGTAAACAATGTTGATAAAGAATGTTGACAAAATACTTTGATAATTCAATAATCAAAAGAGAAAATCAACTGCTGATTTTAAATTCTTTTCTTTGATAAAACCACATTAATTATTAATGCAAAAAGAAAAATCTTGAAAGAAATATAAAAAAAATACCAAGATTTCTGACTGAATTAATGACACTAGCAAAGATATGCGCCCTCCTGGTACAAGTATTTAAGTCTTATTATAATTAAATATTATATGGAATTAGAAAGACTAATGAAATTAAATACGAACAAAAAAGATTACATTTATTTTTACTTTATTCTAATTGATTTCAATATGAAATTATACACAGGATGATTGCTTTTAATACATTCGAGAATAAAACAATAATATTAGAAATCAATAACACCAAGTAATTATATATTAAACACAGTTTTATTAAAGCCGGTATGCATATTATTCACAACATATACTATATAAACCTTTATTTCTTAATAATATATAACACATGTTGCAGGATTTTAAACACATTAATAATCCGCTCTTTGGGGTGGGGGTCTGGTGGTTTTGGCCACTGGAATATTAATGAAATTAAGGGTGTCCTCTAGGTAACCCCTGCTCCCTTGATTTAAAGGGGCAGGGCTGAGTTTATTGTCCAGTGCCTGAGGTGCCTTCCTTAAGGGGGAATGCTGATGGAATCCATACATTTTTTGTGCCTGCCATCCCATGAACTTCAGTTTGTGGGTGGTCCCACATTAATTAGACCTTGTGGTAAATAACACATTAATAACAGGGGCTGTTTTGAGGTAAATCAAGACTTTGATAGATATCATTAATCAATAAGATTCTAATTAAGAATAAATAATGATTATCTAATAACCGATGAAATATAATGTAAATAACTAAGGAAATTGTGACATTGGTTGTGACGTAGTTTTGGTTACAAACAGACAGACACATAATCTCCATAATAATAAGTAAAAGTAACTAAAGTCATCAGGGTAGCCTAGTGTCGGTATCAGCTAGCGAGGGAGTCTATCCCCTTTTTACTAGTGCTAGTCCAAGGAGATTGTTTTGTGTCTGAGGTGGAGTGCCACACCTAACATCAGCTCCTCACTTTCATACGCTGAGTTGGCAACGACTGGTATCGAACCAGAAACCTTGTGGTTCCTAGGCAAACACTCTACCAATAAAATTGAATTAAAAAAATGATTTTACTTAGAATTAATCACTATATGAAATGGAAAGAAAAAAATATTAATGAAAATAAATGAAAATAATTAATAAATGAAAATAATTAAAGATGATTAATAAATATTATAAATAATAACAAGATATAATATATAATAATATATATATATATATATATATATATATATATATATATAATAAAAAATAAAAATAAAAAATAAAAAAGGAAAAATTTAAAATCATCATAAAAACACGAGACTCAATGACTCTGATGAAGGAACGCTGGTGAATGAAGAAAGCAAAAGAAAGAACGAATAATGGATCATGTACACATGAAGCACGGGTTAAAAAACTGTCCAATTTTTTCAAAAGTCAACGTTTCTGATGACGGATAATCACCTAAAGGGATGTTTAGAAACCATTGGTAAGACAAACTTTTAATTGTATTGGTGACTATAGATAAATAAATGAATACAGCTCTTACAGAAGTAATTGAGCCCTCTATAATCATTTCTCCAATAATAATAACAAAAAAAATTAACTATATATATAATATATATATATATAATATAATAATATATAATAACAATAATATTAATAAAATTAATAATAATAATAGACAGTCCTCATTGTTTTTTGAAACAAGTTTTAATAAATACATGACTGGTATTATATATCTATATATAGTTTGTTTTATTTTAATACATATTTAAAGTTTACATTTCAAATTGTTTTATTTTTTAATCCTTTAATGAATTTTATGATTTTACTTACTTAGGTTGCAAACTTGCTGACAATATTAATAAAATTAATAATAATATATAATAACAATAATAAATAAAAATAATCAATAAAAGAAAATAAATTGAAAATAAGTAAATTGATGTCACACATTTATTTTACAAAATAAAATCCCCCCCCTCTTTGTTGAAAAATTTAGTAACTCAAAAGGGGATGGGATCATTCCTAAAAATTTAACCAAGTGATTAGCTGGTACTATTAGTATTTTTGTAATTTACCCATTGTAGTTCTTTTTGGACAATAATAAAATTATTCTAATTATTATTCTAACACCATTGCAATCTATCAAATTTCCATATGCCACAGTTAAATGAACTGCATATCTTTATCCAATTTTAAAATTACATGATTAATTAAGTGTTAAAAGTTAAAGTTAATTGAAAATATGACATAATGACATGGATTTTTTAAAAATTGAAACAATTTATCAATTCATTATCTAGATATATAAATAAATTATTCATATTATATATACATCTATTAATAATGGAGATTTGCTTCCGGTTTTTGTCTGTAACAAAAATTACGTCACTGCTTACATCACATTACCCAAAATCGTCATAACAGAATAAAATACACTCAAAATTTGAACATGCAACATTAGACAGTCTTCATTGTTTTTTATAAGTTTTAATAAATACATGACTGGTATTATATATCTATATAAAGTTTGTTTTATTTTAATACATATTTAAAGTTTACATTTCAAATTGTTTTATTTTTTAATCCTTTAATGAATTTTATGATTTTACTTACTTAGGTTGCAAACTTGCTGACATTGAATTTTTTACTCCCAACCCCAGCCAATATGTTTCAAAAATCTATTTTTACATCGCCTGGAGGGTGTTTTTTTTATTTTGTACTAGTCTAGATAATAAATGTTATGCTTAAGTAATAGGTACCAGGTTCTTTTTACAATATCACAATTTTTCCTTAAGTGATGTCCTCATTTTGGTATACATGTCCGATACCTAAACTTTGACCCACTCCCTGATCAGATAAGACTCATGTCCTTAAATAAAGAGATAATAAAATCAATACTTCAGATCATATACAGCCAATCAATGTTTGCAAATAAATTATCTGTAGATATAAAGATTTTATCTAATTTGGGGTGCTTATGGGAGACAAGGTCCAATTTTTTTTTATTGAAAAAATATTTTCTTCAGATCTTTTAATTACTCTGATGTACATAAAATATAATCTTCTTTTTGATTATCAGCAAATTAATTTTATACCTATTATTTTTTAAACTTTAAACTGACCCCACATTTTAAGATACATTTATCTATAAAAGTACATTAATTCAAATCTCAGTTTGAACTTTTAACTAAAATTTGAATTAATGTAAAACTTTTATAACTTACAAATCTAAACGTTATTAATTTTTTTTCAAATCTGAAAATATAAATTTAAATGCGAGAAATTGAAGTTATAATTTTAATTTAATCAGCCTTGGATTTTTTTTTTTTTTTACAAAACTGCGTAATGTAAAAAACTAAAACATCTTAAGAAAAAAAAAAGGTAATTTTGTATATAAAATAATTCCTTAAATGAATATATATTTGTAGGAATGTAAAAAAAATGCACCTGTTTATGCCCTTTTTTTTGTGTGAGAAAAACAATTTAGTGATCTTATTCATGGATCTTATTCATGTCTCTGGTCATAAATTAAAATTTTCAAAAGAATTTTGCAAAACAAATGTAAAACAAAATTATTTAAGTAACAGGTTAGTAGATTCATGTAATAAACTTCTGTCATCAGTAATGAATGCCCCATCTTTTAACTTTTTTAAAAGTAAGTTGGATGAATTGTGGAAAGAATATTCAATATATAAATATTCAGTGGAAATAAGATAAATGTTTTAAAATACAAATGACAGCTGAGAAATCTCAAACCTATCTAGCTAAAAAAGATATTATGATTTTTTTTAAATTTTTAAATTTTTATTTGCTCTCACAAGGAAAATGTATAAATTAAGAATACCCCAAAATCGGCTGCTAAAATCCGATTTTAATGAAATTTTCAATATATTTATCAATTAATGAATTTTATAATGCATCAGTTATTTGATTTCAAAACTTTAATTAAGTATTTTTGCTATGAAAAATTAATATATAAAATTCATTTAAAATATGAATATTCTGATGTTAAGTTTAAAATAGGTAGTCCCCAAATTGTCCTAAAATCCGTTTTTGACAAAATGAATTTCGCACCCCCCCCCTACAGAAAATAATTTACCAAAAATTAGGGAATCATCGGATTTTAATGAAATTTTCAGTGTTGATTTATCAATAAATAAACTTTATAATGCATTATTTATTTATTTCAAAACTTTTTCATTTTTTTCAGGTCACTTAATTTTGAGGATGTACAATCTTATTTTTTTTCCTGTAATGGGGGGGGGGGGCTAAATTTATTTTGTCAAAAACTGCCAGTGATGAATACGATAATAGAACATGCAGGTTTCTTTATTCTTCGTTGTTACAATTATATAGGAAAAAATTCTTGGACTGTACACCGGCTGCTTCCGCCTGGATTCGCTTCCTGTTTATACTTATAAATTAGCAACAATCCACACGCTTGTGTTTTACCTATCCAAAGGCATTCTGTCTTTTCGTGGGTAATATGATAAAAAACCTATTATTAATCCAGCACCCGGTAAGAGTTTTATTAAAACTATATTCATCGCGATATTATTCTAACTAATGTTAGATATAAATCGCCCAACTCCACGTGCGTCCGTTCAACATGACGACATTAGTAGGATACTAACTACTTCGTTGATTTTCTTAAACCGTTCACGTCTCTTTCTTTGAGTTGCTTCTGTTTGTTTTTTTTGTTTTTTTGGGTTTTTTTTACTTTTTTTTCTCTCGCCTGAATATATTTGGATTGGTTCTGTTCGAATTCTCCAAAAAGTATTCTTCCAATTAAGTTTTCATTAAAAAAAAAAAACTTCCACCTTTCTACGAATATCATGGATAATCTATTACCGACTCCAAAAAATTTGGACTTTAATCAAGAAAATTTAGCTTTGGCCTGGAAGCGTTGGAAGCAGCTACTAAAACTGTATCTAGGGGCCACAGGGTATGACACGAAGCCTGGAAAGGTCCAGACCTCAATTTTGCTAATGTATATAGGTCAGGAAGGACAGGACCTTTACTCTACTTTCCAGTTCTCTTCAGAGGAAGACAAACATGATATCCACAAAGTTATCGAGCATACTGTCTGCCTAAAAAAAATTTGACAATCCTGAGACATAAATTTCTCACCACCAAGCAATCACGAGGACAAAGATTTAATGATTTTGTAGTGGATCTTCGTAGTCGTGCAATGCACTGTGAATTGGGAGAAATGATGGACTCGTTGATCAAAGACGTCCTCATTATTGGCACAAACGATCCCCATCTCAGGGAACGTCTGTTAACAGAACCTGACCTCACGCTGGACCGAGCAATCAAGGCGGTCAAAAAGCAGAAGAAATGAGAAACGTGGACAAATTTCTAGCAGCAATACATGACAAGCAGCAACAGATCAATTCCTGCAAATTTTGTGCCAGTTTGCACTCACGTGGCCAGTGCCCGGCATATCACAAACGATGCTTAAAGTGCAATCGTAAAGGACATTTTGCCAACTGCTGCTACTCCTGAAAGAGGTAGATACATACTCCTCAGGCTCGGATTCAATCCTGATGTTCCATACCTCTTTCCTTACTTCTATTCTTCTTCTGGCGTCTTTGACATCTTAAGTTCTTCTAGCGTCTTGACTTCGTCTTGGTGATCGGTCGCACAACTCATTTCTTCTTCTAGATCAGTCTTGTTACCAAGACATTCATTAATCACAAAACCGTGTTATTTTCTTAAGCTTTTATTTACTTAACTAAACATTTCATGTAGCTAAACATATGACTAACATAGCGCGCATATGCAGTGAGTTCCAGTTAAGGCAGGACATCTTCTCTGCCCAACGTCCAAACTGAAACTGAGGACCCAACCAGGTACCACGTGACTTCACATATTTCGCAAGCTTTCTGTAATATTCCATGGAAAGTCCCGCCCATGGTATGAAAAGGGCCATCCCTTTAGAAATACAGGGATTGACAATAATCTTATGCAACCGCATAGATTATGTAACACTGAGCCCATCTGACATCTTCCTAGGCATAATCGCTGTTAATGACCCCAACCTTGAGGTACAACTTTTCCATAACTAGGAAGTAATTACACTCTCCATCAACACTCTTTATTACAACAAACAAGCTAATCTGTAGACAGTGAACCTGATCATCAATGGCAAGTTTAAACAAAACACCAGGGCTGAAATCGACATGCTCCCTGTAGCAGGTCCTTGATGATTCTTCTTGAAGAAATTAAACAGAACTTGACTGATGCAGGAAAGAACAGTAGATTTTTATTGGATCTCCTTTACACCGTAAAATACTGTGCACTTAGCCAGTTCAAAGGACTAAAAAGACAAAATTCTTCCTACGACAAATTCCGTCCAAAACTACTTCTAGTCTGTGGCAGAAGTCATGTTGCATCTTGGGAAACTTGATAGAACTCACATTATGGAGTGTCAATATATATTATATAGACATCCAATGAAAGCAATTATCTACTCACATTTTCATACACGCTCTCTCTCTCCATCTCACTCTTTTTCGCGCACACAACGGAAGAGAATTTTCTATATCATCTTGAAAAACGTTTATCTTAGTGTTCATAATTTTCAAACAATTCTAAGAGCGCTAATTTTTCATTCAAACATTTTTAAACAGACTGATCAACAAAAGACTCTCACAGACCCTTAATTATCTGTGATAAATTTTACTTTTCCTTGTATCAACAAAAGACCTGAAGAAGATCTACTAAACATATTGAAACACTGCAGCGTTGGCTGAATAAATATCACTCATTTATTGAACCTGTGTTTTTTCAAATTGTTCACTATATTACTGTCGGATTCATTTCCATTTTTCTTTTCACATATTAGTCTTTGTATAGTTGTTTCCCTTAGACTGTCTACATAAAAAGGGTGAATTTGTAAAGCAGTTTGAAAATGTGTGAAGGGAAAATGTCTAACTTAAGCAATAGCGACATTCACCAAAGCAATCTACAACAGTCAAACTTCCTAAAATGGCACAAACATTTCTGTTCGGGGCAAATACACAGCCTTTGTCAACTACAAAAACATAGTTACCACAATTATGTTCATCATAGCTGATACAAATTCACAACCAATTTTAAGTACCACTACCTGTGAAAAACTCAACTTGATTAAGTGCATTTTCCAGATTGATGCAAACCTCCCAGCTCTCCTCAAAAAATATCAAAACTGCTTTAGAATACTCAGGACCCTTCAAAATACATACCACATAACATTTGACACTTCTGTTTCTCCTGTGATCAACTCACCAAGAAAAATTCCCTTTGCACGGTGAGACAAATTAAACTCTAAACTCGACAGAATGATAAAAGTCAGTCAGCAAACATACAGAATGGGTAAATTCACTTGTCATCATGGAGAAACCCCACGGGTCCCTGCAGATCTGTCTAGATCCATGCAACCTCAACAAGGCCATACAAAGAGAGTATTTCCAAATACTCACTGTGGAAGAATATCCTTGCATGTTGCAAAATTTTTAGCAGTGATTCTGGCAGATCCCTATCAATGAGGGCACCTCAAAACTCCTGACATTTAGCACTCCCTTTCGATATTATAAATTTACTCATCTCCCATATGGTATACACTGTGCCAGTGAGATATTTCAAATTGAATAATCTCGCATTATAGAAGGCATCGAAGGACGACATAATAGTGTGGGCACTGACCCTGGATGAGCACCATGAGTGACTTAGATTTGTTTTTGATCACATACAACAGCAGGGTCTCCTTGCCAAGGAGCTCATCTAATTGGGGGCACAAGATCCCCTCAAACAAACTCCAGCCAGACTCCTCCAAAGTAAAAGCCATTGCATAATATATAGCTCTTGTGATGCTTCAGTTCAAACTGCACTGGGTTAGGAACCCCATTACAAGAAAATAAAATAAACACAAAGAAAACAGGGAATAACAAAGTAGGGTAAATCATTCTTTGGTTGGAGAACCAAGTTTAAAGAGCCCCGTCTGCCCTACTATTTACCCATAGCTGGAAGAAGAGTAGTTGGATTCATACTTTTCCTAAGGGTATTAGCGATATGTGAACCGTAGTTTCATCGTAGAAAATGGTCTTGTCGACCCGAGTTCAAATCCTGGACAAAGCTACAGTTCACATATTAGGAAAGGTATGAATCCAACTACTCTCCCTCCAGTTATGGGTAAATAGTAGTACAGCGGGAATTTTTAACCTTGGTTAGGCAACTAGTCTAGGAGAAGGAAAATCTGAATTCAAACCAATTAGACTCTGCTTGGGGGTGGTCGCTACTAGAATAGGCTCAGTTCTAATTAGTGATTCATTTCACTAATAGAAAGGGTGCAACAATTAACACATATATTCTCATTTCTTTTCTTCACTCATTCATTCTGCTAGACCCCCAGGGGGTCCCCCTAGCTGACACTTTTACACAATCTCACAGCTATCTAGGTCCATCTGCTCTATCTACATTTATTCAGTTGACTGCTGTCTGACTGTCCAAAAATTTGAAAGTTTTTCCTAACTCCTCTCGACACTAGTGGTACTTACAATCTTACATGCACTCATGCATATACATACATATCCATAAATTTTCTCCACATACATATTCATACAGTTTTCTTAATTTTACATCTATATACACAATACATATATATATATATGAGGAAGAATGAATAAAGAAAAGAAAGAATAGAATGGATAATAAAAGATGAATTTAATCAATATTACTTACAAGTGTGTTTAGGTCAGTTCATCTCTGTGTACACAGTTCAAACTATTATTATCATTAAATAAACAAACAACATTTTTCTATTATTATTTTTATTATTTCATTTCATTTGTTTATTCAATAATAATAATAGTTTGAACCGTGTACACAGAGATGAACTGACTGAAACACATGTGTAAGTGATATTGATTAAATTCATCTTTTATTATCCATTCTGTTCTTTCTTTTCTTTATTCATTCTTCCTCATATTTTCGGATTCATTTCCAATTCCATTTTTACATATATATATATATATATATATATATATACATACATACATACATATACACAAACATACACTATTTTATCCCCCTTCCAGTTTGCATAGACACACGCACACACATATCCTGGTTTTTATTTTGATCTTATACCCACATTTACATATACATATGCATGGATGCATGCACACACACACACATACATATGCATATACCTACAAAGCCATATCCTGCCCTCAGACAACCCACCAGCTGGCCATCAATCTGAACATTTACCCCCAGACTTGAACTGTAAGCAACCATACACCATCCATTCTGGCAGATGAATTGTTCCACCTGGATGGTATGAATAATATACCTGAATTACCTTATCCACCCCATTTTTCTCTCACTCCAACAGATCACCCCTTATCCATCATTCTCATTTTGTAATAAAGGTGATGTTACAATAGTGTAGGAACTCACAGACTGTACACTGGTTACTTCTGTTAGGACTCACTTCCTGTATACACTGTATACAACAATCCACAAACTCGTGTTTTGCTTATTAAAAGAATTCTTAAGAGAAAAAAAAAGTTAATTTTGTATATAAAATAGTTCTTTAAATGAAAAGATATATTTGTAGGGATGTACAAAAAAAGGAAACCCCTTAAAGCACTTGTCTTGGTGAGAAAAATAATTTAAATCGTAAATTAAGACTTTCATAAAAATATTCCAAACAAATGTAAAACAAATTATTTTAGTAACAGGGTAATAGATTCATTGAATTAACTACCATCATGCCCTATCTTTGAACTCTTTTAAAGCAAGGTGGGATGAATTGTAGAAAGAATATAAATATTCAGTGGAAATAAGATAAATGTTTTAAACGGTGAAGAAATAACTGAATTTGACATATTTTTGAAACAAAATCATGTCCACTTTTGTACCTCCAATTTCAGGGCTTTAAATTCTCATAACTTTTGAACCACTGGGGATATTTGCATAATTCAAACAGTTCTGAACTCCATTTACACAGCTCTGTATAATTAATGTGATTAGGAAGAGCTGACAGGTCTCAGATCTAATATATCTAGCTGAAAAAGTTATTATTATTATTTCATATGCTCCGACTAGGAAAAATGTATGAATAAATCTCTTTTCCCAGTGATGATTAAAATAATAGGGTAGAGTAAATTCTCTTTTCTTGGTTGTTACAATAATATAGGAACTAATATACTGTTTACTGGTTACTTCCACCCGGACTTATTTCATGTACACACTTTTAAATAAACAGCAATTCACACGTTGGTTTTTTGCATATCCAATTGCATCCTGTCTTCTCTTGAGTAATATAACAACAAAAGCTATTATCTATGGATTGAGATATTAATCCATCATCTGGTAAGAGTTTTATTTAAACTATTTTCATTGTGATATTGTTCTAACTCATGTTAGGTACAAATTGCTCGACACCACAAACGTGCATTCGGCAATACAACATTGATGAGAAAAACAATATGAATTTCATTCATGCATTGTGCAAGAGAAAATGTATAAATTCATTTTCATCTCCCAGTGATGACTAAAACAATAGGACAGAGTAGGCTCTCTATCCTTGGTGGGTAACCAATCTAGGTGAAAAACAATTTAAATCTTATTCATGCTCTGCATTAGGGAAAATGCATCTCCTTCATCTCCTGTGTAAAATAATAGGGCAGAGTGGGTTCTCTATTTTGATGCAAATTAAATCTAATTCATGCTCTACATTAGGGTTGGTTGGTTGGATTTTAAGGTATGTCAACCCTTGGGTTATTTTATGCGGAAGACGTTTTATTCATTTTTGATGGGTACTCAGTTTTGTTTTTAAACTCATTTTTTCTATACGACCCATAGATGGAACCCTAACAGGTACTACCACACCGGGTCAGAGTGGACCTGGATGTAAAGGTGATGAAGGGGGACTCCACATTTCCCAGAGTACCAGAAATGGAACTTCACCATCAGATAGTTTAACATCATACCCAGGACATTAAGATCCTCATCCACCACTTAACACATATATGATAAAAAGGGTGTGTGTTTTCCATAAGGGCAATAGGTACTAGGGCTTTTGATGGGGCCTGTCTAGCCTAAGTAAGGATCAAAGTGAAGTGTTGCATGTCATGGACTGCCAGCATCATGGGTTGCCAGCCACAGCCAACAGGTGGCCCCATTGGGGGATTTTATCTGTGCATTCGCATATTCTACTGCTCCAGCATCATGGGCCAGCCACGGCCAACAGGTGGCCCATTGGGGATTTTATCTTCTGCAGATGTGCACTCGGCATATTCTACTGCTCTGACAAGGCATCCCTGCAATGAGTAAAATAATAAGGTAGAAGTTTGTTCTCTATTCTAAGTGGGCAACTGATGTAAAAGAAAAACAATTTAAATCTTATTCATCCACTGTCTTAGGGAAAGGGTATAAATTCATCTCTTCTCCCAGCAATGAGTAAAATAATAGGGCAGAGTGGGTTCTCTATTCTCTGTTAGATAATTTAAATCTTTTTCCATACAAAAGGGGGAATGTATAAATTTATCACTTCTTCCAGCAATGAATGAATTGATAGGGCTTGCAATTCTTGGTAAGCAACCGATCTAGGAGAAATAGAATTTAAATCTTGTTCATCTACTGCCTTGGGGAAAGGGTATAAATTCATCTTTTCTCTCAGCAATGAGTAAATAGGGCAGAGTGGATTCTCTATTCTCTGTGAGATAATTAGATCTTTTCCATGCAATGTTTAAATTCATCACTTCTTCCAGCAATTGATAGGGAAGAGTTGGCTTGCAATCCTTGGTAGGCAACCAATCGAGGAGAAATACAATTTAAATCTTGTTTATGCACCTTGTAACAATCACTAAACTGACCTCTTAGCTATACTTTATTCTCATATAATTATTTTTTGTTTATCAATTTAACTACCACCACAATATCTCATCTTAGAATAATTTAGTTTATTTTTAAAATTCCCATTTTATCAGATGCTGCTGAGCCCTTAATTTACTGTGATCTCACAAAGTGAAAATGGGTAAAAGAATTACAGCCCATATACAAAACCTATTTAGATTACTACTCGGGTTAGCTCAGTCGGTAGAGCGTTCGGCTAGAGACCACAAGGTTCCTAGTTCGATACCGGTCCTCGCCAACTCAGCATATGAGTAGCACAGGGATCTGTGCGGTAAAGTAAGGAGCTGATGGTAGGTGTGGCGCTCCACCTCAGATGCAAAAATAATCTCCTTGGTCTAGTGCTAGTGAAAAGGGGATAGACTCCCTCGCTGTATGGCTCATACCGACATTAGGCTGCTCTGACGACTTTTACTGCTGGTCAAAGAGGCGACACAGTAATAATTTGTGTAAGACACTGCTTGTCCATTTATTTCTTGTGTCTCCATTTCTTTTAAATGTATTTGTTGTTATCTTTTATTGAATGTTATCTGTTTTTTCTTTGTAGAGTTTTCACATGAATAATAAACTTGATAACATCAGTAGGAAGGCATGAGCATTTTTACATGCAAACCAACGGCAGTTACATGCTGCACTAGGTATAAATCCATCTCTTTTTCTCCCAGTTATTAGTAAAATAGTAAGTCAGAAATAATTAAAAAATATTTTCCATCTTTGCTAAAGTAAGTATTCATGTTTGAGCATTTTATTTAACTTCAATATCTACAGTCAGCTTGGGTTTTTTCATTCTGTAGTGGTGATATCTCACATTACATTGATTTCCCATTCCTTGCATCAGCTGATCATTTTTTCACTACTACCAGAACCTTTTTCTGTATCCTTATTTATCTAATTTTTCCAGGCTTATTCCTGCCCCGGGGTGTGTGTCAAAATTTTCAACTCCCCTCTTAGAATCAGTTTTATTACCAAACCTTGTTTTGATTGGTTGAGTCTCTGACCATTGCACAATTCATTAAGAATCTGAGATGTTCTGCATCTCCAATTCACTTGACCTGTTCAAATTAGGGTACTAATATATACCCCTTAATTTGCTGGGTATATAAACAGCAAGAGAAAGGGAGAGTATGAGGGGTTCTTACTTGTTTTCTCTGTCTACTTATTCCTGGCATCTTCCTTTGTTGCGCTTCTTCTGTGCATTGTTTCTCAGAGTTGATTCTTTGGGTTAGACATCTCTTGTTTTAATGAATTAACAAGACTTTGTTGTTTTTCTATATAGCTTTTATTAAACAATACAAGCCAAAAATTCTAGAAACCATGCAGTGAGAAGCAAAACTTAAGAGGACATCCTCTCAGTGAGTAACTGGTTGAAACTAAACTAAAACTTTTTTCTCGCGCTTCTACTAGGACATTTTTTTAAGAGGTCAAGTGGAATGTCACCACATATCAATCATAACCATAATGGTTAAGGTAATTTTTGACTCAACCCCCATTATTTTGAATCTAACAAACTCTGATTCAAAAATATCTAGCTACAGTACGTACATAATTCATAAGCTACCATAAAAAAGAGAATATGAGGCCAGTAATAAACCCAGGTAAAGTATGACTGGAGATATTCATAAAAATGTGTATTTTGGAGTTCAAGAAAAATATATATACCATTTTTTTTTTTATATATGTTACATAATTGTTAGTAACCTAACACTTATTTACAGTAGTGTAGAAACCAAAATGGCTGTTATAAGTTGCAGCCGGCGACATTGAACGATTGAGTGACAAGGCTTGACCTCATCCTGATCCTTCGGTGGAGAAGACCCTCTTCTGGTTTAGATTAGAAAGAGTTTTTAATCAGTATCGGCCAAACCACGAAAGTGGTAAGTCGTGTTAAGCACACGGCCGACTCAATCTGCGCAATTAGTCTGGTTGGGATTTCAGAATAAAATATGATCTAAAGCAAATCGAAGTCTTGTGTTATTATCTAAAAACTACCAATGACACAGGGCTACTGATAAAGAGAAATCCCCAATGGAAGACCAGACACGAAGTCCCCAAGACGAAGTCCAGATGCTAGAATAAGAACATAAGATACCAAAGATGAGCAAAAGAATAATAGAAGTAAAGAGAGTATACAACATATAGGCACCTCAGGCACTGAGCAATAAACCCAGCCCTGCCCCTTTATATCAAAGGACCAGGTGTTGCCTGGGGGATGGGCCCCTGGGATCATGCTGTTATTAAATTCCTTACTGTTCCAATGACCAAACCACTGGACATGGGCCCCAAAGGGAAGGTAGGTATACAATGGGATAGAATGTAGCTCTCTGGACAGAATAAAACACCAAAGCTTCCTTGACTTTGAAGTGACCACCACAAAAGTGACCATCGAAGCCAAAATAGAAAACTCCATAAACATCACTGTCACAATTTGTGATCATGTAATAACAGGTAGAGTTACAAGGTCTTTCCATAAATATCTTTAACTCAGTATTTACCATGTACCCCACGTGTACAGGTTAGGCACAGGGCCCTATTAATGTGGGACCACCAAGCCATGAATAATGGGCAGCGGGTGCAAAAAATATGTTGATCCTGTTGGCATTCTCCCTCAAAAGGGATGCCTCAGGCACTGGGCAATAAACCAAGTCCTGTCCTTTGAATCAAGGGGCAGGTGTTGCCTGGGGGATGTCCCCCTGGGATCAACGATGTTAGCTTGTAAGGTTCAGGGCTGAAGCCACTGGATCCCGGCTGGGCTGGGTCACTGAAACTTTAACACACACACTCACTCTTTCTTTCTTTTACACTCTATCGACATGGCTTAGAATACATCAGTCCAATATGTTAGTCACTATGCCATGAGGACTCTTCCCAGAAAAAGTAATAACAAATTGTTTGTCTGTAATGTTTTTACAAATTCATCTTGTTCGTACAAAGGATATTGTTACAGTGAGTCAAATTGTATGTAAGTAGTTAAGGTAAAAATGTACACATATAGTTTTTTGTAGAGTGTTCAATTTAGGGACAGTTTCAATTTATGCTCCAGCAATAGTCAGCCATCATATTTACATTGCATTTTACATTGTACCTTCATACCATTCCCCCATGAATTTCAAATCTTGTCGGAATCATTCATCTTGTTCATTGCCGACCACATCAAAGTTTTCCAAGAAGTTAGCAAGATCATTGTACAGAAAATGGAACATGACGTTGGGCTTTTTACTTTTAAAAAAATTAAATTACTATACATTGATAGACTACTATTGCTTGTTTTATAGTCACAGCGTTTCAGCTATTATACCTTCGGATTTTCTTCAGATGTCTGTCATATTTGGTAATCTTCTGAGATCTTTGAATACTTAATTCAATCTACAGGACTCGATTGTCCTCATTACATTTTCTATGTTTAGAGGATATCTCTAATTAATTCTTCCAATCAAATTCATCCTTGAAATGTTACTTTTGTCTCACAGAATCAGATTGACTTATTCTAACGGCATGTCAACCCATGTAGGGTTATTTTAAGCCTAGAGGATAGAGAATCGTATCCATTGTACATTGTTTTTGTGTACTTGTTTCTTTAGAGTTGGGCAGTACCTAGAGCTAGACAAAACCTAAAAAAATTCTGATGGACAATGCACTAAATGCCATCACAAATCTACTAGTGATGGAGGAACTAGAGAGACTACCAACCATAGAAGAACTCAGGGGTACATTACCACTGACATTGATTGTACTCTCTTGAGGTGATGAGCAATTCCGCAAAGTGCAATTTTTTGTAGTTCATATATACTGGGACTGGCAGGTATTTTAATGTATTTAACTGACCCTTGCTTGATTGTAGCCATAGCTCTGAGACTTACTGAAACAATGGTGATTTTAATGTGCCACATCTTTTCAATTTCTATTGTGACCTAATGGGTCTTTTCGTTCCCTTCTATATATGTGAGCTCGTTTCTTCTTGCGTAAAAACGACCCATCAACTAAGTCCATAGCAACCCATGTTGATTAAAACCAAATCCGCAACTTGTTGTCAACAAATGTTTATTTGGGCCAAATCCAGTAGTAGTCGTTGACACAAATAAATATAGAAAGGCTGTTACAATTGCTTAAATTAGATACACTAAGCTTGTGACATTCACCTGTCAGCGGTCAGCTTTGGGATAGGAAAGAGAAAGAATGAAAGGCTGTTGCATGTCTCCTCAATATACCGTTTGAAGTATGGATTTGGCTCGCTCTTCTCTTCTGCCCTTCTTTTATAATTTACTGATAATCAGCTATAATACAACGGTGGGTGCAAGAATGTGTGTGTGTGCATATAAATGCACACTTAGTTATATAGATACGTAGTAGTAGTTATATTGAATTAATAAGTAGTAAGTCAAACCACATATATGTATAAATATGTGTGTGTGTTCTAGTGTAGATAATGTGTGAATATATATATGTATAGATAGATAGATAGATATGTGTGCATGTATACATACATGTGTGTGTATGCATATATGTGTATGTGTAAGTAGGCATATTGTTTGTGGGTGGCAATAGGCAACAAAAGCATAAAACTGAGGATAGATATAAAAGGATGATAATCTCTTCTTAGGAGACGAGAAGACTGGGTTTTGACCAATTTGAGGGTCAACAATAGTTTAGACTAGCAATAAAATATGACCTAGATTAAGACAAAGAACTTTTCAAAACACCCGGGGTTTTAGACACAAATCTCGGAGGATGAGATTTCATACGAGAGTGAGATGAGATTTGGGGATTTCTGGGAAATTCGAAAAGTTTAGTCAGTTAGTCCCGGGGAGCCGAAGAGGGCAGATGAGCCTTGAACACTGAGGAAGTTAGGATGTTAGATGCCCACTAGAAGTCAACTTTAGTAGAGGTCCCAAGGGGAACGGGGGGGTGACCCCCTCTCGACAGACATAGGAGCAAATGAATTATAAGCTGATGGAGTGACTGGAGATAGCAGCAGACAGTTATATACCTCTCTGACCATTCTAATGTTCACCTTACATTGTCTTGTCTTGTTGTTGTTTTATTTCCCTTATGACACATGGGTGCATTCGAGACACGGCGTTGGGGTTGTGAGACGATAGATACGGCCAGTGACAGAAGTGACAGAGATGATCCGGACAGACTGCTATTGATCATCAATATTCTCTCCGGACGTCCTGTACGTAACGATCCAGAGTATCGATCTGGGAGACTGCTATTGACTGTGATCGATATTCTCCCAGACGATTTGGACGAGAACAAGTGGAATGATGCCGGCCCGACACCCATGTTGTCATACAGCTTATTATTTTTTGCATATGTTAATTCCATTGTATATTGTCAAATTGCTACACTGGACGTTTAGCTAAACAATCCGCTATTCCTCTGGCCAGTGTTTATATTCTCCCGAAAATATTCAACCCCAGCAATTCTCTGGTGGAATTACAACAAACATTTTATAGAAAACCATTGACCGCCTCACAAATAGGAAGGCAACCGAGAATGATGGCATACCATCAGAAGTAATGAAGAGCGGGAAAACAGCATTGCTTCAACCATTACATGATCTACTTTGTAGCTGCTGGGACATAAGGGACTATCATTGTCACTCTATACAAGAATAAAGGAGACCAGAGTGACTGCAACAATTATTGAGGCATCTCTCTCCCTCCTTCTTTAGAGTTTTTCAACACATTTATATAAAGTATTTTCATCTAATACAAATGAATTGCACACAGATTTATGGTTTCAAGTCATTATTTCTATTCAATAATAATCATTTGTTTGCACGGTTATATTGTTTCAGATAACTAATGATAACCCTTAGTAAACGCAAATAACTATTCTTAATACATGTAATTTATACAGTTAAAATATATCAAGTTTTCTTACCTAATACAAATAATTTTCAAACAAATCTATTTGCAGAGGGTTAAGAACCCTCATTAAGAAAAGGAAATGTCCTAGTTATCGCACTAACCAGCATCCAGTGTTGCAGCTTCAATTCTGGAGATCTGAGCAGTAGGGAGTACCCCTTCACTGACATTACTCCCAGCGTCACCCTGACCTGGAGTGGTAGTACCTGTTAGGGTCTCATCTATGTGCCAAATAGATCTGTTTGAAAATTAACATTGTTAAAATTATAATGTCTATTACTAAATGGATTTTTCTTTTTTGTTTCATTTTCTTATTAGAATTTTTAGAAGTCAAGAGGCCCCTGTCCTAGGGCTAACACTTGATTTCTTTATAAATAGAATTTGTATCCTAAGGATCTTTTTAGAATGGAGCATGTTCCTTTGACAGCTTCTATTTGTACTTCATAGGAACTTGGTTTCCTGGTATTGTTTCAAAGTATTTAAAAAAATTTTGTTTCACCAGCCCAGTTGCTCCTATCACAACGGGTATGATGTCTATTTCTTTCAATGACCAAGTTGTTTTTAGGTCATTCTTGAGGTCTTGATATTTTGTAATCTTTTCTCGCTCAGCTCTATTTAGGCCATAGTCATTTGGGACAGCTACATCAATAATAAGAGCAGGTTTTTTTTGTTTATCCCAGATGACAATATCTGGTTTAATGGCTTTGTCTCTTTTTTTGTTTCATTTTCTTATTAGATTTTTTTAGAAGTCCAGTGTGTGTTTGCATGTGGTTTTTCAAATTGGAATTCCTAGAAAATGCTGATCCACAGACTTTACAAGAAAATGGTTTTTCCCCAGTGTGTGTTTGCTTATGTCTTCTCAAAGTTGTCTGCTCTGAAAATGATGATCCACAGAATTCACAAGAAAATGGCTTCTCACCAGTGTGTGTTCGCATGTGTCTTCTCAAAGTAGTATGGTCTGTAAATGCTGATTTACAGATGTCACAAGAAAATAGTTTCTCTCCAGTGTGTTTTTGCATATGGTTTTTCAAATGGTAACCTCTAGTAAATGTTGATCCGCAGACTTTACAAGAAAATGGTTTTTCCCCAGTGTGTGTTCGCAAGTGCTTAGTCAAAGAAGAACTTGTAGAAAATGCTGATCCACAGACTTTACAAGGAAATGGTTTCTCTCCAGTGTGTGTTCGCATGTGGCTTTTCAAACTGGAATGTATTGAAAATGCTGATCCACAGACTTCACAAGAAAATGGTTTCTCTCCAGTGTGTGTTCGGATGTGGCCTTTCAAATGGGAATGCCTAGAAAATGCCAATCCACAGACTTCACAAGAAAATGGTTTCTTTCCTGTGTGTATTCGCATGTGGCTTTTCAAATAAAAACCAGTAGAGAACGCTCTTCCACAGACTTCACAAGAGAATGGCTTCTCATCAGTATGTGTTTGCATGTGGATTTTCAAATAGGAACTGGTGGAAAATGCTGATCTACAGACTTCACAAACAAATGGTCTTTCCCTGCTATGTGTTTGCTTATGTCTTTTCAAAATTGAATGTTCTGCAAATGCTGATCCACAAAGTTCACAAGAAAATGGTTTATTTCCAGTGTGTATTCGCATGTGGATTTTCAAATAGGAACTGGTAGAAAATGCTGATTCACACACTACACAAGAAAACTTTTTCTCTCCAGTGTGTGTTCGCATATGGCCTTTCAAATGTGAATTCCTAGAAAATGCTGATCCACAGACTTCACAAGAAAATGGTTTCTCTCCAGTATGTGTTCGCATGTGTTTTTTCAAATAGGAACTTGTAGAAAATGCTGATCCACACATATTACAAGGAAATGGTTTCTCTCCTGTGTGTGTTCGCATGTGGATTTTCAGACTGGAATTTTCTGAAAATGCTGATCCACAGATTTCACAAGAAAATGGTTTCTCTCCCGTGTGTGTTCGCATGTGGCTTTTTAAATTGCCTTTAATAGAAAATGCTGATCCACAGACTTCACAAGAAAACGGTTTCTCTCCAGTATGTGTTCGCATGTGGTTTTTCAAATAGGAACTTGTAAAAAATGCTGATCCACAGACTTCACAAGAAAATATTTTGTTTCTAGTGTGTGTTTGCATGTGTGTTTTTAAACAAGAACTCTCTGAAAAGTCTGTCATGCAAATTTTGCAAGAACATGGTTTCTCTTCAGTGAGTGTTTCCATATCTTTTTTTTTTAAACTTTGACCTGTGTGAAAAAAATCTACACAGTGGAGAAATGTTGATTTTTACTGTAGTTTCTTTTCTAAGATTTTCTTTAAAATATGGATTCAAGGAAAATATTCATATAGTAAATTTTGCAAGAAAAATACCTTGTCCTGTGAGGTATATAAGTGATAGCATCATATTTAGCAAGAATATATTTTTCTATTGGTATGTGTTTGAATGTGTCCTTTGAGTTTTCAAATTATTCTACCCCAATCCTGTTGTTATCTGTGAATGGACAAAAATTAAAGAATTATTTTAAAAGAACGGGAGGCTTATACATAATTTTTAATTATATTACAATCAATTTACATTTCAATTAACTTTCAAGTTTCATATATAATTCACACAGTGCCTAATAGAATAAGTTGACTTTGGATAAGTTGACTCCCACATAGTGATAGTTGCAAATTAACATAAAGAATTACCACACAAAATATTTTTCTTTAATATTTTGCCGTCATTTGAGGAAATGAATTTAAAGATTAAAATAATCATAGATTGTTATTATTTTAATGTTACCTGAAAAAATGAGTTAGTCTTGCAGAAAATAAAAATGTAGAAAATATGTTTAATGATATTTTTTTCTAATTGAATTATCCATAATATTCTCTATAAATGGAATAAAAGTATATATAAAAAAATTAAATACTGTAAAATATCTCATCTAAAATCCAATAATTACTTACAAATGCAAACTTATTTCCATCTGGTTATTTTGCACCAGTAGAAATTATCTCCCTTTAATTCTGTATTTGTTTCTTCATTTACTAATAACAAAATAATTAAACCTATTGTATTTCATAGTAAAGTAGCCTTAATTATTAAAAAAATACTGTAATAATCAGTTTTTATTTTCTATGTTTTCATTCACATGGTTGTAGTGTTTATGTAATAATCTAACAAATTGCATTTATTCTGTTGGCATTTAGGTAAGTATGTTAATTTTATCATATTTAGGTAAGTATGTTAATTTTATCATATTTAGGTAAGTATGTAAGTTTTACTTTTATCATATTTTTCTAATTTATTTTTAATTTTCATTTCATTCAATTTGTGTAATTATTTCTGATAATATCATACAATACATTTTCTTTTCAGATATTTCAATAAAAATGGTTGGAAAATTTTCTGGGTCACCTTCTCCATTAGATGAAACAGAACCACCAATTTATCAACAAGTTATCCAATACAGTTATTTCCTAGTAAAAGGTTTTGGTTTGGTTTGGTTTGGTTTGGTTCATGGCATATCAACCTCGGTGGGTCATTCAATGCTGACAAAGTTTTGAAATAAATTCATTCTTAATGGATAATCAGATTTTGTTTATAAACGCATATTTTTCTATTTAACCCATAGATAGGACCCTAACAGGTACTACCACTCCGGGTCAGAGTGGACCAGGGAGAAATGGTGATGAAGGAGTGCTCCACATTCCCCAGACCTCCATAACTGAAACCTCACCATCAAATAGATTTTAACGTTATTCCCAGGACATGAAGACCCTCAGCCACCACCTTCTAGCACCCATATATAAAAAGGGTTGGGGCTTGCCATAAGGGCAATAGGGTTGGGGCAATCATATAGGTACTAGGGCTTGACGGGACCAGCTGATTGATAGGAGGGAGCCTCTCTGACTGCTCATCTTGCCTAAGAAAGGGCCAAAGTGTTAAAAGGTTTTGCAATTTCTAAATGAGTAGTAAAAGTCATAATTGAAGGTAGTTTATCTGTTAGCCAAATTTTCTATTGTGAAAAAGGTGGACATAGTATGTTTGTAGAAGGCAAAGCAGATAAATAGAAATTTCTCCCAACAGCCCAAATACAACTTTTGGAGGAAAATATATAATAATAATAATAATGATGATGATATAATATAAAAAGCATTCAACAAATGTTATATTTGTTATTTTAGGTTCCAGTAAAAGAATAACCTCCCCTTGTTTCTTTCACTTTGAGGTAGCCTTATGTTTTGGTCGGCCATTTTCATTTCACCGTAAATCTACACTGTAAATATGAATTTGTTTGAATCAATACAACTGAATGTTTTACCACAAAAATATCGTAAAATGTGTTCTTAATTGTGTTTGCACATTATTTGAAATGAACTTTATTGTTATTAAGAACACATTTTATGATATTTTTGTGTTAAAACATGCAGTTGTATTGATTCAAACAAATTTGTATTTTCAGTGTAGATTTATAGTGAAATGAAAATGGCCGACCAAAACAGACAGCTTTCTCAAAGTGAAAGAAACAAGGCGAGGTTACTCTCATTTATGTAACTAATGTTCAGATGACCCTTTTTTTTACCCTTTCACTTTTGATGTGTTTCCAGTTGAGCGGTTTTAAGTGATATTTTGTATGTTAGAAAAATAAGACAATTTAAGCGATAGATACTTTATGTGAATTAATTTTTTTTTCAAAATACATCTCTAGGATGCAATTGGATGCATCATCAGTGATGTTCTTTATTTCATAAGAGGGTTTTGGGTCTTTCAAAATTATACCCCCTTTACTATTTACTATTATTAAATTACAAATTGGGTTAGAAACTGCTTTAATCTCTAAATTATGAAAAATATTGGTAGAAAGTGCTATATCGTCCGTAAAATGCAAACATGCAAAAATTGGATTATTATAAAATAGTTTCGTAACATGAGGTGTAGGTGCTGCATGAGAGGTGGGATACCCCTGGATCTGAGCTGTTAAATTTAGCACAAACCACCCGGCTATTAAGTAAAAAACTGACCCGTCTCTTACTTGACATTCTGCCTGTCACTTTCACCTTCTCTGTGTATATATTGATTACCTCCTCGTTATAACCTCCTAGCCCTATCATTTATTACCTCACCTCATATTACAAAACTATTTAATTAGAAAAATAGATGCTTTATGTGAATTTTTTTTTTTTTTTTGCAAAATACATCTTTAGGATGCAATTGGATGCATCTTCAGTGATTTTCTTTATTTCATAAGAGGGTTTTGGGTCTTTCAAAATCATACCCCCCCCTGCTAAAGTGATCCAGCCAAGATTGATTACATTCAACATAATTGTTTGCCAGCACTTCTGCATTGCTCTCAACTAATTCTATATGATTAAAAATTTCATTAAAAGTGTTATTTTCTTTGTTGTTCTCTCACTACGAGAATTCCCAAAGATTAGAATCAAACATATCTGCCTGAATGCCATACTGCTTTTTTATTGTACCTCAAAAAAAAAAAGAAAAGAAAAGACCATCTAAGTGATAGGTTGGTTTAAAAAATGCTTTATTTTGAATCAACTAACACATCACTCAATAAGCCCCGGAAATGATATATAGATGGCACCACTAATAAAAAAATCCATATGATTTTTATAAAGTACTAATTTTAAAATGGCACGTGTCAAAATTTGAGCCCAATCTGATTAACAGTTTACAAATTACAGTTATTTAAGTGAAGCTACTGTTGCAAATTTTCAAAACAATGGAAAAATATGAATTTCCTGTGTTGATAAAGCATTGCTTTCTGATGGTAAAAATACGGTTCATGCAAAGCAATGACTTGATAAGTGTTATTCAACACTGCTTTATCGGAAACAACAGTTAAGAGGGTGTATGCTGACTTTAAACATGGTTGTACAGACACAAATGATGCTGAATTCAGCAGCTGTCCTGGAAAACACCAAAAAACTCTACAAACTCATTTTGGCTGATCGTAAATTGAAGTTGCATGAGATAGCAGAGGAAGTGAAGACATCAGAAGACAGTCTATTCACCATTTTGCATGAATATTTGTCCAGGAGAAAGCTGTATTCAAAGTGGGGGTAATTTATGAGGAAGTTCGTCCTGGTTCCCTGCCTCTGAAATTGCTGCCCGGTGAACTTTCAAATAACAACCCCAACTATTGCTGCTACAGTGGTGTTACTTGAAAGAAAACAACCAACTCAAATAACAACCCCAACTATCGTATCAGCGCCTATTTGAGGGGGGGCGGGCTTTTTTGTCTTAATTCTTGTTTATTTATTTTTTCCATTCGAAAGAAAAAAACATTAAACCTTTTTTTGTCGTAATTCTAATTTTTCTTTTTTTGTCGTAATTCTTTTTTTTCTTTTTTTGTTGTAATTCTTATTATCGTAATTTGTCGTAATTCTTGTTTATTTATAGAAATTTGTCATACTGAGATAGATATTTTCGACAAGTAAATAGATAGATAGATAAACAAAACGATATAGATAGATAGATAAACACAACGATATAGATAGATAGATAGGTAAACACAACGATATAGATAGATAAATAGGTAAACACAACGATATAGATAGATAGATAGGAAACAAAATGATATAGATAGATAAATAAAACGATAGATAGTTGGGGTTGTTATTTGAGTTGGTTATTTTCTTTCAAGTAACAGCAATTTCGGAGGCAGGGGACCGGGACTAACTTCCTCATAAATTACCAAAGTGGGTGCTATTTTTGCTCTCAGTCAATCAAAAACAACAAAGCGTTGATGATTCAGAGCATTGTTTCAATGCAACAAAAAGGGGGGTTTGTGTAAATAGTGACATAGATCTACCACTTCACTCCGGAGTCAAATAAGTGGTCAGCTGAATGGACAGCAGCAGGTGAAAGCCGTCCAAAGTGACCAAAGACGCAAATATCAGCAAGTAAGGTTTTAGCCTCCATATTTTGGGATGCGCAAGATATTTTGTTCATCGATTACCCTGAGAAAAGAAGAACCATCTTTAGCGAATATTATATAGCATTATTGGTGCGTTTGAAGGAAGAAATCACAAAAAAAACCAGACTACAAATGAAGAAGAAAAGTGCTCTTTACCAAGACTGTGTCACAAAACTACATGAATTGCACTTCGAATTGCTTCTACACCCACCCTATTCTCCACATCTGGCCCCCAGCAACTACTGGCTGTTTGCAGAAAAAGAAAGCACCAGGGAAATGCCTTCAAACCTAAAAAAAAAAGTTATTTGTCGATAAAACACCTTCAAAATGCTAAAAAAAAAGTTTTAAAGCGAGAGGTTTAAAATATCTACATTCACTTGTTGACTTGTGGGTGGGGGATATCGCTTTCATATCACATTAACTTTTTGGGAAAAATGTCTTCAAACAGGTAATGAGTTCATAACTAGCTCAGGTGACATTTTGAGCAGGCACCGCTTAGCGTTTTTTAGGGCATGAGGCTAGGATGCACGAATATGATATGCACTGAAACTTCTAAAAATCTTCTGATATAATTATTCAGACTCTTATCTTTATAGAAAAAAAAATTTTAATTATTTTTAACGGTTAATTTTTTCAGATTTCATTAATATATTTTAGGAAAAACTTATTTTAAACATAATCATCAAAAGATAAATAATTGTGGAAATTTTTGTGAAAATCGGACCATTAATGGATTCTTAATATAATTTTTTTAAAAACCTCAAGTCGTAACTTGTTTTTGGCTATATTCTCGATGGTTTTAAGTGCTTGTTTACAATTTTACTGTAACATTCGCGATTGCAAAAAAAATTACCAAAAATCAGGTAATTATCCGATTTTAATGAAATTTTCAGTATTGATTTAACAATTAATTTATAATGCATCAGTTATTTTATTTCAAAATTTTAATTTAGTATTTTTGCTATGAAAAATTAATACATAAAATTCATTTAAAATATGAAAATCCTGATGTTAAGTTTAAAATGTTATATTTTCAGATTCTAAAAATAATTATCTACTTAATGCAAACCTTATTTTAGGCGCCAAAAGTAATAAGTTTTGAAGAAAAACTCTATTGAAAATATACCACCTCCCCTTTTTAAGCAGAAAAAACATCGATGTATAATTTTTTCTTTTATAAAATAATAGCCAATTAAATAATTATCGAAATGAGTAAAAAAGAAATCTCCAAAAAATTAATTATCTATTATTTTTTTACATTTTATTTTTCGATTTTCGGTACTTATTTTCTCATAGCAGCGCAACCGTAAAATTTTTTTTTTGTTTCTATTCATAACTTCGGTCTTTTATCTCATTATTTATACTGTAATTAGTATCGAAAATGACCAACTCACAAAACATTTTACGCCCCCAACATAAGGGTAAAAATTAAGTGACCTGAAAAAAAAATGAGAAAGTTTTGAAATAAAATAAATAAGGCATTATAAAGATCATTCAATGATACATAAACACTGAAGATTTCATTAAAATCCGATAATTTCCTGATTTTTGGTAAATTATTTTCTAAAGTCATTTTGTCAAAAACGCATTTTAGGCTCCGTTTGCCAGTCCCTAGTTAAATTTCAATTGATTTAACGGCGCAAAAATGTAAACATTGTTTTTCAATCATAATTTTTATTATTTTCGTAAGCTGAAATTTTTTTATAAAAATCATCCGGGGTTTGTTTAATGTTTCTTCTTTCGAATGGACAAACAATTTTCAAGATAATATTAACCTTTATGCAAATTTGATTGTGTTAAATATAGGGGGGGGGGTAAATTTCACAGAGAAAATTGGTGGTATCCAGCGATTATCGTTTAAATTAAACGATAATCGCACGAAGTTTTCTCATAAAAAAAAGAAAAGAAAAATACTTAGCAAATTTCTCCCCTGTTTTACAATCATTGTCAAGTGTTATCTATTAAGTATCGCTATTAATTAATCTCGATTTTTAAAATCTTTCAAAATTACAGTCAACGTTACAAAAAAGAAATCGAAGAATATCTGTTTTAAAATAAAGTCCTATAATAACC
Source organism: Doryteuthis pealeii (assembly GCA_023376005.1). Classification (NCBI taxonomy): domain Eukaryota; kingdom Metazoa; phylum Mollusca; class Cephalopoda; order Myopsida; family Loliginidae; genus Doryteuthis; species Doryteuthis pealeii. Next base: position 99,972,262 of record CM042151.1, read on the forward strand.
AAGTAATAGCCTAAAAAACTAGCGTCGAATAAAATAGCTTTTTCCATTTAATGAATGTATTAGTATTTTCTTGTTTAATCAACTAACACTGGCCTAAGATTTCGTGGGGGGGGGGGTAAGTGTTTATTTCACCCCTACCGATTAACATGGATAGTAGCTGAAATAAAATACGAATTAAATGTTGAACTGAATTAGATTAAAAAAAAAAAAAATTCAATTAGTTTTCAAAATATCCCAGATATTTTTATATCCATAAAGTATTGTCAGAAATTTTTAAAAATATTTCACTTCTTCAGTGGAAAACAAAGTTTTCCTGCAAATTACGTATTTTTGTTTATTTGTAAAGAAAGATAATAACTTACATCTTTCTCTTTTCTTTGGTCTGATTTCCTTTCCTTGGAGCTAAACAACATTAGAAAAATGGAGGAAAATGTAATACTTAAAATAAAAGTAACGTTTTCTGTTTGAAAGAAATTAAAACGTGTTGTTCCTTTGCAATCAATACAGAATGTTTTCTAAAGAGCGGTAAACAAGGGAGTAATTCCGATCACTCAAAGCAGTTATTTTATTTTAGTAAATTAGGTACCACTAATTTTCCCTGTGAAATTACCCCCCCCCTATATTTAACACAATGAAACTCGCAGAAAAATTAATATTATTATAATTTTTTTTTTTTTGCATTCGAAAAAAGAAACATTATACAAACTCCTGATGATTTTTTTGAAATTTTTCAGCTTACGGAAATAATGAAAATTATGATTGAAAAACAATGTTTTCATTTTTGCACTGTTAAATCAATTGAAATTTAACGTCGCTAAAAACAAGTTACGATAAGAGGATTAAAAAAAAATTCTATGAAAAATCAATTAATAGTCCGATTTTTACGAAAATTTCCATAAATATTTACCTTTGGATGTAAATATGTCTGAAATACTTTTTTTCCTAGAATATATTAGGGGGATTTTTTTACGAGGTCTACCACCCTATTTTATTTTATGAGATATAAAAAAAAAGAACCGTCAAAAAACGTTTTTCCTTTTTTTCTATAAAGATAAGAGGCTGAATAACTATATAAAAAACTGTATAATATTCAACGCAGTAGTTTTTGTAGGAAAAATTCATGAATTCTGAAATAAAAAGTGCAAAAAAATGTCATAATATTATTATTTGAAAACTTTTTTCTTTTCTTTTTGAATTGATATGTACTATATTCTATTAAATTGTCAAGAAAAACTTTTTTTTAAAGAAATTAATTTTTAAGAGATTTTAATCTTTTGCGTGCTTAAATAATTGGGTTTTTTTAAGTTTAAGAATCTTTTTTGTGTATACAAATCGTTTTTTACAGGGATATTTAAATATAATATAACACTGAATATTAGAATTCAGGTGAACTAAAACTTTGTCCAATCCACGATATATTAATACTTTTAAGAGTATTTAAGAGGTTTTTTATTGTTGGATCAATGAATAGTAATGTTTGATTCTTATAATATACGGAAGAGCAAAACTGACAACATTTGTAATACTTATTGTCTTTTCTTTGCTTTAGTTGTACTTGCACCCACCCTGTTCTCAATTTTTCTTTCTATGGTCTTATCTGATGCCTTCACTAACTTCACCCAAGGAGTATGGATACAGACCTATTCAATATCAAACAATTTAGATCTGCAAGAAGACCAAACACATGCTGGTGCGTGAACCCATGTATGCAGACGACACTGCCTTACTGGCACAAACCACCTAGACGCTCAAGACATAATCACACGATTCGCAGACTCTGCAAAGGAATTTGGGATGAAAATAAACCTTAATAAGACCGAAGTTATGTATCAGTCCCCTCCGACATCACATGACACTGGAAAAGACATAAGGATATAAGGTCCTACTCTAGCTCAGGTAAATACCTTCAAGAACCTGGGCTCCACAGTTGCCATCAATAATAGACTCAATGCAGAGCTTGATCTCCGAATTTCAAATGCTTCCAAAGTATTTGGTCGACTGAAGAGGCGAGTCTGGTTCAACAGAGACATCTCGTTGAAAACTAAATGTACAGTATACCACGCCATAGTTCTCTCAACCTTCCTGTACGGTGCAAAAGCCTGAACGATATACAAAGCGGACGCCCATAGACTACATGTCTATTACATGCATCACTTGCGCAGCATATTAAATGTCAGGTGGTGGCAACATGTTTCAAACATGACCATCCTAAAGAGAACTGGACTCCCTGGCATGCATGAAATACTTGTCCAACGCAACCTGAGATGGGCCGGCCACTTAAACAGACTTGGGGATGACAGACTAACAAAGAAGATTCTATACTCTCAACTGAGAGAGGGGTCACGTAGAATCGGTTGACCAAAGCTCACCAAAACATCAAAAGAAACCTGAAGGACTTGAATATCCCCATAGACAGTTGGCAAGACGCAACCAGAGACCGATTAAATTGGAGGAAAATGATTCGCGTGGAGTCATCATCGGATACGATGGACAGTAAGTAGTAGTAGTTACACTATAAGTTCAATTAAAAAAATATTCTGAAACTACCACAAAAAAATCTTTCAAAAATCGTTTTTTTTTAGTTTTTTTTAATGCAATAAACTATTCGTTATAAAATTAAGTTGTTGAATAATAATTTAGTGAAAATTTCATTAAAATCAGACAATTTCCTGATTTTTGGTAATTGTCTTAAAATTAAGAAATTGAAAAGGATTACATTTTTGTCAACATTTACTAAAATCAAATAAACGAGGTGTTTGACTAAGAAATTTTTTATTAGGATTATCATTTTCATAAATCAATTCATAAATGACTATTCATAATTTTATTGAAAAATCTAGTTTAGTTTTTCATTTGGCAAAAAATTTCAGTAAAAAATTAAGAAAATGTTTTATGCTTATTTCTGTTTTCTTGTAATACTGAAAAACTTACACCTACTACTTTCCCATTATTCATTGATAAATAATAGGGACTGGCAAACTGAGCCTAAAATGCGTTTTTGACAAAATGACTTTAATTATTTTCTGTAGAGGGGTGGGGCCTACAGAAAATAATTTACCAAAAATCAGGAAATTATCGGATGTTAATGTAATTTTCAGTGTTTATGTATCAATGAATGATCTTTATAATGCATTATTTATTTTATTTCAAAACTTTCTCATTTTTTTCAGGTTTCTTAATTTTGTCCCCCCCCCACTATTGTTGGGGGCGTAAAATGTTTTTCAAGTTGATCATTTTCGATACTAATTACAGTATAAATAATGAGATAAAAGACCGAACTTTTTTATGTTTGCGCTTCTATGAGAAAATAAGTACCGAAAATCGAAAAATGAAATGTAAAAAAGTAATAAATAATTTATTTTTGGGAGATTTCTTTTTTACTAATTTCGATAATTATTTAAAAACTCGATTGAAAATGTACCCCCTCTTTTATAAAAGAAAAAAATTATACATCGATGTTTTTTCTGCTTAAAAAGGGGAGGGGGTACATTTTCAATCGAGTTTTTCTTCAAAACTTATTACTTTTTAAACCTAAAATAAGGTTTGCATTAAGTAGATATTTATTTTTAGAATCTAAAAATATAACATTTTAAACTTAATATCAGGATTTTCATATTTTAAATGAATTTTATATATTAATTTTTCATAGCAAAAATACTAAATTAAAGTTTTGAAATAAAATAACTGATGCATTATAAAATTCATTAATTGTTAAATCAATACTGAAAATTTCATTAAAATCGGATAATTACCAGATTTTTGGTAATTTTTTTTGCAATCGCGAATGTTACAATAAAATTTTAAACAAGCCCTTAAAACCATCGAAAAAGAGGCTGAATGGCGGATCGCTTCGAAATTGACCTAAACAAATGGTTTTAAATCTTTTAAAAATAAACTGCATATGTAATGATATTTTTCTTTTTTAATGATGGTCAGTATGTTACTATTTATCGATTTAGACAAAGTTTGACCTTAAATAATAGATTTAATTATTTTTAATTCGCTTTTAAAACTCCTAGCAGACGAAATTATTGCTAATGCCTAATAAATAAATAAAAAAATACTTTCACACATTAAAAAATATTTCATCTTAATTCTTCTTTGTAAAATTTTTAAAAAAATTTTCTTGCAAATGTCAAATGAAAAAAAACAAAAAACATTATACTTATTTCCATCTAATTTATTTTCCTTTTTGGGACAACGCAACCATATTTCCAAAATTAAACAAATATTGTAAGTGACTTTAAAAGAAATATTTTATAAGGATTATGAATGAAATATTCGCTAATTGAGTAAACCCTCAGAATTACCTCCCTTGTTTACCGCTGTGAAGGAAATATTCCTGTATTGATTGCAAATGGACGACACATTGAAATTCCACCATTCAAGAAGCAGACATCAGTTTTATTTAAGATATTACATCTTTGCCCTTTTCTTTAACATTATTTAGCCACAAGGAAAAGAAATCAGATGAAAGAAAAGATACAAATGAAAAGTACATAATTTGCAGGAAAACTTTGTTTTTTCACTGACAAAAGTTAAATATTTTTTAAATTTCCGTAATTCCATTCAAGCAGAAAACCTCAGTTTTATTCAAATTATTATTTTCCCCTTTTTTTAAGGAAAAGAAATCAGACGAAAGAAAAGACAAAGATGTAAGTATAACGTTTTGGTCTTATTTTTCTTTATGATAATAAAAAAATACGTAATTTGAGGGTAATACTTTTCTGGTACTGCCAAACTGCGACTCGCTCGAGTTCTGCCGATGACATTAGCTTTAGACACGCCCACAACTCTTTATAAAAACAAAATTTTCTTCGTTTAGCAAGTACAGCCAAGACCAACTTAAAAATGAAACAATTATTTTACTTTTAAAACGTAATATTTTTTAGCTTAGAAAATTGAAAGTTTTAAATAAAAAAACAACTTTGAATCATGTAAATTTCTGGTTCTACAAATATTTTTTCTTTAGTTACGAATTTTATTTACATTTTTTATTTATAAATAAAACGATTCTATATTTTTATATAAATCTTTATTAACAATTTTTTTTAGAAATCAAACAATCATTTCATTTTTCCCCTCACTCGATGAATTTTAAGAAGATAATATTAACCTTTATGCAAGTTTCATTGTGTTAAATATAGGGTGGGGGTAAATTTCACAGGGAAAATTGGTGGTACCTATAGAATACTAGAAAGAAAATGTAATAAATTTTGATGTTTCTCTTTCTTATAGAAAACAATAAGTTAAAAATTTCATCAAAATGGTTAAATTGGTGTATGCATATAATAGGTACTGGCAATTTTGACATCACAGACGTATTTTACAAAATAAATTTAACCAGCCTGATTGAAAAAACATTTAGTAAAAATCAGGAAATTATCCGATTTTAATGACATTATCAGTGTTGATTTATCAATGAATGAATTTTATGATGTATCAGTCATTCTATTTCAAAACTTAGTGATTTTTTTCAGGTTACTTAACTTTGGCCCCTACCCCTTATTTTTGGGGCACAAAATATCAGTGGGGTTCGGGTTAGCTCAGTCGGTAGAGCGTTCGGCTAGGAACCACAAGGTTCCTAGTTCGATACCCGCCCTCGCCAACTCAGCGTTATGAGTAGCACAGTGATCTGTGCGGTAAAGTAAGGAGCTGATGGTAGGTGTGGCGCTCCATCTCAGATGTAAAAACAATCTCCTTGGTCTAGCGCTAGTGAAAAGGGGATAGACTCCCTTGCTGTATGGCTCATACCAACATTAGGCCGCCCCGACGACTTTACTTATAAATAAAAAAACAAGACTGAAGTTGGGAATAGAAGAATTTTTTAAAGGGAGCCAACTCTGTTAGAAAACAAATACTAAAAATCTGAAAATTAAATGTAAAAATTAAAAAAAATTTTTACATAGTTTGAATTTTTTTTTTTTTACTCTGTTGTTTAGACTTTTATATTAACAGCGAAAGAATTATATATGTTGATATTTGTTCTGTTTAAAAGGGTTGGGGCCTAACTTTTCAATTGAGTTTTCTCGAAAAATCATTAGATAACAATTCTAAAGTACACTTAAAAAATAAATATTTTTTTCTAGAATCTAAAAATATGTAAATATGTAATTAAAGCATGTTTACCTGGTATATCAGCTGCATTTCATGGGATACTCAACTGGTACAAATAATTTGAATTTGTGATTTTCTTTTCCAGTTGAAAAAAAAGCATTATTTTCTTCATAATTCTTTTGTCAGCTATATACCACTTTTGTTGTAGTAAAATTATTTCACATGTTTCACTCAGTTTAAGATTAAAATTAGAATTCCATGAAATATATTTAATTATTTGTATAATAATAAAAGTTTACAAATTTTATCTATCACTTAACAAATTATATATGATGTGTTGCACTTACTTGAAATATAAATGGATAATAATATTATAATTGCAAATAAAATAAGTCTCCTGTTTTGCATTTTTTTAAAAATCCTACTTCTATTCATTCACAGACATCAACAGTGCTGGTGAAGAACAGTTTTAAACAAATGTATTCTTCCCATGTGAGTGGATCTGCATGTTGACATCTCACAAGATAAAAATTCATATTTCAAAGAACAACTGGGAAAATAGACTCTAGTGAAAGCCAAGTTTTCTTCATTGTATAGATGAGAATTTTCTCCTAGAATTTAAAACCGAGATAGAAACATACATTTGCAGTATTTGTCAATCTGCATTTCCAGATTAATCAAGTTTGAAAATGCATGAGCAAATTAACACAAAAGAGAAAGCATTTTCTTGTGTAGTCTGTGAATCAGTATTTTCTAGCAGTTCCCTACTGACAGAACACATGCAGACACACAAAGGATGGGTACCTTTTTCTTGTAAAGTATGTTCAATGGCATTTTGTACTCGTGGAAGTTTGAAAAAACACATGGAATCACCTTTTCTTGTGTAATAAGTAAATCAATATCTTCTAGTAGTTCCCTACTGACAGACCACAAAGGAGAGATGCTACTTCCTTGTAAAATCTGTGGATTAGAATTTACTAGTTTGACTTTAGAAAGACACATGCGCATACACAATGAGAAAAGATATATTTGTAAAGTGTGTGGATCAGTATTTAATTTAATTTTCCATTTGAAAAGACACATGCGAACACACTCTGAAGTGAAACCCTTTTCTTGTGAAAAGTGTGGATTAGCATTTTCTTTGAATTTAGATTTGAAAAGTCACATTCAAACACACACTGAAGGGGAACCATTTTCTTGTGGAATATGTGGATCAGTATTTTCTCAGAATTCTCATTTGGAAGGCCACTTGCGAATACACACTGGAGAGAAACCATATTCCTGTGAAGTCTGTGGATCAGCATTTTCTCATGGTACTGCTTTAAAAAATCACCTGCGAACACACACTGGAGAGAAACCATTTTCTTGTGAAATATGTGGATCAGCATTTTCTCGCAATGCCAATTTGAAAATACACATGCGAAAACACACTGGAGAGAAACCATATTCTTGTCAAATCTGTGGATCAGCATTTTCTCGCAAAGGCGATTTGAAAAGCCACATGCGAAAACACACTGGATACTCCAATGTCTAAAACTGTACAATGTCCATGAGGACATAATATCATTCCTCCAGATACAAATGGCCAGATGGCAAACAAGGATAACATTGAATTACTTGGAAGGAAAAATACAGACCACAAACATTAGAATCCAACGAGGTATTTTTCAGGGAGATAGCCTATCACCGCTTCTTTTCTGCCTCACTATAGATCTACTTAGCAAAGTCCTTAAATGCTGCAAAGCTGGATACAACCTCAGTAAAGAAAGAAAAAAAGATGAAAATAAAAAAGTGAACCATCTACTCTTAATGGACGACCTCAAACTCTATGCTGAATCAGAAAAACAACTTGTCCCTCTGATAGAAATGGTAAAAAATTTCACAGAAGACATCTTCATGGAGATTGGATATGAAAAGTGTGCTAAATGCACTATAAAAAAGGGTAAAAAAGTGACAGCAGAACATCTTAAGCTGGACAATGGCTATATCGAAGTCTTTGGAGAGGATGTTGCCTACAAATACCTTGGCATAGAAGAAAATGTAATGGTTGAACATGGACAAATGAGAGAAAAGGCAGAAAAGGAATATATAAGCCGCCTTAAAAAGATCCTCAAATCGGGATTAACACCAAAAAACAAAATAACTGCCATCAACCAACTTACAATACCTTTCATTTCTATGGTTTTGGTATTATTGACTGGCTGCAATGCTACATCAATAGGCTTGATACAAAAACTAGGAAAATGCTAACCCTGTATAAGATTATCTACTGACATCAGTGCATGGACAGGATATACCTATTAAGAAGAGAGGGCGGTTTAGGTCTCATAGAAATCAACCATGCATACCGAGCCACAATATTAAGCATGGGACAGTATATCAAAAGCTCAAGGGATAAAACAATCTAAATGGTAAAGGACCACCAAAATAAATGTCTATCACAACAGACCTCAACTACTAAACTCACAGACAAATTCAATGGGGGCCAATTAAAGAACATTACAGAGAATAATGACTACCCTGCAACCCTAATTGCAAGAAAGATGAGGGAGGAATATTCAAAGCAGGAAATGGAGACCAGGAAAGAAGAATGGAACAAAATAAGAGAGCAGGGAAATTTATGGAAGAACTTAACCAGAAATACATTGACAAGGAGGCTTCACTGCAATGGCTCAAACATGGCAAGCTACCATTTGATGAGGAACGAATCATCACAGCTGGACAAGACCAGGGCCTACTCACAAATGGATTCAAGAAAATGATTGGAATACAACAAAATGACCAATGCAGATTCTGCCACTCAGCCATTGAAAGTCCAAGTCATCTAATGTCTGGTTGCCAGATCCTTTTGGCAGATGGCCACTACACTGCCCGCCATAACAAAGTATGCAAATACCTCCACTGGAAAATCTGTGGAGAAATGCAGCTTGAGAGAACACAGTATATCTGGGAACATGAGCCTCCACCAATAACATCAAATGGAAAGGTGACTGTGTTCTATGACAAAGTAATCCAGACAGGCAGATATATAAAAGACAAAGCCATTAAACCAGATATTGTCATCTGGGATAAACAAAAAAAATGCTCTTATTATTGATGTAGCTGTCCCAAATGACTATGGCCTAAATAGAGCTGAGCAAGAAAAGATAACAAAATATCAAGACCTCAAGAATGACCTAAAAACAACTTGGTCATTGAAAGAAATAGACATCATACCCGTTGTGATTGGGGCAACTGGGCTGGTGAAACAAAATCTAAAAAAAATACCTAGAAACAATACCAGGGAACCAAGCTGCTATGAAGTACAAATAGCAGCTATCAAAGGAACATGCTCCATCCTAAAAAGATCATTAGGATATAAATACTATTTATAAAGAAATCAAGTGTTAGCCCCAGGACAGGGGCCCCTTGACTAAAAATCTAATAAGAAAATGAAACAAAAAAAGAGAGAAACCATATTCATGTGAAGTCTGTGGAACAGTATTTTCTCATAGTATCAGTTTGAAAGTACACATGCAAAAACACACTCCTGTAAAATCTGTGGATCAGCATTTTCTTCATGGTACCAAATGAAAAGCTACATGCAAACACATGTTGAATAAAAACTATTTTCTTGTGAAGTATGCAAAACTTGCTCATCTTTGAAAACATATTTACAACCTCACCTTGCCACTGCACCTATTATTGAATGAACACATTTTGTAATGAAATAATACTAAGTCTATGAAAATATTATATTTATTATAAAAATATATTTCAGTAAGGATAATGGTTAATGTTGTTTTTATTTCCATGTTTGATTATTTTTTACTTATTATTATTTGTGTTATTTTATTCCTTATTTCTCGTCTTTTACTTTTGCTCATTTTGTATGTAAACTCTTACAACTATTTCCCAAGAAACCATTTCCACATCTAAGCCACACCCCATCCAAAGTATAAGCCGCACCTCCTCATTCAAATAAACTATCCTTGCCCATCTCAAACTAAGACACCAACCCTTCGACCCCCAAATTAATAGATTTAAAAGCGAGGTTACTTTGGGAAATTCTCAGTAAGAGTCATGTTTTTTGTGATTACCTGAAGATGCCGTAATAATACGGTTGAAATAAATCATTCTAATGAAGCAGGTTTAAAGTTTTTTCCTTCATTTATTGTATATATATTATATATATATATATATATATATATATATATATTAGGACTAATCATTTCACAATAGGATTTTCTCTGTAATTTGTATATAGAAATTTTCACCCAGCAACTAGCAACAAGTATTTGTCCAAGGTAATGATTGTAATTAAAGTTTTATATTTACTTTTAACCCTCACACCCATATAATTGTTCCTATCTTATTGCCTTTTTGGCAAGGCCCAACATTTTTTATCATATATGTGCTAGAAGATAATGGCTGAAGGTCTTCATGCCCTCGGTATGATATTTATTACTACCTGATGGTGAAGTTCCAGTTCTGGAGTTTTGGGAAATGTGAAATATCCCTTATAATAACACGAATTTGTAAATAACTTTTTTCAGGATTTGAATTTTTTCATTTTTTAAAAAATACTTTTATGATGTGGTTTTTTGGGCAAATATTTATCTTTCTAGAAATATAAAAATTAGGGACTGGAAATATTTTAAAATTAAATGAGCAAATATTGACCACCACCCCATGATACTAAGATTTTTTTCAAGTTTTTTTTTAATAAAATAAGCTATTCATTATAAAATTGAGTCATTAAGGAATAGCGTGCTGTAAATTTCATTTAAATTGGACAATTTGGTAAGTTTTAAAACTGAAATGAAATAGATTTCCTATCTGTAATATCTGTGGTATTTCCTTTTTTTTCCATTAAATTTGTAAACAAATATATTTCATATAAAATATTTTTATCATATTTTTCCTCTCCTAAATGTTAAATTTGATCAAAATCTAAAAGTCTTTTTCAACCGTGTTTACTTTTATATAGTCACTTAGTAGTAACAACATTACACCAGGGTAATTCCATGTCAAAAGTAAAATTGTCACCCACCACCTTCAAATTTTCTTAATTTTTTTCTATGTGTGGATTATGTTAACATTAGACAATCCCCAAAATTTGAGCTTCCAATTCCAAAAATTGGCAGAGTTATGTTGATTTTTTTTATGGTGTTATGCCGATATTTAGCTCTCCAAATTTGGTGTGGTTGGCGAAAAATGGTGACTTTTTGTAACCAATTCTTGTCTGCAAAAAGAGTTTTAGAGCTTCCCTACTAATAAAAATTGGTTTAAAAAAGCATTTTTGCCCATGAAATCCAAAACAGCTATTAAAAAAGAGTTGGAAAGTCAATCAATTTTAAGTTATTGATGATTTCTGATATTTTCCTAGCAAGATCAATATCCTGATGTGGCACTATGACAAATTTCTTTTCTATTATTATTTCACATATATTGAACATTATTTATACCCCAAAGATAGTTTGATATTTGCTCACAATCGAAGTTACATCAGTTAAAATTTTGCAAATCAGAAGTCTTTAATACCTTAAAATTTGTTAACTTTAAGACATTTTCGATAGCATTTTTGGATTCCTTGTACTAAAATGCTTTTATAAACCAATTTTTGGCATAGAACTCATTTAAAGACAAAAATAGATTACAAAAAGTCGCCATATATATATATATATATATATATATATATATTATATATGTGCACACACACACTTCTACATCTATATGTGTGTGTGTGCATGTATATATATTTATATATATATATACACATCTATATGTGTGTGTGTGCATTTATATATATTTATCTATATATGTGTGTGTGTGCATGTTATGTGTCTAATTGGACAATCCAGTGTGAATTCTTTTCAATCGCAAAAGTTACAATTTATTTTGTAAAAACGGATTCTAAGTAGCGTCTTGGCAGGCATCTTGATCAAAATTGACCGAAAACATTGTTTTAAATGTATCAAAAATAAATTACATGTGTAATATTATTTTGCTTTTTTGCTGATGCTCATTATGTTACTTTTGGTAACATTTTGGTTTTTTTTTAGAGGGACAACCAGGTCATTTCACAAAATTAAAAGTTTAATGGAGTTTTTTTTTGTTTTTCTTTTCGAAATTCTTTGCTGTCACTCCCCTTCTCTGATGCACTTGAACCCACAATAGGATGCAAATCACTCCCATGGCAATGTCATCAATGAAGACATTCTGTGGGTTAATCATGCCTGTGATGTGTCTACATGCATAAAGGAACATACACTGTCCATCTGGGATCTTCATTAAGACTTGATCTCCCATTTCATAAATAATGTGTTGCTGTTTTGAGGGAAATGCATCGATCTCTTTCAGCTGGGCTTGGTAATGATGAATCATGTTGATGAGGGCAGTCAGTGACAAGGTATCTCATCAACGAGCTTTTCTGTGGGCTAATAACGCCTGTGATGCATCCACATTCATTTTGCCTGTTTAATCTGTTGTGATTTAAAAACTTTTAGAATATGCACATTGAAATGAATATTAGAATAAATAAATAAAATATATTTTGTATTGTAACATAACGGGTGCAAGAAAAATAAAATTTAATACAAAAACACAGACATAAAATGGGGGTTCAGTTTATTTTATTGTAGGAATTTACGAGCAAATAGTCCTTTATTACCACCTTTAGACATCCCTTTTTGATCTCGATTAAGAAAGGATATGTTTTTCATTTACACTGTCAATATCTGGTTTTAACAGATGATTTTTAGATTTTTTAAAAATTATAAAACTAACACCTATCTAACAACCCTAACCCTAAAAACTGAATATTAAATTTAAATTTAAAAAAAACAAAAACTTATAAATGAATTAAGTTATGTTTTCCTTAGAGTTTAATTTTTATTAAAAGTATTAATCCCAGTTGAGAAATGAAAAATATATACATTGGACTTCATTTCATATTCCACTAACATCTGTACCATAGACTATGGTAAAAATTTACACTCTTGAATGCACTCTACTAAGAAAAAATACTTTCACACATTAAAAAATATTACATCTTAATTCCTTTTTGTAATAAAAAAAAAAAACAGAACCAAACAAAACACTTTCTTGCAAATGACTAATGAAAAAAAAAGAAGATTTTTATACTTTTCGTTTGATTTCTTTTCCTTTTTGGACAATGCAACGATTTTACCAAAATTAAACAAATAAGGTAAGTGACTTTAAAAGAAATATCTTAACTATAAGAAATATCATTTTCATTATGTTAAATGAAGGTTAATTTTTGCTAAATGAAAAAGACATAAGAATTACCTCCCTTGTTTACCGCTTTGAAGGAAATCTTCCTGTATTGATTGCAAATGGACGACACATCGAAATTCCACCAGTCAAGAAGCAAACATCAGTTTTATCTAAGATATTACATCTTTGCCCTTTTCTTTAACATTATTTAGCCACAAGAAAAAGAAATCAGATGAAAGAAAAGACGAAAAAGTAAGTATAATTTTCTGTTATTATTTTTCTTATACAAATGAAAAGTACATAATTTGCAGGAAAACTTTGTTTTTTCACCGACAAAAGTGAAATATTTTTTAAATTTCCGTAATTCCATTCAAGCAGAAAACTTCAGTTTTATTCTAAATATTATTTTCCTTTTTCTTTAAGGAAAAGAAATCAGACGAAAGAAAAGACAAAGATGTAAGTATAACGTTTTGGTATTATTTTTTTTTATGAATAATAAAAAAATACGTAATTTGATAGAAAGCCTTTTTTTTTTTTTCGCTGACGATAAAGACAATTTTTTTTTTAAATTCTGACAATAATTTATCCCCTATCGATACAAAAAATATTTGGAATGTTTTGAAAAGTGATTTCTCGACATTTACTTGATATTTTTATTTTCGCTATTATCCGTGAATCGAGGGGGGGGGGCATAAATAAAATCCCCTATTAAAACCTTTCGCCAGTTTTAGCTGATTAAATTTCCGTTAAGTTTTTAAGATTATTTTAAACTATGATTTTTATTAGATGTGATTGTCATTTTAAGAGATTTTTTTTAAAAACAGGACCTATTTTTAAAAAAAGCAAAGAAAAACTGAATTTAATTGATTCAGTGATAGAATACTAGGTACCACCAAAATACATCACGTGATCAGTTTAGTCCATATTGAAGGAAGAAACGTAAATATTTTTGAAAATATTTTTTTTTTAATCTCGCAAAAAAGAAATAACGAACATAAAGAGTTGATACAAAGAAAAACAGTTAATCCAAAGATCAAATTATCCGCTTGGAGAAAAATTACTCACTGTTATCTTGAAAAATAAGGAAAACGGTCCGTTTTTGTTTTTTTTACAATATGATTCTTTTAGTGAAAAGCTTTCGCGTCAAAACTTATAAAAATCTTCTGATATATAATTATCATAAAATCGTTTTTTGTCTGTTCATATTTCATAAAATAAAATGCCAGGGGGTAAACCTCGTAAAAAAATATTTCCCCTAATATATTTTAGGAAAAAAAACTATTTCAGACATATTTGCATTAAAATACAAGTAATTATAGAAATTTTTGTGAAAATCGGACCATTAATTGATTTTTCATAGAATTTTTGAAAAAGCCTCTAGGCATAACTTGTTTTTGGCTACATTAAATTTCAATTGATTTTAACGGTGCAAAAAATATAAACATTGTTTTTCGTTCTTAATTTTCATTATTTCTATAAGCTGAGAATTTTTTAAAAAAATCATCAGCAGTTTTTTTTAAATGTTTCTTGTTTCAATTAGACTGCATGTTTGGAAGAAAAGAATTATATTACATTTAAATAAGCATCTACAAGTCATAATAAAAATAATTTTTCTGTATATAGTGTATTTAATGTTTTTTGTTAGTGATTTCTGGGTATTTCCATATCAAATAATCCAGAAGAAAGTAAAATTGTCACCCACCCACTGTGGAAATTTAAAAGGATATATGTCCGTCCTGTAGAAAAATAAATGTTAACTTAGCAAAACTAAAAAATAATAAACAACGAAAGAAATTTAAAAAGGAGACAATAGTGTAATTCAAAATTTATTGGGGAATAAAAAATGGCAGCTATGACTTGCATAATTTGTCCTTTATGCTTTGCGTAACAAATGGGCACTAAGCCGAAAAAAGGGAAAATATTACAAAATATAAAAGGCACAAGGCTAATAGCCAAGGAACATGCATCAACCCACACCATGACTTTGCGTCTTTCAACGCACTGATCATCCTGTACCAAATCCATCTGTGACAGTCAGCTAACGATGTCAATTAACAATCAAACCAGGGGAAGGCCCTGCACTTCATCATCCCAGCTAGTTGACACACAGTTTCATGAATGCAGTTGCGACACGGAGCCACCCACATACTGGTAGATATCCTGTCAATTTCCAGCACAAGGAAAATATACTTCGGCGGGTGAGTGCATTAGGCAGCAGTGGGAGTTTACTCCAATGACTCCATTGCAGTTTCCATGGTATTCAGGATTGATTCCGTGATCAATGGTGCCACAGTGTCACGTTTAGCCCAAACCCCAAACGAGTGAGGCAATATCTTTGGCCTTTTATTTTCACTGTTTGAAAGGGCCCTTAACACTTGTCAACATGAACCTGCAAATAGGCCCTGCGCAGATCCAGCACAGTGACGTTTGATCCTTTCTGTCACCATATGCATTAGCTGTGAGTGCATCAACATATAGGTTGAACTCCTGATAATCCATGACTGGGTGGACTTCTGTTTGTTGTTGTCTTGCAGCACAGCCATTAGAGGGATCAGGCCCTTGGGAGGCCAAAGTTCTTTGGGGTAAGGAAGTAGCCAGCCATTGTTATCCAGGTTTGTAGCTCTCGAGTATACTCCTCCCTCAGCTGCCCCGTTATCGGATACTCAGCAGCCCTTTCTTCAGTGTAGGTGGCGTCTGATTGCGGGACCATTTCCACGACCTAACCCAGATCTTCCTGCTCTGGTCATATTCCACATGGAAGTCTGGCTCGTTGATGGTGATGGCTGCACATGAGGGTTGGTCAAGTTGAGGAAAGATCACAGTCTAAGCAACCAGAACCTGAACATTGATAGGACAGTTATTGACATCAAGTCTGACTCCAGAGCACTTAAGTGTCCTTTCGCCAACAGTGAGCAAATCTACGTTTTTCCTCTTCCAGGAACAAAAAAACTGCCTACATACTAGTGACTGTGAACAACCTGTGTCCAGTAATGCCAAACTCCTTATTTCATTGATGCATACAGCAATTGGGGGTAGTGCTTCATTCATATGGGACTCAGGGAGCAGACTGGCACTAAAGCCTATTCCTCTGGCTCGTTTCCCAAACAGATGTGGGACACATGACCCACTGCATAGCACTTATAACACCACATCCAGTGTGGTCGCCCTCTAGTGTCTGGTTATTTGTAGTCATTTTCAAAATAATTGAGCCTGTTGCAATGGTAGCCTGTTATGGCATTGCGTGGAATCCCGGTGGGAAGATTCTTAGTGATCCGTCATCCATAGCAATTGGCAAGCCCTCCTTCATCACATCATCTTTCAGGATCGCTCACACTCAAGCCAACAGCTGGTCTACAGTCATGGATGTGGCCCAAAGAAATTGTCTGACATGTTGGGGGTAGTGTGGCTACAAATACACATGCCAGCCAATGTTTGGACAGTGAATCTCCAACCAGCCAAACCAGGTGATGTAACTCAGCCAAAAACTCCTCCATGGTTTCAATCTGCTGAAATCGTTGTGCCACAAATTGGCCGAAAGCATCAACAAATGCATATGTGGTCATAAGGGCTTATTTTATTTCTTCTGGGTCTGCTTTCTGCTCTTTGCTCAGTTGTCGATACACAGCAAAAGCACCCCTTTGCAGTCATAGCAGTAAGACACGTTTTACTTTTTTCATGGCACAGAGTTTGTAGACCAACTCAACATTTCTAACCCATTCTACAAACTGCATATCAGTTGCAGTGCCGCTGAACTCTAGAATCAACCTAATGTTGAAGGCTTTGTCTGTCATTATGTAAAAATAACCCAAACAAATGCCGAAATAGCTTGAAATTGTTTGTTTCAATCGCTATAATCAATTTCTTCAACCACAAAAGTCCCCTCTTGCAGTATTTTACTGGCAACACTATCACAGTAGTCCTTGTTCAATCCGTCAAAAGTTCACTAGCTCAAACGCATGTCTCGCTTTACATTAAAAAGATCAAAATATGACTGACTCCTGTGTGTGGAGGTAGGATTTAAATAAGTAAATGCCTTCCCTACAGTCTTACATCCGGGCTAATCACACACTGCCGACCCGTGCAGAATTTGCATATTCCACAAGGGGACAGTAGTCTGCCTATGAGCCACTTCTCATGACAAGGAGGCTGCGAGTTCAATACCTCGAGTCACTCGCTAACCCTCCCCACCCCTTATTTGCGCAGGCCAGACATATACGGACATGCTTAGTCCTTGGAGGTAAGGAATCCTCAAGTCCATCAGTTAAAATTTTGCTAATATTGGTTAACCTTTAGACTTTTTGGGTGACATCTTTGGATTCCTTTGGCTAAAATGCTTTTATAAACTGATTCTTAGGAGTAGGGAAGCTCTAGAACTCATTTTACAGACAAAAATAGATTACAAAAAGTCGCCATTTTTCGCAACCCCCTTCCAATCTAAATTTAGAAAGTTATGTCAATTTTTGAATCTACATAACTCTGCAAATTTTTGGAATTGGTAACTCAAATTTTAGTGATTGGACAACTTTAAGATAGTCCACACCTGACAAAATTTCTAAGAAATTCAAGTGCAAAATCTTAACAAATTTTTGCAAAATGTTGTAGCTTCCACTAAACAGTTGAGTTAATACAGTTAGGTTAGAATTTTTCTAGTTTGAGTTTGAAAAGACAGATGCAAACACACATTGAAAGTCTTTTTCAACTGTGTTTTCTTTGATATAGTTACTCAGTAGTAACAGCATTACACCAGGGTAATTCCATGTCAAAAGTAAATTTGTCACTCACCACCTTCAATTTTTCTGAAATTTTTTCCAGGTGTGGACTTTAACATTAGACAATCCCGAAAATTTGAACTTCCAATTCCAAAAATTGGCAGAATTATAATGTTTAGCTCTCCAAATTTGGTGGGGGGTGGCAAAAAATGGTGACTTTTTGTAAGCTATTTTTGTCTGTAAAATGAGTTCTGGAGCTTCCCTACCACTAAAAATTGGTTTATAAAAGCATTTTGGCTCATGAGTCAATCAATTTTAAGTTATTGATTATTTCTGATATTTTCCTAGCAAGATCAATATCCTGATGTGGTACTGTGTCTACAACAACAATATTTTCTTTTACTATTTTACATATATTGAACATTATTTATACAAAAAACATAGTTGGATATTTGTTCAGAACCAAAGCTAAAACGTTTTTTTAAATTTTGCACTTCCATTTTTCTGAAATTTTGTCAGGTTTTTTTTTTTTTTTAAATTTTAAAGTTAGCTAATCACTAAAGTTTGAGTTTCCAATTCCTTTTACACATATCTCTCTCTCTCTCTCTCTCTCTCTCTCTCTCTCTCATAAAATTGCTGCAACTTTAATTCAATTTGTAATGTTGTTAGAATCCAGCTCATAAATTATTGTTAATTTTGCAATAAGTAAAACAGATTTTTATTAACTACTGCTGCGAGAGCATAAGTACTATTGTACTGACCAACAATTCAAGCATTAAAGACATATTTGACTATACTAGCCATGTTCAGAATATGGGGTTTAACTCATTATTTGTCCTTTGCCGCTGTAATGGACAGACATTGTAATTTTTTACTATCTTGTATGTTTTTACATCCGGGTATTTCAAAGTAAAAGATAAACATTGGATTTTTCATCCAATATCTTTAAAATATATTTTCTTGGAAGTGTAGCCAAAAAGATTTCTTTGTCACAATTGATGTATTTATCACTGAAACATTTTTAGAAAGGGAGAGAATTTTGCACGTTTTGTCATCCATAGTTGAAATTGATGATATTTTAAAATTTATATTAAATATATAAAAATCTTGGAAATATGCTGCACATAATTGCACATTTTTTACCTTGCATTTTTAGATAGAGTTTGTTAAGGTCTATCTTTAGTCAAATGTTTGGACCATATGACCTTTAGGCACCCCTTCTGCAATCTCGACTCACGAGGAAACTTTTCTCATTCAGATAGAGTTCGTTAAGGTCTATCTATAGTCAAATTTTTAAGTTAGTCATAGATATTGCCTGGCATTTAAAATTGACCTGGAAATTTTTAAGATAGTAAAAAGCTCAGTTTAACTTAGGTAAAATAATTTTTTGCATCAATTTAATGAAAAATAATTTTTTTTTTAATACAACGAAAAAAAACATGCTACATTATTTATTTTTTGAGTTTTAAGAAAATAACTTTTAAATTTTAAAATCACTTTTTTAGGGTATTGAATTTATATTTTTTATATTTCATTTTTCAATATAAAAATTAGGGAATGGGAATTTTTTTCTTCAAATTGTAAACAATAGTTAACAATGATTCTAAAACAGAATTAAAATTTGCAATAAATTTTTTTTATTATTAATTTAAAACAAGATTTAAGGAATTCCATGATATGAAAAAAAAAATATTGGAGTTTTCTTTTATCTTATTTCTTTCAAATTATACAAAAAAAATTTTAATATAAAATAACTTTTAGAAACGTTTTGTAACTTTTCCTGTCATGTGTACATTTATTGTGCCAACTCGATTGGACTTCCCTAGTTAAAAACATTTTTGACAATACCAAAATGACCCCATTGAAAGTCAGGGTTTACCAATAGAAATTTGAAATTGAAATTATTTATGTCAAATCTAATTGCAATTAAATTATGGATACTTATTTTTATTAATGAATAAATATTTGAAAAATAAGATTATAATTTTCATAAAATATTTCTTGAAAAATTTCTTATTAAAGATTTTGTCATTTGGTGACAAAATTCTTTATTAAATACAATTTGAAAAACTTTACTGTTATTATTGTTAGATATACTCAAAACAGTCAGCCTCATGTCTCTGTGACATTTTGTCAGTTACTACTGCTTCTATACCCCTCTCTCTTTCTCACTCGCATTCTCTCTCCCTCCCTTGCCAACTTACAACTTACAATTACTATAACTTTACATATATAATGTTGTTAGAAGCCAAATCATACAATTATTGTTATTTTTTATGAGTAAAACAAAATTTTATTAACTTTGTTTTGTTTGTTTGTTTGTTTGTGTTTTACGGCATCCTCAGTGGGTCATTTAATGCCGATAAAGTTTTGAAACCTCCAAAACTGGAACCTCACCATCAGATAGAGTTTAACGTCATTCCCAGGACATGTAGACCCGCAGCCACCGCCTTCTAGCACCCATATGATACAAAGGGGTTGGGGCTTGCCATAAGGGCAGTAGGGTTGGGTGCTAGTGCTTGACGTGACCAGCCGATTGATCGGAGGGGCCTCTCCGACTGCCCGTCTAGCCCAAGATAGGGCCAAAGTGGAGTATTGCATCTCATCCACCTGGGCTCTATCCTTAAGCATCACGGGTCGCCACCCACGGCCAACAGGTGGCCCCATTGGGGGAGTTTTACCCCTCTGCAGAGGTGCAGTCTGTGCATTCTAACGCCCCAGCCGACAGGGCGGAACTTTGTTTTACTAATTGCAAAAGGTAAACTTGAGAGTAAATAAGGTTGATTTTTTTTTAAAATATGGATACTATGTATAATCAAAAATCACAAAGGGAGGCAATAACATTTTTTTAAAATTTATAACTATTATCAAACATAAAAGAATTGTCCAATTTTAATGAAATTTTTACCCAATTATTCATTAATGATTTATAGTAAATAGCTCATTCTATTAAACAAATTAAAACATTTTTTTTATCAATTCAGGGGTTTTGACCTTTGGTCGTTTGAAGAAAAAAATATTCCATTTCCTAATTTAGGCATTTCTAGAAAGATCAAATCATAAAGAACACATAAAATAAAAATAATAGAACTTCAATACCCGAAAAAAAAATCCTAAGAAAATTTACAAGTTATTTTCTAAAAATTAATTTTTTTAAAAAATTGTATTCAATTTCACTTCATTTTTTAAATCTTCAAATCACTTTCGTAACTTTCGTGATATTTACATGGAGTGGCAACTATGCCAATAATATAAAATGATTGGTGAGTTTGGTAGGTTATCTTGGGTAAAGGCTCGATGAGATGGTCAAATTGGTTTTCATTATGGGATACATGGATAATGTATTTATATCACTAAAACAGATGCCTCATGTAGAAAGGAGCAAGAGGGAGCTTTTGCATTAGGGTCATTCCATGTTAAAACACCAGCAAAAAGTTGTAATCTGCACCCACCAACACCAAATTATTTGAAATTTGTCAAAAATGTTTCCTTTCATGAGTTAGGAAAGTGTGAATCTCAGTGTTTTTTGTTTTTTTAAATTTAAAAAATACTTAAATGCATTCAATATTTCTGAAAAAATAAGGACTGCAAAATCCAAATATCCAACTATTTTAACACTATATCTGATAGATTTTATTTAGTTCACCCAAATGCATGACTCCAAAATCCTCAATTTTTCACCTATGTAGCTTATGGTCAGTCTGTAGAAAATGCGTCCTCTTCAATTTTCTTAATGTTTTTCCTAACATCTAATATATCTGCCTAAGTTCAACAAAGAATTTTTTAAGGGTTTTAAGTCTACTTTAAAAGATACAACTCTAATCAGTGGGGGGGGGGTCACAGTCAAGTCTGACGCAAGGTTCCAATTGACAGTCTAAACACTCCCAACTGTATCATGCTCCAAAATCCGTCGTCGTAGTCTAAATAATCTTTAACAGTTCAAAATTATTTCTTTGTCCCGCTCGTCTTGACAACAAAATACTAATGCAGTCGTTCTCCCTGGTCTGTGAGAATAAGTCCTTTAAATACACCTCAATTTTACCACATCCGGGCTCCTCACTCATAATTGTCCGTGCAGCACGTGCGACACTCGTCAGCACGGCACGACCACCTACATCCGGGCCACTATGCTATTTCTTATTTCACTGATCGTCCACAGCTCTCACTTTCTGAAGGAAGCGGGTTCGACTCTAGGTCAGTCCTACACGCCAGGCAAAGCCTAGCCCGCTTCCTTTGAGAATACGGCAAGTCTTCACGCCCGCCACTCTCTCTGTCACACCGTGTTGCATGAGGTAGGTCTCCTCTCTCACTACAAGTTCAGTATTTTTTCCTTTGCACATATGTGCCGGATTTCAGTAAAAGAATTAAATAATTAATAATTATAATTAATATAATATAATTAATATAATATAATTAATAATTAAAGACAATCATCTGAATGCTTCATGACTTCTCAAATGTTGATATGTGATTTGAAGGTTTTTTTGTAATATTTAAATTTCAAAAGTTTATATTTTACTAAACTTTAAATTTATAAAGTTAAAAAAATCTACTAGAATCTACCGAGGGAGAGAAAAAATAAAATAATTGTTTGATTTCTAAAAAAATGTAAATAACATTCATACACAATGTGTCTTAAAATTGTTTTCTTGGTTGTAAAAAAAAATGAAAATTGAATGTCAAGTATAAATAGATTTTTAAAAATTACTTTAATTATTAATTTTAGAAATTGATAGGGTCAAAGGGGGAATCAAATAAAATAATTGTTAGTAAAAAATTATATGAAAATAAAATTGTTTTATTTAAATTGCGACAATGGAGCAGTGTCTTTGTGTACGGGTTGGTTGGTTGGATTTTATGGTATGTCAACCCTTGTTGGGTCATTTTATGCCGAATAGGTTTTGTTTAATTTATTCTTTTTTAAAAATCAATCTTTAAAACGTATTTTTAAAACTCATTTTTTTCTATTTGACCCATAGATGGGACCTTAATAGGTACTACCACTCCGGGTCAGAGTGAACCGGTATATAATTAATTAGTTTTATTTCTAAATAAATTGAAATAAAATGACTTTGTCTTTGTAAATAAAGAAAAATAGTCGTAGAACCAGAAATTTACATGACTGAGATTTTTTAAAATAAATTTCAGTTTTCTAAGCTAAAAAGTATATTTTAAAAATAAAATGATTGTTTTATTTCTAAGTAAATGTGAATAAGTTTTTTTTTTTCTCTCTATCAAGAGATTTTTAGCCATATGGTATTGAAGACAAATCTGTGCATCTGACGTGAGCTGATATAGTTCTCAAAACCGAATCAGGTAAGTGTACAGTCATACGAAAAAAGTACAATCCACACTTGTGTGTCTATTCTCAATAAAATCCAACTTATTTGGACAGTTTTGGAAAACTTTGAATTGAGGAAATAATATCCTGTGATTTTTTTCCTCAATCTAACCTGAGCTCAATGGGTGACCCAACAGTTTAATTTTTCTAGTATA
The DNA here is from genome assembly GCA_023376005.1 of Doryteuthis pealeii. Lineage (NCBI taxonomy): Eukaryota > Metazoa > Mollusca > Cephalopoda > Myopsida > Loliginidae > Doryteuthis > Doryteuthis pealeii. Next base: position 99,995,742 of record CM042151.1, read on the forward strand.
TATATATATATATGTGTAATAAAGATAATTACTGGGAATAGAATATTGAGTTAAATGCAACATCAACGGTTAATTCAAATATTAACTGAATAAGTCAGGGTTATAAAGAATACAAAGTGCTCTATACATTAGTAGAGTGGATTTAATTAAAAAGGTCTAGATAGATAACCATGCTTTCCTCAAAAAATGGATTATGCACATTCCCTTCCCTCCCTCCCTCCCTCCTGTCATCCCGATCTCTTCTCTTTCTCTGTCTCTCTTGTTTGCACTCCTTTCTATCTACTTCTATCTCCCCCTCCATTTTCTATTTCTCTGTTTCTTTCTCCCCTCTTATTTAGGATAGATGGGCGGTCAGTTCAATCGGCTGGTCATGTCAAGCCCTATATGATTGCCCCAACCCTATTGCCCTTATGGCAAGCCCCAACCCTTTATATCATATGGGGGCTAGAAGGCGGTGGCTGAGGGTCTACATGTCCTAGGAATGACATTAAACTCTGATGGTGAGGTTCCAGTTCTTAAGCTTTGGGGAATGTGGAGCACCCCTTCATCACCATTGCCCCCTGGTCCATTTTAACCATTTTAACCTGTTAGGGTCCCATCTATGGGTTAAATAGAAAAACATGAGCTTATAAACAAAAATTGTATTATCGATTAGGAATGATTTTATTTCAAAACTTTGTCGGCATAAAATGGGTTGACATGCTGTAAAACCCAACCAACCAAACCAAACCTAAATAAGTATGCATATAAAAAGATTACAATTATTACAATTTTATTGTAATTGATTTCTATATATAATTATATATAGGATCGCTTTTCATATATTTCAGAATAAAACAATAATATTAGAAATCACTGTTACCAAGAAATCATTTATCACACATTGTTTTATTGAAACCGTATGCAAATTATTCAAAGCATATACTATGCTATATAAAGTGTGACAGACATAGATTCAATTAAATGAATTAAATTATTTGTTGAAGAGTAAAAAACAAATTTGTGTTTTTAGTTGCGTATAATACATTGCAAATATGAACTAATTGTGTACTAGACTCCTTTTTAGTTTTTCTTAATAATAACTGAATTTTTATTCTTCTTCAGATAATAACTTGAAACACATATTCAAGTAGTGTAAGCAACCTGATATCAAAATAATTTCTATGAATCCCGATTTTAAAATCAATATGCTAAAATACACTGGAGAAAAACCATTTTCTTGTGAAGTCTGTGGATCGGCATTTTTAACAAGTTCCAATTTGAAAAAACACATGCGAACACATACTGGAGAGAAGCCATTTTCTTGCAAAGTCTGTGAATCGGCATTTTCGAAGAATTCTTCTTTGCAAACACATGTGCGAATACACACTGGAGAGAAACCATTTTCTTGTGAGGTCTGTGGGTCAGAATTTTCACAGGTTTCCCATTTGAAATCTCACATGCGAACACATACTGGAGAGAAGCCATTTTCTTGCAAAGTCTGTGGATCGGCATTTTCGCTGCATTCTTCTTTGCAAACACATGTGCGAATACACACTGGAGAGAAACCATTTTCTTGTGAAATCTGTGGGTCATTATTTTCACAGAGATCCTCTTTGAGAACACATGTGCGAATACACACAGGAGAGAAACCATTTTCTTGTGAGGTCTGTGGGTCAGAATTTTCACGGGATTCCCAATTGAAATCCCACATGCGAACACACACAGGGGAGAAGCCATTTTTTTGTGAAGTCTGTGGATCAGCATTTTCATGGAGTTCCGATTTGAAAAGACACATGCGAACACACACTGGAGAGAAACCATTTTCTTGTGAAGTATGTGGATCAGCATTTTCAGATAGTTTCGATTTGAAAAGACACATGCGAACACACACTGGAGAGAAACCATTTTCTTGTGGAGTCTGTGGATCAGCATTTACTAAAAGTTCCTATTTGAAAATCCATATGCGAAAACACACTGGAGAAAAACCATTTTCCTGTGAGTTCTGTGAATCGGCATTTTCATCCAGTTCTAATTTGAAAACACACATGCTAAAACACACTGGAGAGAAACCATTTTCTTGTGAGGTCTGTGGATCAACATTTTCACTGAATTCCATTTTGAAAAACCACATGCAAACACACACTGGAGAGAAACCATTTTCTTGTGAAGTATGTGGATCAGCATTTACACGGAGTTCTGATTTGAAAAGGCATAGGCAAACACACACTGGAGAGAAGCCTTTTTCTTGTGTAGTCTGTGGATCAGCATTTTTAATGAATTCCACTTTGAAAAGACACATGCGAACACACACTGGAGAGAAACCATTTTCTTGTGAAGTCTGTGGATCAGCCTTTTCATCAAGTTACAATTTTAAAAAACACATGCGAACACACACTGGAGAGAAACCATATTCTTGTGAGGTCTGTGGATCAGCATTTCCATCAAGTTCTGATTTAAAAAGGCACATGCGAACACACACTGGAGAGAAACCATTTTCTTGTGAAGTATGTAGATCAGCATTTTCAGATAGTTCAAATTTGAAATCCCACATGCGAACACACACTAGGAAGAAACCATTTTCTTGTGAAGTCTGCGGATCAGCATTTTTAACGAGTTCTAGTTTGAAAAAACACATGAGAACGCACACTGGAGAGAAACCATTTACTTGTGAAGTCTGTGGCTCAGTGTTTGCAACTAGTTCAAATTTGAAAAAACACATGCAAACACACACTGGAGAGACCTCAAGAATGACCTAAAAACAACTTGGTCATTGAAAGAAATAGACATCATACCCGTTGTGATTGGGGCAACTGGGCTGGTGAAACAAAATCTAAAAAAATACCTTGAAACAATCCCAGGGAAACCAAGCTGCTATGAAGTACAAATAGCAGCTATCAAAGGAACATGCTCCATCCTAAAAAGATCATTAGGATATAAATACTATTTATAAAGAAATCAAGTGTTAGCCCCGGGACTTTAAAAAAATCTAATAAGAAAATGAAACAAAAAAAGAGAGAAACCATTTTCTTGTGATGTCTGTGGATCAGAATTTTCAGACAATTCCAATTTGAAAAAACACATGAGAACACACACAGGAGAAACTATTTTCTTGTGAAGTCTTTGGATCATAAAAAAAATTTTGAGACACATGCAGACACACTGTGAAGAGAAACCATTTTTGGGAGGTCTGTGAATCAGCATTTTCACTGAATTCCAATTTGAAAGGTGCATGCAAACACACACAGGAGAAAAAACATTTTCTCGTGAAGTCTGTCAATCACTATTTTCACAGCCAGCGAAAACACAGTGGAGAGAATTGTTGAAATTATTCAAAGTATATTTAAAAAAGAGAGAGACACTAAAAAATTTCACAGTAATGTGTGTGTGTATAGATATGTATATAATAGATGAATGAGTGTAAATATATATTTATATATATATAATTTGTAAATATGTGTGTGTGTGTATATATATATATATATATATATATACCAACTACACCCAAAAACAGAAAAATAAAAATGATGTGGTACACACCCCCATATTCACTTAATGATAGAACAAATATAAGTAAAAAATTTCTAGAATTAATAAAGAAACACTTCCCAGTCAAACACAGATACTACTCGTGCGGACCGCCGATGAAGGCAAAAATAACAGCCAGTGTTACCTAGAGACACCCCAAACTGCACATCCAGAAATAAGGAAGACTGTCCACTACAACATAGATGCAGCATAGAATCAGCTTTCACTAGTTGCTGGTTGATTACTATGTGGGAATGGTGCAAAGTCGTTTTGTGCATAATGCATAATTTAAACATGAAAACAATAGAAATGCAACAGCACTATCAAACAAAGTATTGGAATACAAAGAACAGGCGAACACTATACCATAAAATGGAAGATTTTAGACCGGCCCAAACCATACATAAATGGATCAAGAAAGTGCTCACTGTGTACAACAGAAAAATTGTGAATTCTCCGAGGAATAACATCAAAAGACAGATTTGTGAACACCAAATTGGAAGTCTTCAGAGCCTGCCCACACAGAAAAAAAATCCTAATATGGTCTTGGACCAGTGAGAATGACACACACAGCCAACCACTAGAATTAGAAAAATATCACCTAGCAGAAAAACAATAACAAAAACATGCAAATGCACACACACAAGTGACAACAAATCCATCTAGAATAATGAATAGCAAGATTAAAATCTCAAACATGCAGACAGGAATTTCTTGACCTTCACCTAGATAAGCAGATCAAAGGAAAAGCAGGGTGACAGGCAGCAGGTGGGATATGAAGGATGCTGTTGGAACACATGAGCCCAATAGCATCAAGATACACACACAAATTTACCCAAAAATGCTAGAAAATGAGATCCTGTCCACTAATAACAAAAAATACATGCATGTATAAATAAATTGACATTTACTGTATTTCTTAACAGGCACTTTGTCTTGAAGAAGAGTGGCTAACATGCTCTCTAGAAACCAATGGCACATTAAATGTATTGTACACTATAATATATATATATATTATTTGAATTTGATAAAATCAACTAATCAGCTATAACACTATTTTAAAATATACTACTTGATATTTAGAAATCAAAAAAGAACTGGTTTAAAACATGAATTTCAAAAGATGTATTATGTTTTTACAATTCTCACACCCATATATATATATATATATATATATATATATACTTTCTAAAGTGGACACATATCCTTTAACTTGAAATTAAATGCGAAGTTAAAAAATTTGTCTTGGATTAGGGCATTGTTGAATATTCTGTTGTTCTTTTACTATCCAATACCTATCTCTTCATCGGTAACATTTTCTGTTTAGAGAGACAACCAGATTATTTCACAAAATAAAAAGATTTTTGTCATAGACATTTGTTAAATGTTGGGTTTTGTTCTTTTACTATATAATACATTCTAAATAACCATCTTGTGATATAAAGATAAATCAAATAAAACTCCTCTTACCTCGGTCTAGGAAAAGAAATAGTGCCCGAAGGTTAAGTTTCTTTTATAAGAGTACAGACCATGAGGTGGTTTGTGGGAGAGGAGTGGAGTAATAAATGAGTCGAATTTCTTGGCAGTGGATGTGAGCAATGTGTTGGCGAACAGACTGTGAACAGACGGTGAGCGAATTGATTGCGAGCAGGCAGAAAAATTTTTTGAGTAGAGATTTCACAAGCTATTTTTGGCAACGATGGCTTCTGCACAATTGAGCAACATAATTAAACCTTTTTGTGAGGATGGAGACGTTATTACATGGTTGAAAAAGGTTCAGGTGGTTGCTAAGCTACAGAATATCACTGACGTCGCTACAATGATTCCGTTATTTTTGGAGGGTGACGCGTTAGCCCTGTACTTGTAGATGAGCGAGCGAGAACAGGAAGACACTGATCTTATAAGGAACAGGCTAATAAGTGCATTTGTCGAAGGGCCCTTCGTGGCGTACGAAAAACTAAAGAGGGTGAAATGGACCGGTGAGTCAGTGGACATGTACGCTAACAAGATGGTGGACTTGGCTGGGGACACATGGCAAAACTAGCCTTTATAACTGGGTTTCCTGATGACATTGGAAAAAGGCTCCAACAAGTGACCGGAGTCAAGGAGATGGACGTGTGTGAGGTGTTGACGAGCACTCGACCATCTGAGGTTGGAATGGTAGCGGCAGCCCTGCAAGAGAAAGAGGAACGCGATGGCAGACAAGGGCGTATCAAGTGATTCGAATGTGCTGGACCACACTTACGAAAGGACTGTCATGAATACCAAAAGAAAATTCGGTGTTACAAGTGCAATTACACTGGTCACATCGCCAGGAATTGAGTGAGGGGAAGCTTGAGCGCCAGTGGCTACCCTAGCATGCGGATGATGGCGCCTCTCAGACAACCGTCCAAAGTGGAGGTTATTATAGAAGGGGAAAGAGTCAGGGCCCTGATTGACACCGGATACATTACCACGATGGTGCGAACGCGACTGGTGACTGGATGGAGGGGGAGTAGCCGAGTTGTGGCATTTGATGGACGACGAGTCAAGTGTCACTGGACGGGCAACAGCTGACCCTGAACGCAATAGTGACTGACCGCCTGGTTCCTGGGGTCGAGGCGATTATAGGGATAGACGCAACCTATCGGCTGGGGCGTCACTATAGGAGAGAATGGGGATGTGCAGTTTAAAAGGAACTGTAGTGCAGCAAGTGTGACACAAGATGTCATGGTCCCCGAAAAAAATACGATAACCGACAAGGACTTCACTGCAGAGTTTCCTGATGGAAAATGGACGTTGCAGTGGAAGTGGGTGGCGGAGCCGCCAGTATTGAAGAACAGGGTGAGTCAGTATGAGACGAGCCTTAAGGAGGTTGAAGATGCGGCATCCGAAGAGGAGGTCGAGAGGTGGATTTAGGAGGGGATTTTGGCACCGTGGAAGGATGATGTACGTGAAGGTTTGTTGCCGCTGATGGCAGTGGTCCAACCAACAAAAAACAAGGTCCGACCAGTTCTAGATTACATAGAGTTAAATAAACGTGTCGTGCCACACCGGAGGAGAGTATTTTGACATTTGTGGGGAGACACTGCGAAGGTGGCGACAAAAGACCGGAGCATCCACAATTGTAGATTTGAAATCCGCCTACTTACAAATCCACGTTGTGCCACACTTGAGAAGATATCAGCTAGTAAGATACAAAGGAAAAACATACTGTCTAACCAGATTGGGTTTTGGTCTGAGTGTTGCCCCCAAAATCATGACGGCAATATTAGAGGCAGTTCTGAGGGATGAGATGAGCGTCGGAGAAGCCACCGACGCGTACATCGATGACATTTTGGTGGATGAGACGGTAGTGTCAGTGGAAAGAGTCATGGGGCAGCTAAAAAAGTTTGGCCTAACAGCAAAAAACCCAGAAATGTTAGATGGTGGTACAGCACTGGGGCTCTGTTTGGAGCGAGATGGCGCTGGCGAGTTGACATTCAGGAGAGGGAACACTGTGCCAGAAATTGACGACAAGATGAATAGGCGGCAGCTATTTTCCGTTTGTGGGAAATTAGTCGGACATTACCCTGTCGCAGGATGGCTGCGTACGACCTGCAGCTACATAAAAAGAATGGCGGAAGGAGTGGCCTGGCAAGACAAGGTGGTTGAGAAGACAGTTGCCATGATACGAGAGGTAGTTGAAGAAGTGAAAAAGGAGGATCCGGTGCGAGGAAAGTGGCACGTCCCAAGAATGACGACAGGGGTTGTGTGGTGCGATGCAAGTAGTATTGTCACAGGTGTGAGAGTGGAGATTGATGGGAACGTGGTCGAGGACAGCCTGGCTGAGGAAGAAAACAGACTTTTTTCACATCAATGTGGCTGAGCTGGATGCGGGGATAAAGGGGGTAAATCTGGCCCTGAAATGGGGATTAAAGAAAATAGAGTTGAAAACAGATTCGGCGACTGTGCTGAACTGGACACAGGCTGCAACAGCGGGTGAGAACAAAGGGTGCTGCTGAGATGATCGTCCTCAGGTGAATAGGAATCCTGAAGGAGTTGATAGCTGAGTTTGGGTTGATAATAAACGTGACGTTTGTGCCATCAGGAACAAGGCTGATGTATTGACCAGAGTAAGACAAAAGTGGCTGACGATGACGGAGGAGCCGGTGAGAGTTGCAGGCTGTTGCCTATCATACGACGAAGTTAAGGATCTGCATTCTATGCATCACATGGGTGTGGATAAAACCTTGTACTTGGCCCAGAAGGTGTCGCATGAAGTGCCAAGAGGAATTGTGCAGCAAGTAGTCAGGTGTTGTGTACGGTGTCAGTCCATTGATCCGTCACCAAGGGTGCACGAGCCAGGACAATTACAGGTGAATGAGAATTGGAAGCGACTGGCCGTTGACGTCACCCATTATAGAGGAGCGGAATATCTGACTATGGTCGACTGTGGACCTGGGAGATTTGCTCTCTGGAGAAAAATGAAATCAGAGACCGCAGAAGAATCACAGGAATACTTGATGGGATTTTCCTTGAACATGGATCAGTTGAAGAGGTGTTGTCGGACAATGGGACGGTGTTTCGTTCGAAAACATTGCGACGGATGATGGCTTGGTGGAATGTCAGGCAGTTCTTTAGAGCAGCCTATAGACCCAGTGGCAATGGCATTGTTGAGTGAAACCACAGGACCATTAAAGCGGTGGCAGAGAGGGGAGAGATTTCACCAGAAGAGACTGTCTTTTGGTACAACATGTCACCCAGATCAGGACAAACGAAGGAGACAGTGCCGCAAGAATTTGTTTTCTGTTATACATGGCGACATCCGAGAGTTGTACCGGTTGAAAGTGAGGGTTGGACGTTGGGCTCCATACAGGTAGGGGATGAGGTCTGGGTGAAACCTCCTAATGTCCGTTACACGACACAGTGGGGGAGAGGAACAGTAACGGCTACACAGTCAAGAAACGTGTCTGTTGACGGAGTGCCACGACACGTATTAGATGTGAGACCGGTGGAGGGCCTATCTTCTGAAGATGAAGAAGTAGATGATGGGCAGCAGGACGATAGCTCACAAGGAAGTTTGCAACCACACGCACAGAGGAGTAGACGGCCACCCCAGTGGTTGCAAGACTACGCGCTATGATCCTGAAGATCAGGGTGGCGTGTGATATAAAGATAAAACAAATGAAACTCCTCTTACCTCGCGCTAGGAAAAGAAATGGCGCCCAAAGGTTAAGTTTCTTTTATAAGAGTACAGCCTGGAAGTGAGGTGGTTTGTGGGAGAGGTGTGGAGTAATAAATGAGCCGAATTTCTTGGCACTGGGGTGAGTGACGTGTTGGCGAACAGACTGTGAGTGACATGATTGCGAACAGACGGTGAGCGAATTGATTGCGAGCAGACAGATAAATTTATTTTGAGTAGAGATTTCACACATCTCTTCATTGGTAACATGTTGGGTTTTGTTCTTTTAATATATAATACCATTCTAAATAAACAACTATCTCTTCATTGGTAACATTTTCTGTTTAGAAAGATAACCAGATTATTTCACAAAATAAAAAGATTTTTGTCATAGACAATTGTTAAATGTTGGGTTTTGTTCTTTTACACCCCCCTCCTTCGTTTCCGCAGCAAAAAACGAAACGAAACAGAGAGAGACAGACCAAAAGGGAAAACAAGGCATGCAATATCCCACAAATGTTTTTTTTATTTATTTTAAAAGATAAAATTTCCAATAAGAAATCTAAAATTCTCAAAAAGAATTTTATTTTCATTTTAATTTTTTTTAAATTTAATTTTCAGCTTTTTGGTATTTATTTTCTTCCAAAATCTTTCATTTAATTTTTTTAGTTCACACGTTCAATATTTTGTCTTTATTTAAACAGAAATTATTTTCATTTATATAATCCTTTAATCGAATTAAACATAATTAAATCTATCATTTAAGGTCAAACTTTGTCTAAATCGATAAGTAGTATTAAAAATCGTCCAAATTTCTAGGAAAAGTTAACTCGAATTTATTTTGATTTATCGTGTTCAATAATGGTTTAAAAATAGTTTTAAAATACTTATAAACATTTCTTTGTAGAAATAAATAAGGTGTTACTTTAAATACATATTTATTAAATATTACTGAAATTTTACTCACTCGTTTTCACTTTTAACCAAGTAAAATCCGTTTTTTGCATGTAAAAAAAGAAAAAATATTAGTTTCGTTTTGAAAAGAAAATCTGCATGTCACTTCCGGTTTATTAATACAGTATAGTAATTTGCGACCATTATGTGCATTATATTGAAAATAAATTTAATTGTTTTAAAATATGAAAATCCTTATTTTAAGTTTAAAATGTTATATTTTCAGATTCTAGAAATAAATATCTATTTAATGCAAACCTTATTTTTTTCGAAAATGTATGCTTTTTGAAGAAAAACTCGATTGAAAATATACCCCCCCTTTTTAAGCAGAAAAAATAACGATGTATAATTTTTTTTTCTTTTATAAGATAATAGCCAATTAAATAATTATCGAAATGAGTAAAAAAAGAAATCTCCAAAAAATTAATTATTTATTATTTTTTTTACATTTTATTTTTTGATTTTCGGTACTTATTATTTTCTCAGAACAGTAACCGTGAAAAAATGTTTGTTGTTGTTTCTATTCATAACTTCGGTCTTTTATCTCATTATTTATACTGTAATTAGTATCGAAAATGACCAACTTGCAAAAATGTTACGCCCTCAACATAAGGGGGGGGGGGTCAAAATTAAGTGACCTGAAAAAAATGAGAAAGTTTTGAAATGAAATAAGTAATGCATTATAAAGATCATTCAGTGGTAATCAATGACTATTTGCTCGTAAATTCCTACTATAAAATAAACTGAACCCCCATTTTATGTCCGTGTTTTTGCAATAAATGTTTTATTTTTCTTGCACCCGTTATGTTACAATACTAAATATATTTCCTTTATTTATTTTAATATTCACTTCAATGTGTTTTTTATTTTGTGAGAATGGTTAGTTTTAAAGTGGGTGTTCGTTTTTACACTTCAACTTTTTACTCGTAAATTCCTACGATAAAATGCCCAAGCCTAATTTTATGGCAGGAATTTACGAGTAAAAAGTTCAATATTACTTTTTGTTGTTATTTCTTTTCTTTTTGGCTTTGGTACTCTAAAATAAAAACGTCAGATTTTAATCATCGTCGACGAAAAAACAAAATTACGGTCATAAAAGAAGGATCCAATTTATGCCTAAATTGTAAAACGAGCTCCCACTTTAAAACTAACCATTCTCACTAGGTACCACCAGACCGTTTATGCCATCTTGAATAAAACGGAAATAGATATTTCCGAACGTTGTTTATCAAAAATCTCGTAAAAAAAAGATCGTACAGGGTTGTTACAAAGAAAAATAGTTAATTCAAAGATCAAATTATCCGATTGGGAAAAATTACATCGTTATCTTAAAAAATAAACAAACCTGCCTGTATTACATGCGAAAGGGTAATTTTCAGACCGTAATATAGACAGAAAAGTTACAAATTATTTCCCTTTTACAATCAACCAGTAAAAGTATGGATAACACTAATTTAACTTTTTGTCTTGTGCATATTCAATAACCGATTTTATTTGTTTTCAACGATTTTTAAGATATTCTTTTTTTTTTATCTTGAAATATTATCTAGAATTTTTTTTTTGTGCATTCGAAAGAAGAAATATTTTAAAAAGTCCTGATGATTTAAAAAAAATTCAGCTTAGGAAAATAATGAAAATTATGAACGAAAACAATGTTTTTACTATTAACATGAATAAAAACTTGAAAAAATTTAATAGTAAAATATCACCGTGAAATTGACGTTAAAATGTCTTCGGTTTTGGTATTACTTTTAAAATCGAAAATGAAATGAAAATTTGAATATTTTTTCTAAGAGAAAAACTGATAAAATAATCCTGTAACTTACTTTGTATTCTAATAGCGAAAAAAATTATCTTATTTAACTTTTTTGAACAAAGAAAAACAAACTTCGGTTGTTATTCAGAAGCGTCTCGTCTCTTTGTAAAACCAATATGACGGTTATGCCCTTCCATATATCTAAGAACCAAAAATTACTATTCAACAATAAAAATTACAAATTCTTTTAAAAATATTAATCGAGCACGGATCGGACCAACTTTTAGTTCACCTGAATTCTAAAATTCATGTTTTTAAATATCAGTGAAAATTTTGATTTTTTTCCACAGGAAAAAAAAAAATTTAATTTATTTCACGCAGAAAATAAAAATATTTAATCACACAAAAGATTGAAATCTCGTAAAAATTAATTTCTTTAAAAAATTTTTTTTATTGACAATTTAATAGAATATAGTACATACCAATTACATAAGAAAAAAAAAAGTTTTCAAATTTAATATTATGACATTTTTTTGCACTTTTTATTTCCGATTTCATTATTTTTTCCTAAAAAAACTATAATTCGGTAAGTTATACAATTTCATTGATATAGTTATTCAGCCTCTTATCTTTTATAGAAAAAAAGTACCAAATTTTTTTTCCACATCATTTTTTTTTTTCTCATAAAATAAAATAGGGGGGGTGATAGACATCGTAAAAAAATATTTCCCCTAATATATTTTAGAAAAAAACTCTGGAAATTTTCGTGAAAATCGGACCATTAATTGATTTTTCATAGAATTTTTTAAAAATCCTCTTATCGTAACTTGTTTTTAGCTACGTTAAATTTCAGTTGATTTAACAGTGCAAAAATGAAAACATTGTTTTTCAATCATAATTTTCATTATTTTCGTATGCTGATAAAAAATGTTAAAAATCATCAGGAGTTTATTTAATGTTTTTTCTTTTGAATGGAAAAAACTTTTCAAGAAAATATTAATTTTTCTGCAAGTTTCATTGTGTTAAATGTAGGGGGGGTAAATTGCACAGGGTCAAATTGGTGGTACCTAATTCTCACAAAATAAAAACTTTTAGAATATACATATTGAAGTGAATATTAAAATAAATAAAGAAAATATATTCAGTATTGTAAAATAACTGGTGCAAGAAAAATAAAACATTTATTGCAAAAACACGGACATAAAATGAGGGTTCAGTTTATTTTATGGTAGGAATTTACGAGCAAATAGTCCTTGATTACCTAAAGGGGCTATGGTTGAGTGACTTGAAAAAATCAGCGAGTTTTTAAATAGAATAAAATAAATGATAAATTTATTCATTTATAAATCAACACTAAAAATTCAATTAAAATCGGATAATTCTCCGATTGTTGGTAATTTTTATTTCAATCAAAGTAAAAACATTTAACATTTAACACAATTATTGAATCTTAATTTTGTTTGTAAGACAAAAAAGCGGAATTATCTCCCTTTATTAGTTATATTTAAAATTTTACACTTTATCTCTAATGTTGCATTGCCCAAAAGAAAAAGAAATCAGACGAAAGTAAGTATAACATTCTAATTTTTTCTTGCGTTAGTCATTTACAAGAAAGTGTTGTTTTTTTTTTAAAGGATATTTTTTCTCCAATAGAATTATGAAAACTTTATGAATAAATATTTTTAATTAAAAGCACTCATCCCGTTTATTTAATTTTGATAAATCTTGACAAAAATGTAAATAGTACTTAATCATTCTAAAACAGAATTCAAATTTGCAAAGTTATTTTTTTCTTTATTTTTAATGACAAACTTTCTGCGATTATCGTTTAATTGAAATCAGAAGTAAAAGTTATTTTTAAATTTCATAAAAATTAATTAATTTTAAAACATGTTTTAAAATTGTTTATTCGATAAAACTTGAAATATGTTTTCCGTTATTATTGTTAGATAGGATCTGCCAATTTTGACTTCACAGACGTATTTTACAAAATAAATTTAACCCTCCTGATTGAAAAAAGTTACCAAAAATCAGGGCATGTTTTATTGTAAATTTCAGTGTTGATTTATCCATGAATTAATTTTATAATGCATTAGTTATTTTATTTCAAAACTTTCTGATTTTTTTTTCAGGTCACTTAATTTTGAACCCTCTCTTATTGTGTGTGTGTGTGGGGGGGATATATAGGTGGGGTTATATTTTCAAAACTAATTACAGTAGGAATAAAAATAAAATAGACCCATGGTGTGAATAGAATTTTTTTAAAGTGTTCCTCTGGTAAAAAATAAATACCGAATATCTGAAAATTAAATGTTAAAAAAAAAAGAAAAAATATTTCTGAGTTTTTTTTCTTTCTGTTGTATATGAAAGAAAATTTTCTTTATGATTATCAATGAAAAAATTATACATCGATATTTTTTATGCCTAAAAGATGGGGGGGGTGCTAACTTTTCCAATGAGGTTCCTCCAAAAATTATTAGATAACGTAGGTAAAGTAGGCTTGTTATCAAATAAATATTTGTTTTTAGAATCTAAAAATATGAAATTTAAAACTTAAAGTTAGGCGTTTCATATTTTAAATGAATTTTATCTATTAATTAGCTATATGGATTTTTGCTATCAAGTCGCATATGGAACTGAACAGTAATATTTATTTTAAAGAATTTCGATTTATTTCCATTGAATCAGTTTGATTGAAATAATTCAGTAATTTAAAAGAAAGAATTGGTTGATTGGTTGAAAGAATTGTTTTAGTCAACACTGAAAATTTTATTAAAATCAGATAGATCCCTACTTTTTGGTATTCTTTTTCTTTTTTTTTTAACAATCTGGGCCTCCACATTTTTAAACATATTTCTCCCAGATTTTTTAAAACTCTTTAGTTTTCTGGATGTTTCGAAAAAAGATCTTTTAATTTGAAAAAGTTGGTCATTTTTCTGTACATAGTGTATTCAATGTTTTTTGTTATTGGTTTCTAAGAAGAAACTATAAGAAGTTTTCTTTTCAACTTTTAGTAACATGCTTTTTATGATGTAAATGAAGTCTTTGTTATTTTTTGTAAAATTCTGAGGCTAATTTAATGTGTAAAATGTATTAAGAATAAATTACATGCATAATATTATTTTGCTTTTTTGACTGATGCTCATTATGTTACTACTTTTTGACTTAAATTTGACTTTAAGTAATCGATTTAATTAATTTTAATTTATTTTTAAAATGAAAATGAGACAATATTAGGCAGTACCTATTGATAAATATAGCTGAGACATTCAGGAATTGCTGCTGCTTCTATTTTTCTACAAGCACCCCTCTCTCTCGCCAGCGAGTGCACAGTTGTACAATTAATACAACTTTACTACATATATAATGTTGAGTAATCTGAACATTAGGTACTTAAATGAGAGAATCTCCCCCTTGTTCCTTTCACTTTGAGGAAGTTGTCTGTTTTGGTCGTCCATTTTTATTTCACCGTGAATCTATACCGAAAATACAGATTTGTTTGAATCAATACAACTGAATGTTTTAACACGAATGCTTGTGCATTATTTGAAATTAACATTTTATGATATTTTCGTGGTAAAACATGCAGTTGCATTGATTACGATGAAATGAAAATGGCCAACCAAAACAGACGGCTTCCTCAAAGTGAAAGAAATAAGGGAAGGTTACTCTCATTTATGTACCTAATGTTCAGATTACCATGGTATCTATGCCAATGATATCAAATTATTGGTAGGGCTGGCAGTTTATTTAGGGTGAGGGATCACTACAACAGGAACCTTGTGTAGAAAAAATGGATGTTGGTGAGATGATAGCATCTACAAAGCTCTTTGCAAAAGAATTTGGGATCCCAGGACAGTGGCAGTGATTTTACAAAGCGCGGTGGAAAAAAAAGATCAAATGGAATTATTGAGCATTCAGTGCTATAGATGACAGTGTAATGGACATAGCTGATCCCCCTGACATAAACGGCAAAAAATCACCTGTGCCATGCATGAGAGACCCAGATGCATGAGACCCAAATGATGACGTAATTTGCATGGGAACTGGGTGAGCTGTAATAAAAAATAGATGATCATTGAGAGTGGCAGAATGAACCAAGTGAGAGATGAAAAATTTGAATGGCTACTGTGATTGTTGGAGAGAAGGAAGGTCAGGGGAAAGAGATTACCCCTTTGGCAGACCGACTGTTGCAGGAAAAGGATTATTGTTGCTGATTGAAAAGACTCAAGTTCAAAAAAATTTTCAGACAGGAACCACATCTAATTATGAATTGCAATTAATTAACTAGAATAAAAATGATGTGATACAGTTGCAAGAAATTGGAGTTTGTTATACCTTCAAACTCAGTAAAAGGAGCTAGGGGGAGCTTTTGTGCAAGGAGCTACCCCTTCAACATGTTGTATACCCAACATCAGGTATATAATTGAGAGAGGAAACTCTGGTGACAGAGACTTACTTGGTTGGGAGATCTTACTTGCTTCTTGCTATCTTGTCTGGTTGTCATCTTGTTGTCGTCTTCTAACTGCTTCTTCTTTTTCTTAACTAAGGGCTTCTGTTGGGCTTATTTTAGTCATTGCCATCAATTGAATGAACTACAAGACTTTTTTCTTGATCAAGATTTTATTTAGTCTATCCCATGTTCTTATTCGCTGCATGGATGAGAGTCAACCTCACAGTAGCACGCCTGCTCTGCTTCAATGTTCAGGTTGAAACTAAAATCTAAATCTAGTCAAGTGTTTCTCATGACATGTTCTCCTGGGATCAGGGGGGGGGGTATAACCGTCTTTGTAGTTTTCTACTCCCTGATCACAAAGCCAGTGGTCCCTTATTCAGCTACAGGGTCTGTCCACAATTTATGCTAACACATAGATTATAGAAGTGTCTGTGGCGACATTTGTTGATTGCAGCCACACAACCAATTTACACAATAGATTAGGTAACTAATTTCAATTGTTTTTGAACATCTACTTCATCATAATTTCATATTTTAAATCTCATTTGACACACTAATAATTTAATTGGTCCCTAAATAATTGCAAATTAAAACAAGTATAGTCTTTATTATAATGGCTAATTCTCTCCTATTTACATTTAAATGTGATAATCAAGAGATCAAAGAAGCATCTGCTGTAGAGTCAAACTCCACATGAAAAATTTCCATGGAGTCAAATCAAATTGACCCCCTTGTGTGGATAGTGCCAATGCAGCTGACCCAACCGAAGTTGCTGCCTTCCCTTGTGCCCTAGACGAGTCTCTCCATCACCTACCACAGTTGTTACATAATCTATGCGGTGGCATAAGATTATTGTCAATCTAACATTAAGAGCACACATTGAGCTCTCAAACTGCATCTTGGTTTTAAAAAAAATAAAACTCTTGTGTTGTAAGGAAGATTTCATCTCTGGGCTTTTGGATTATATATATATATATAATATATATATATATATATATATATATATATAGTTGTTGTTGGCCACCTTCCATTCCACAAAAGATAATGGCATAGATTTTTTTTTACTACATAGCTTGGGTAGGTTGTTGTGGAGATATGCTGTTGTTCCAGCTGCAGATCCCCCTTTTCTACAATGCTACTCTGGTCCAAAGAAAAGGATAAGAACCTATGTAATTTGGCAGTGCCAATGCTGCAGGAGTTGCTGTGTATCACTGAAATTCATCTTTACTCCACCTTAAGGACTCTGGCTCCGAATTTGTTTTTAGGGTTTACTCCTCTGCCCTTCTTTGGGATAATGTAAATGATTCAGCAGCACTGGTTCTATAACAGACTCTTCCTGGTCCTACATGGGTTGACGACCAGGGTCAATTTGGGGGTTTATGTTTGTAGTAAGTACAGCAATCTTATTACTGTCAGTGTGGATGGTTGTTGCCTCCCCTTGAGTTTGTATGCTCTATTCCCACTCCTTTTTTTGTGATACTGGTATTTACTCACCCTCCTCACCAGACAACTGAGACATACTTTTTGAGACTGCCAGTTTAGTTGCTTGTTAGATATCTAAGTTTTAACTTAGTATAAGTTCACATGACAGCTATCTTCAAAGCTTAGAATTTCAATGGCATTTTTTTTTTTTTTTTTTTGCTTTTGCCGGTATCTGACCAAGAAAGGGAAGGAAGGAGTTGGAATTTGAGTTAATGCGAGATGATTTAAAATGAAAAACGAAATAAAATATTTTTTACATGTCCCTGTAAGGAAGTGTATTAAGAATAAAAATGACTAAAGAATAAAAGATAATAAAATAAATACAAAGAGTTTCACATTTCTTTTATATATATATATATATATATATATATATATATATTTCTGCAGAGAAATTCCTGATCCTACAAGGTCTAAATTCAATGCAAAAACATCTAAATACAAAATCAGAAATATTCAGTGCTTGTCCACACAGAAATAAATTTTTATTAAGATCTTGGACTAAAATAGTAACAACAGATGATCAACCTCCTTAAAAGGAAAATCTTGAACGCATGAGAAATACAAGCGGTAAATTTTGATGTCACTTATCTGATGAGGGGCATACAATGCCTTGAAACTGATGGTAATAATTTGTCAGTAATGTAAAGAATATAATAAATATATACTATAAAAAGTGACACATGCAAGTAGGTACTAGCATATTCATATATAGATTCTATTAAATATGTATTGATATTTGCTAAAGAGTAGAATAAATTGTGTATCATTGCAGTGAACTTAAATATAAACTAATTGTACTTTAGCTTCCTTTTTAGTTTTTTTATAATACTTCAATTTTTATTTTTTCACAGATAATAACTGAATTGGAGAAGAAGCTGATATGAAAATAATTTTTATGAATTCTGATTTGAAAATCAATATGCTAAAACATGCTGGAGAAAAAACATTTTCTTGTGAAATCTGTGGGTCATTATTTTCACAGAGATCCACTTTGAGAACACATGTGCAAATACACACAGGAGAGAAACCATTTTCTTGTATAGTGTGTGGATCAGCATTCTCTAACCGTTCAGATTTAAAAAAGCACATGCGAACACATACTGGTGAGAAACCATTTTCTTGTGAAGTCTGTGGATCAACATTTTCACTGAGTACCAATTTGAAAAGACATATGTATACACATACTGGAGAAAAACCATTTTCTTGTGAAGTCTGTGGATTAACATATCCTAGTAGATTTGATTTGAAAACCCACATGCGAACTCACACTGGAGAGAAACCATTTTCTTGTGAAGTCTGTGGATCAGCATTTTCTACAAATTCCCAATTGAAAAGACACATGCGAACACATACTGGAGAGAAAACATTTTCTTGTGAAGTCTGTGGATCAGCATTTTCACAGAGGTCTGATTTGAAAAAACACATGCGAACACACACTGGAGAGAAACCATTTTCTTGTGAAGTCTGTGGAGCAGCATATTCTCAGAGTTGCACTTTAAAAATCCACATGCGAAGACACACAGGACAGAAAACATTTTCATGTGAAGTATGTGGATCAGGATTTTTTTCAAGTTCAAATTTTAACAGACACATGCGAACACATACTGGAGAGAAACCATTTTCTTGTGAAGTATGTGGTTCAGCATTTTCTCAGAGTTCTGATTTGAAAAAACATGCGAACACACACTGGAGAGAAACCATTTTCTTGTGAAGTCTGTGGATCAGCATTTTCTAGGAGTTCCAATTTGAAATGCCACATGCAAACACACAGAGAAGAGAATCAAGGAAAATAAATCAACTCTTTGACAGAAATTCCAAGAAATACCGGAGGGAGGACAAGTTTGGAAAACTAAATAATATTAATAAACTATTAAATAATAGAATAAATAATGTAAAGAATAACAAATCATACTAAGACGAATATCAATTCAAAATAAGTAACAGAGCAATGATAAGAAGACTAAAAATAATTTTAAAAAGTGTAAACAATAAAAAAATAGAAATAAAAATGAAAAATAAAGAATGAATATTAAAGAAATAAAAAATAAAATATAATCAATAAAACATAATCAAAAATTTTAAAAATAGAAAGATAAGAAATAAAACAAAAAATAAAAGATTAAATATTAAAAAATAATAAGATATAAAATAAAAAAATAAAATAAAATAAAAATAGAATTGAAATATAAACAAATATTAAAGCTAACACACGTGTTTGGCATTACTAATGAAATCATATCAGTCACTAAATTATTAATGAATAGCATTAAAGTATAATACACTGCTTAAACAAATAGTGATTTAATAAATGCTAATTAGAATCCTTTGACTAAAAAGAAATATCAATAGCTTCAGAAATTGCTGTTTCTACGTGAACCTCACTTTTTCAGAGGTCATCTTTTTCAGAGGTCACATATAAAAACAGAAGCGTTTATTTTTTATATCTTTTTCATTCATTTTTTAAAAGGTTAATTGATTTTTCTTGTAACCCGTTAGCTCTATGAAAGAAACAAAGAAATTATTTTCAAAAAATGCATTTGATAGAATCATAAGGCGTGAGGAATGTCCACTTGAATGGCAATAAACTCCTCCTACCTAAGAACCAATTGACACATTTAGCAATTCATATATTCATCTAATAATTATCAAAGAAAACTCAATTAAAAAGTTAGGCCCCCACACTTTTAAACAGAACAAATATCGATGTATAATTTTTCACTGATATTCTAAAAGAAAATTATATACATAAACTCGCCGAGGAATATGAGTTAAGGTATTATAGGAGAATGGGAAGCATATCAGGGACCAAGGGAGTTTCTGGTATTCTAAAAGAACAAGAACATTGTTTTGTGAAATAAGTAGCTCAATAACATTTTCTAAAAAATAGTCAAATGTTTTTATCATACTTTTGTTGAATATTTTCCTCTCACAATACTATAAACGTTGATAAAACTTAATTTTATTAAAATCTGAAAGTCTATTTAAACTGTGTTTTCTTGGATATGGAAGTTCAGTAGTAAAAGCACTATAACAACCTACAAAATTCTCACTGTTGCTAAATTGACCAGATATATCTTAATTTCATATAGTTATTTTTTGTTTATAAATTTAACTAAAACCACAATATCCAGTTTAGAGTAGTTTATTGGGTTTTATTAATTTCATTTTGTGCTGACCATTAATGATAGATTTGGAAATTACCCAAGAAACGGCCTGTGGAAAAGTAGCTCACTTCAGCAACTTTAAAACTGCTGGAATTGACACTCCGCTTAAGAAATTGACCTTGTGTCACATCCTGCTTGTGCGGAGGGGTTGGTAAATATATATATACCCAAAATCGTATGTCGAACATCAGGTATATACATGAGAGAGGAGACTCAGGTGAGAGAGAGATAGAGAGTTGAGACTTACCGTATTTGACGGCATATAGGACGCACTTTTTTCCAAAATGTTTGCTCAAAAAATTGCACTACATTGTAGGTGAAGTTTGAGACCTCCCGTAAGCCTAAGCTAATCTTCTAACACTATGCCAATGCATTCAACATAATCATCAGGGGTGAGGAAGAGCCAAAAAATACAGGTGGGTAATGGGGATAATCACTGATGCTTCATATGAACACCTAGCTGAAGGTGATTACCTTGAAATTTAACAGAAAGGATGTGCCAGAAAAAAAAACTTGGCACAAAGGACCAACTCCTAATATAAACCTTTATCCCCTAGGTGACAACCGCCAGTCTGCCACACCTGATCTGTCTGAGCATGGGGAAACAGATGAGCAAACTTCTCTCTAGGGATGTAACCATACACCTCCCCACCCCACATTGTGTGATTTCTTTTAAAGTGAAGGGAAATGAAGATTCATGCCTGAAAAAAAAGAAAGGTGTTAACTGACAGCTGAGAACAATGTTGAAAAGAATAACTGGACTTGCATTTTGTAAAAATAAGAGTTTTTTATTATCTCAATTTCATTGTTAAATTGTCATGCAAGTTGAAAATTTGTTAAAGTTGATTCAAACATCCTTGGGGTAAATTGCGTGACTAGCACTAGGTTGGTACAAGGACAGGTGTTGGTAGTTCTTGCTAGCACAACATGGGTTTGGCATATCTCGGTGGCAAAGTTTCTGGCTAACATGCCTGGCACAATATACCGAGCTACAAAAATGGCTCACTTAAGTAATAACTGACCAGTTTCTGGGAGAATTTCAACAGGGTAGATGATTCTTCCTAATGTCAAATCCTAATCAATCAACATTGTTTGAAACTCTCAATTTCCTAATTTTAGGAAATTTGCATTCTCACCAATTTTACGGTCTGGTACTCTTTTTCTCCAACCTCCTCTAATACTGTTCTGACACTGCTACCTACCAAGAAGGTTACAGGAGGAACCCCTTCCTCCTACTCTCTTAATGTCTAAAGTGATCCCCTCTCCTTGGGGGGTCAGCCTTTGCCTGCTTGACAAATGTACCTTTGAAGATGCAGGCTAAAATCAGATGGACATTAATATTTCGTTATCTGATTTTCCCTTAGCCAGCATCAAAGTTTCCTTAAATTACAAAAGAAACTAACCAGATGTTTCCTCTTCATGTAATTCCACATCAAATCAACCTAGGCCATGTCACCCGCCTCTTTCATTTTTTCTGAAATTTGTCCCAAGTGTGGATTATGATAAAGTTAGCTAATCCCCAAAATTTGAGCTTCCAATTACAAAAATTGGTGGTTTTTTAGCTCTCCAGTTTTGGTGGTTTCGCAAAAAATAGTGATGATTTGTAATCTATTTTTATCTGTAAAATATTTTCTAGAGCTTTCCTACTTCTAAAAATTGGTTTATAATAGCATTTTTCCCCAAAGAACCCAAAATGCTATCAAAAAAGTCTTAAAGTCAAACAATTTAAAGTTATTGGTGGGTTCTGATGTAGTACTGCATCTATGACAACAATTTTTTCTATTATTATTTCACATATATTGAACATTATTTGAACCAAAATGATAGTTTGATATTTTCTCAGAACCAAAGCTACAACATTTTGCAAAGATTTGTTAAAATTTTCCAGTTGTGGACTATCTTAAAGTTAGCCAATCCCCAAAAATTGAATTTCCAATTCCAAAAATTGGCGGAGTTACGTTTATTCAAAAAGTCGACATAACTCTCCAAATTTGGGTGGGGTGTTGTGAAAAATGGTGACTTTTTGTAATCTATTTTTGTCTGTAAAATGAGATCTAGAGGGAACTGGAGACAAAGAAAGAAGGATGACAACAAAATAAGAGAGAAGGGAAGTTTAGGGAAGAACAACCAGAAATTCATTGACAAGAGTGCATGAACAAGATTTACCATATATTTGTATTAAAACTTGTTGCATTTCATATCGTTGTTAACTCGTTCCTTGACGTCATAATCCTGCTTTCTCCCTGAACCCTTTGTTAATTTTTATAAATATTAACAACTGATTAAGACCATTCTAGATGATATCTTCAAGAAAATTGTCAGAAAACTTGAAATAAAAAACGAAAACAATCAGGATAATATCATTTCAAACCAAATTTGTTTGAATGTATATATGTGTCTCTGTGTGTAATATGTAATATATATAAATATATATATATAATAATAAATAAGTATATATACATATATATAATAAGTAAATATATTTACATATATGTATATAATATATATATATATATATATATATATATATATATATATATATAAGTATACATATATATCTTCTATACATATATAAAGGGCAGTTGTGTGTATATGTATGTCCAGAGGAAACTTTGAAAATAAAACAATTAACAACAAAGTAAATATATATACACATTAAATATCACCAGGGCTTGGTTTTTAAACAAAAATAATAGAGATTTGATTTATATTCATGAAAATAATTAAAAAATAAAATTTAAATGATAACAGCATGGTTTTTTTTTCATTTAATATTTTAGATAGTAGACATTAACATTTCTTTTCCGAGTAGCTGGATCAATGCAAGGTCTATTTTTTTACATAGGGATTTAAATGGGGTATCCCATGATGATTCAACTCATGATTCAGTAATAATGGATCTGTGGGACTAACTTTACAAAACCCCCCTCTACCCAGGTGACACCAGTATATAATATGTAAATATATATACATATCTATTATTATACTAAAGCTGAGGGAATCAATGATTGTTTGCTTTTTTCCTATTTAGTTTAATGACACAAACTTCATATCAAAGTATTCCTTAGTTTTAGGATTAAGTTATGTTTGAAAAAATAAGCCATTTTAATTGGTTCTA
>CM042151.1:100021821-100080788 GCA_023376005.1 Doryteuthis pealeii
TTTACTTCAACAAATAAATATTCTTAAATCCTTAAAGCTTAAGTCATTACTTAAATTATTGCCTTTACCTCATCTCCAATGGTGACAACAGGTGAGAATCATTCAAGTGTCCCAACTTCAAGGAAGATCCAAACATATATATTTACTCCAACAAATAAATATTCTTAAATCTTTAAAGCTTAAGTCATTACTTAAATTATTGCCTTTACCTCATCTCCAATGGTGACAACAGGTGAGAATCATTCAAGTGTCCCAACTTCAAGGAAGGCCCAAACATAGATATTTACTCCAACAAATAAATATTCTTAAATCTTTAAAGCTTAAGTCATTACTTAAATTATTGCCTTTACCTCATCTCCAATGGTGACAACAGGTGAGAATCATTCAAGTGTCCCAACTTCAAGTAAGGCCCAAACATAAATATTTACTCCAACAAATAAATATTCTTAAATTCTTAAAGCTTAAGTCATTACTTAAATTATTGCCTTTACCTCATCTCCAATGGTGACAACAGGTGAGAATCATTCAAGTGTCCCAACTTCAAGGAAGATCCAAACATAGATATTTACTCCAACAAATGAATATTCTTAAATCCTTAAAGCTTAAGTCATTACTTAAATTATTGCCTTTACCTCATCTCCAATGGTGACAACAGGTGAGAATCATTCAAGTGTCCCAATTTCAAGGAAGGCCCAAACATAGATATTTACTCCAACAAATAAATATTCTTAAATCCTTAAAGCTTAAGTCATTACTTAAATTATTGCCTTTACCTCATCTCCAATGGTGACAACTGGTGAGAATCATTCAAGTGTCCCAACTTCAAGGAAGGCCCAAACATAGATATTTACTCCAACAAATAAATATTCTTAAATCCTTAAAGCTTAAGTCATTACTTAAATTATTGCCTTTACCTCATCTCCAATGGTGACAACAGGTGAGAATCATTCAAGTGTCCCAATTTCAAGGAAGGCCCAAACATAGATATTTACTCCAACAAATAAATATTCTTAAGTCCTTAAAGCTTAAGTCATTACTTAAATTATTGCCTTTACCTCATCTCCAATGGTGACAACAGGTGAGAATCATTCAAGTGTCCCAACTTCAAGTAAGGCCCAAACATAGATATTTACTCCAACAAATAAATATTCTTAAATCCTTAAAGCTTAAGTCATTACTTAAATTATTGCCTTTACCTCATCTCCAATGGTGACAACAGGTGAGAATCATTCAAGTGTCCCAACTTCAAGGAAGGCCCAAACATAGATATTTACTTCAACAAATATTCTTAAATCCTTAAAGCTTAAGTCATTACTTAAATTATTGCCTTTACCTCATCTCCAATGGTGACAACAGGTGAGAATCATTCAAGTGTCCCAACTTCAGGGAAGGCCCAAACATAGATATTTACTCCAACAAATAAATATTCTTAAGTCCTTAAAGCTTAAGTCATTACTTAAATTATTGCCTTTACCTCATCTCCAATGGTGACAACAGGTGAGAATCATTCAAGTGTCCCAACTTCAAGGAAGGCCCAAACATAGATATTTACTTCAACAAATAAATATTCTTAAATCCTTAAAGCTTAAGTCATTACTTAAATTATTGCCTTTACCTCATCTCCAATGGTGACAACAGGTGAGAATCATTCAAGTGTCCCAACGTCAAGGAAGATCCAAACATAGATATTTACTCCAACAAATAAATATTCTTAAATTCTTAAAGCTTAAATCATTACTTAAATTATTGCCTTTACCTCATCTCCAATGGTGACAACAGATGGTCAGAAACCATCAATAACTTAAAATTGATTGATTTTAAAACTGTTTTGATAGCATTCTTGGATTTCCTGGCAAAAATGTTTTTATAAACTAATCTTTAGTAGTAGGGACACTCTAGAACTCATTTTACAGACAAAAATAGATTACAAAAAGTTGCCATTTTTTGCCAAGCCCACCAAATTTGGAGAGCTAAAAATCGACCTAACTCTGCCAATTCTTCAAATTGGAAGCTCAAATTTTGAGGATTGTCTAATGTTAAGATCGTCCACACCTGGAAAAAAATTCAGAAAAATTGAAGCGGGTGGTTGACAATTTTACTTTTTTGGGATGATTTGACATAGATTTACCCAATTAGGAGAAGAAATTGATTCATACATTTTCCCTTGTGCAGTGCATAAATAAGATTTAAATTGTTTTTCTCCTATATTGGTTGCCCGCCAAAGATAGCGCATTCTGTCCTTTTATTTTATTCATAGCTGGAAGAAGAGATGAATTCATACTTTTTCCCTAGTGCAGTGGAGGAATTAGATTAAAAGTTTATTATAGTGTTTCTTTTTCAGTGGTGGTGATGGTGGTGGTGTGTGTGAGGGGGTGCAAACTGTGTTAGGTGATACTATCAGTAGATACTCATATATAACTTTATGGACAATTTATTTATCTATAATTTCTTCTTTTTTTTTGTACAAAAGAAATAAAAGAACATATTGATTTTTTTATTATAATTAAAAATAAAAAACCTTTGAAAATTGATAACTTTTAAATTAAAAAAAAATTGTTGTGAAAGACTTATAAACGTTCATCATAAATCTTCCCTTAGCCATTTTTTAGCAAAATCTAATTGTTTAAAATGTATTAAAAATGAATTACATATGTATTATTATTATTATTTATTTATTTATTTTTACTGATGCTCATTATGCTTCTTGACTTAGACAAAATTTTGACCTTAAATAATCAATTTGATTAATTTTAATTTGATTTTTAAAGAAAAATGAGTTTTTTTGGCAGTGCCTAATATATATATATATATATATATATATATATATATATATCTGTTTTGTTCACAAAGTATTTTATGTCCTAATTTTCTTTTTGTTTCTTTTCTTAAGAAGTTGTTTTCGATTTTTACATTAATATGAAAAATCATTTGGTTTTGTTAAAGAAAAGAATTCATTGAATTTCTTCTTTTATGTGTATCTATATGTTTTCTTAATAAATGTTATTAATATATATTAAGAAAAATTGTACTACCACATATATTAACAAAAAGAGAAAACATGCTACAAAAATGATTGTTTGAATTCTAAGAAAATAACTTCTTAAGCTCCAAACTCTGTTTTTATTATTTAATTATTTAATATACTCTTCTGGATTTGATCTTACTTGTGACTGCCCTTTTCAGTGATTAATAACACTCAGGGTATTTGTTTAGGGCTATATATATATATATATATATATATATATATATATATATTAGGCACTGAAATAAGTGTACTCACACAGATATATGTTTTATGTATATGTATTTATTCACGTGAATTACAGCAACCCTTTTAGTACCTAGGGCCTGTTCAAAGTGAGGCTGGGCGGATGTAAACAAACCCTACTAGAATGTTGCGGGCTTAATGTAGTTACCAGTAGTTAGTGGTCACAACTGTTACATCCCCCTCTGTGCAACTGAAAGTTTTCTTTTCTTTTCTTTTCTTTTTTTTTTTTGAGTAGTGATGTTGTCAATGACTTTGTGTATATGTATAATGTTTGTATTTGCCTTTTTCTTCTAGTCACTTATGACTTTATTATTCTTATTTATTTATTTATTTATTTTATTTTATTTTATTCATTTTTATTTTTATTTTTTTATTTTTTTATTTATTTATTTATTTTTATTTTTATTTTTTTTATTTTATGTTCATTTGTTGGTTATATAGGCATTGTTTCGTCTGTTAGTAAGTATTCCTTGTAGCGTGTTGGAGTTCTGGTGTGTCTTCCTGATGAGGTTTGGTTGTCAGTATGTGGTTTGTGTGGTCTGGCTTGGTGTTGTGTGCTTGGTATTATATCTCTCTCTTCCCTTGTCGATGGGTCTGTACGTATGTGGCGTCGGTTTCTCCTTATGGTGTTACCATTTTCTGTGGTAACATTGTAGGATCTGGGCTCTTTGTTTGTGCCCGTAACTACTGCCTTTTCCCATGTAGCTGACTGAGGGTTTATTACTGTTACATATTGGCCATTGTGGAGTGTTGGCAAATCTTTAGCACCCCGGTTGTAGTATTTTTCTTGTTCCTGTTAGCGTTTGTGTAACTCCTCTGAAATTTTGTCCTTTTCAGGATGTGTGTTCCTGATCCTTATTGGGAGGTTTCCTCTGATCATTTTTTTGTACAGCAGCTGTGCTGGACTTGGAAGGCTGTGATTGATTGGTGTTGTTCTCAAACACAGCAATGCCATGTCTATATCTGTGTTGCTGTCTTTGGCCTTTTTAGTGTCTTTTTTTACTGTTTGGATGGTTCTTTCTATAAAACCATTTGACTGGGCGTATGTTGGTGAAGAGGTAATGTGGTCAAATCCCCAGTCTTTGGCAAATTGTTTGAATGCATAGCTATCATATTGCGGGCCATTATCGCTTATGATACGTTCCGGAATCCCATGTTCTCCGAATAGGGATTTCAATGCATGTATCACCTCTTGGCTTGTGCATGTGTTATGCATTTTTCTGATAAACGGGAACTTGGAATGGTAGTCGGCTACAAGTAGGTAAGTTTCCCCTGCTACGTGGAAAAGATCAGAGCCGATTACTTTCCATGATCTGGAAGGAATTTCGTGTGGCATCATGGTTTCCTTCTTTTGTTCATTTTGGTATTTCTGGCATGTGAGGCATCCTTTAACATTTTTTTCGATATCCTCATTTATTCCTGGCCAGTACACGCATGTTTTGGCTCTTAGGATACTTTTTTCGATGCCTTGATGGGATGCATGGATCTTATTTAGGATTTCATTCCTCATGGTGTTAGGGATTAGTATCCTTCCCCCTTTCAGTACTAAGGAGTCCTCTACTGATAGCTCATCTCTGAATGACCAATATGGTCTGAGTGGTGCTGGGGTATCTTTGGCTTTGTCCGGCCATCCATCATATATTTTTTCTCGTAGTGCTGACACTACCTGGTCATTTCTCGACTCCTCCTTCAGCTCCTCGAGTTTGTTTGTACTGAATTGTACAAACTCAATTCTTACATCCAGGTTTACTGGGTTGCAATTATTTTTGTAAGGCAATCTTGACAGCCCATCAGCCAACAGTACCTCTTTTCCTGGACGGTATGTTATGGTGAGATCATATCCCTGCGTTTCCATTAACATTCGTTGTAGTCTTGGGGGTGCTGCTGACAGATTTTTTTGGCTTATCATTTCTAGTGATTTGTGGTCTGTCTCAACTGTGAATGGCCTCCCATACACGTATGTATGGAATCTCTGGCATCCAAATACCACTGCCAGCATCTCGCGTTCTATGTTTGCGTATCTTTGCTCAGCAGAAGTGAGTGATTTGGATGCGAATGCAACTGGCCTATCATTTTGTAGTAGAGCTGCTCCTAGTCCTCTGCTCGAAGCATCAACTTGGATGATTGTTGGCTTGGTAGGGTCAAAGTATGCTAGGGTTGTCTCTTTACTGATTATGGCCTTGATTCGTTGGAAGGCCTTCTCATGACTGTTTGTCCATGTATATATGTTCCCTTTTTTTAGGAGGTCGCGAAGATTGGCAGTGTGTTCAGACAGTCGAGGTATGAAAGGGCCATGTATGTCACCATTCCTAAGATATGCTGTAGTTCAGCTTCATTGGTAGGAGATTTTAGGGCTTTGATGTCTTCTACTTTTTGGGGATCTGGGTGTACTCCATTTTCGTCGTAGATTCCGCCAAAAAATTTGATGGATTTGGTCTTAATGTTGCATTTTGTGCTGTTGAACACAAGACCATTTTCCTTTGCAGCTTCCATCAGGCTGAGCAAGTTGTTATCGTGCTCCTTTTCGTCTTTTCCAAATACTACAACATCATCAGAGATACCAATGGTTCCAGAGCATTTTTCGAGTATTTGGTCCATCTTTTGTTGGAATATGTCCTGGCTCATCACCAACCCGAATGGCATCCTCATGAAACAGTACCTGCCAAATGGACTGTTGAAGCATGTTAAGTCTTGACTTTCTTCATCAAGCTCGATGGACCAGTAGCCATTTTTTGCATCAAGCTTGCTGAACCATTTTGCCTTTGCCATTTTGTGGGTTATTTCTTCTAGGGTTGGGACTCTGTGATGACATCTTTTGATTGCCTTATTTAAATCTTTTGGGTCCAGGCAAATCCTCATTTGTCCATTGCTTTTCCGGCTATATACTAGGCTGCTGACCCAGTCGGTTGGTTTTAAACCTTTTTTATGACACGGTCTTTCACCATCTTGTCTAATTCTTTTTTTATTTCCTCTTTTAGGTGGATGGGGCATTTTCGTGGTGCATGTATGACTGGGGTTATTGCGGGGTCAAGAACAATGTGGTATTTACCTGGGAAGTGGCCTATACGGTCAAATTGTTTTGGGTAGTCCGTAATAGGTCGTTGATGGACTGTATTTGGTATTTCTTTTTATTTCACAGTGTAGGGTTAACATTTTTAGGTTGCGGCAGCTTGGTAATCCTAGTATTGCTGGTCCGTTTGTGTCTGTGATGTAAAATTTTTCTGCTGACCATGTGTCTTGGTTGTACTTGCATTGGAGTTTGATGGTGCCAATTTGTGGTATGATAGTCTTGTTGTATGCTGTTAGAATGGTGTCTGAGTGTCTCACTAATTTTTCTGGTGGATTTGGACACATTTCTTTGTAGATCCGCAATGGTAGAATATTACCTTCTGCACCGGTATCTACTTTTACAAGTAGTTTCGCTGGGATCTTTTCTCTTCCTGGTACTTGGATTTTTATTTTTGTTGTGACCTCTGTGCGGTTATCCGAACTGTTTATGTTATGAAATTGTAAATCTTCGGAATCGCTATTGTCAGTGTCATTGTCTACAGCATCAATATTTTTGTTATATCTCTGGTCGTATTTCGACTTGTACCGTTCCCTTGGTAGAGTGTTGTATGGTGTTTTGCAAACACTCGCCCAGTGGTTCCATTTCCCACATTTTAGGCATTTTGTACCCTGGGCTGGGCATTTGTCGTATCGCCTGTGGTTTTCTCCACATTTTGGACAGCATTTTTTTTTTGTGTTTGTTCTGTATGCTATCAACTGTGGCGTTTTGTTGTGGGTTTTGCATTTTTGTAGCTTGTAACTGCTTCATGTGGTTAATTGAAGCTTCGTGGTTTTTTCCTATGTGTATAGCTTTTTCTAGGGTCATTTTCTTGTCTTCTGCCAGTAATTGTTTTTGAACTTCTGGGTATATTGTACCAGCGATTATTTGTTCAATGATGGTTTTATCGAACTCAGAGTTAAACTCGTCTCTGTGTTTCGTTTTCCGAAGATCACACTGCGCTGTCTGTAGACGTATTCTGGAAATAAATTCGTCCATTGTCTCTGGTTCGTTGGTATTACTGTCAATTTTTTGGTTAACATTTCTGAGTGCCAAGCGGGCTACTCTAAAATTTTGGTTTGACTTTCCGTATTCCTCGAATTTTTCCCATACGATATCCGGCCGTTTTTTGTCCTCGGCAGACAGACCCCAACTATTAAATTTCAAAATACCTTTTTCTCCTGTGCGAAGTAAGATTTCGTCAATTTGGTCC
Organism: Doryteuthis pealeii; assembly: GCA_023376005.1. NCBI lineage: Eukaryota > Metazoa > Mollusca > Cephalopoda > Myopsida > Loliginidae > Doryteuthis > Doryteuthis pealeii. The sequence continues at coordinate 100,029,349 of CM042151.1, forward strand.
TGTGGGTCTGTTATTTTTTTTCTTCTGAATAGCATTTCGCATTGTTGTCGGAACATTGATATGGCTTCAGCTCTGTTTGGGTTGTCCCATTTCATCGTAATGTTGTCTATGGCGGCCATCTTGTCTCTGACACTGCTGTTTACGAGGGACTCTCTCGGTTCCTTATTTTCTTTTTTTTTGGAGGTGAATAAGTGTTTTCTCGTAGCGTGTGTGTATGTATCAAGTGCGCGAGGTATTAAGGAACACCGCTGCTACCATGAAATAAGTGTACTCACACAGATATATGTTTTATGTATATGTATTTATTCACGTGAATTACAGCAACCCTTTTAGTACCTAGGGCCTGTTCAAAGTGAGGCTGGGCGGATGTAAACAAACCCTACTAGAATGTTGCGGGCTTAATGTAGTTACCAGTAGTTAGTGGTCACAACTGTTACAGGCACTGCCAAAAAAACTCATTTTCCTTTTAAAATCGAATTAAAATTAATCAAATTGATTATTTAAGGTCAAATTTTTGTCTAAGTCAAAAAGCATAATGATCATCAGTAAAAAAATGAATAAATAAACAAATAATAATAATAATACATATGTAATTTATTTTTAATACATTTTAAACAATTAGATTTTGCTAAAAAATGGCTAAAGGAAGATTTATGATGAACGTTTATAAGTCTTTCACAACAATTTTTTTTAATTTAAAAGTTTCTTCTTAGAAATCAATAACAAAAAACTTTAAATACACTATGAACATACACTATTCTAAATTGATAAAACCTTTTTTTTTCCCATTTAAAAAAAAATAAAATTAATTCATCAATGAACAAAGTAGTGAAAATTTCATTAAAATCGGACAATTCCCTGATTTTTGAAAATGTCAAAAATTTCAAAAATATTGAAAATTTCAAAAATGATCAAAAATCTTTTATTACCTCTCCTTACGGAGTTTGCCCAACCCTTTATATCACCCTACCGATATTTTGTGCCCCCTAAATAAGAGGGGTCGAAATTAAGGGACCTGAAAAAATATCAGAATTTTTAAAATTAGAATAACTAATACATTATAAAATTCATTATTGGATCTTATTATCTCCCTTGAGTTTTGCTCTTTAGAAAATACTTTTGCATCGTTCGTTAAGGAATGAGGGTTTTGTATCTTTTAGTTTAATCCAATCACCTAAATAAATATCAGTTTTATTTAAAATTTTACACTTTCTCCCTTTTCTCTAATGTTGCATTGTCCAAAGGAAAAGAAATCAGAGGAAAGTAAGTATAACGTTCTATTATTTTCTTTTGGTAGTCATTTGCAAGTCTCGTTTTTTTAAGGATTTTTTTCAATAATAAACTTATAAATATTTTTTGAATAAACATATAAAAATGATAATCCTTACAAAATATTTCTTATATAAGTTACTCACCCCGTTTATCTGATTTTAGTAAATGTTGACAAAAAAGTAAACAGTACTTCTAAAACAGAATTCAAATTTGCAAAGTCATTTTATTTTTCTTCCTGCGATTATCGTTTAATTAAAACCAGAAGTAAAAGTTGTTTTTAAATTTCATGAAAAATCATTAATTAAAAAAAATGTTTTAAAATTGTTTATTTGATAAAATTTGAAAAATGTTTTCCGTTATTATAGTTTGATATAGGTAAGACATTCAGGCACGTGACTCTGTGATGTCATGGCTGCTTCTGCCTTACTTTTCTATCATTACTACATATTACTTATTGTATTTTAGGGACCAACAGTTCATACCTTAAAGATATATTTGACAGTACCAAAGTCCTTCCTCTGATAGAAAGTCGGTGTTTATTAGGTAATATGAAAGAATATATCTAAATATTTTTAAAATTTTAAGGTCCAAACTACACGCACCTGTCATTGAAGTCCCTAGGGTGGCCCAAAATAGCCGAAAATGCGTTTTTGACAAAATGAATTTAGCCTAGAGAAAATAATTTACCAGAAAATAATTTACCAAAAATCAGGGAATTATCGGATTTTAATGAAATTTTCAGTGTTTATTTATCAACGAATGATCTTTATAATGCATTATTTATTTTATTTCAAAACTTTCTCATTTTTGTCAGGTCACTTAATTTTGCCCCCCCCCCTATTTTTTTTGGGGGGTGTAACATTTTTTCGAGTTGGTCATTTTCTGTACTAATTACAGTATAAATAAAGAGATAAAAGACCAAAGTTATGAATAGAAAAAAAAAAAAAATTTTACGGTGGCTTTTCTATGAAAAAAAAGTACCGAAAGTCAGAAAATAAAATGTAAAAAAATAATTAAAAAATTAAATTTTAGGAGATTTCTTTTTTACTCATTTCGATAATTATTCAATTGGCTATTATCTTATAAAAGAAAAAATTATACATCGATATTTTTCTGCTTAAAAGATGGGGGGGGGGTAAATTTTCAATAGAGTTTTTCTTCAAAACTTATTGCTTTTTGTATCTAGAATAAGGTTTGCATTAAATAGATATTTATTTCTAGAATCTAAAAACATAACATTTTAAACTTAACATCAGGCTTTTCATATATTCATTTTTCATAGCAAAAATACTTAATTAAAGTTTTGAAATAAAATAACTGATGCATTATAAAATTCATTAACTGATAAATCAATACTGAAAATTTCATTAAAATCAGATAATTCCCTGATATTTGGTAAATTATTTTGCAATCGCGAATGTTACATTAAATTTGTTTAAAAGCTATATTAAGCCAGTGTCTCAGACCAAAAGCAATAGAAATTCGCTGAAAAAATCGATTTAAATGTTTTTAAAAAAAATTGTATATGTAATGATATTTTCTTTTTCAAATGATGCTCATTATGTTACTACTTATCATTTTAGACAAAAGTTTGACCTTAAATAATCGATTTGATTAATTTTAATTCGTTTTTAAAACAAAAAATCTGTCGCGAGCAGACGATTTTGGGGCCACCCTAGTATACCCAATTTGTCGAAAGCTCCGTGTTTTTACAAAACAAATTTAACCCCTCTGTTTAAATAGGGGGGGGGGAAATGTTTTTAGAATTTAATAATTTGACATTTTAAACTTAACATCATGCTGCTCATTTTTTAGATTAATTCTATATAAAAGTTTTGAAATAAAATAACTAATGCATAATAAAATTCATTAATTCATAAATTAATAATGAAAATTTAATTAAAATCGGATAATTCCCTGATTTTTGATAGATATTTTTCAATCAAGATTATTAAATTTATTTTGTAAGCACAAAATTTACGCCATCTTTAAACAGTGTTTTCGGCTATATTTGATCAAAATTAACCAAAAAAAAATCGTTTTAAATGTATCAGAAATAGATTATATGTGTAATATTATTATGCTTTTTTTTTTTTTTATAAAGCTCATTATGTTACTACTTTTTGACTTAGACAAAAATTTGACCTTAAATAGATAATTTTAATTCGTTTTTAAAATGAAAAGCAAACGAAAAATTGGGTATACCTAGTGTTCACTATTAGTGTTTTTTATCCATAAAGAAAACTTGAAACTGAAATTATTTGTGCCAAATTTAAAACTAAATACTTGATTAAAAAAAAAATCTTTTAGCAATTATGGATACTTATTTTTATTTATGAATAAATAGATAAAAAGTCAAATTATAATTTTTATAAAATATTTCTAGAAATTTTTTTTATTAAAGTCACTCATGCCGTTTATTTAATTTTATTAAATGTTGACAAAATTCTTTATTTGTTAGATAAAATTTGAAAAATGTTTACAATTATTGTTGGTTATAGCAAAGATATTCAGGCAAGCCACTCTATGACATCATGGCTGCTGCTGCTGCTACTACACAACCTTTCTCTCTTCATCTCCCCCCTCTCTCTCTTTCTCACTCTCTCTCTCTCTCACTGTTTTACAATTATTATTACTATGAAATTACTATAAAATTTATTAACTTTGTGTAGCGAGAGAAACTATGTGTGTGTTATCTCAAAGCAAGCAAGAACATGTCTAGCTTGCAAAATGAGATCAGTGGGGAGTGTATCGAGTGCCTACAGTGATTGAACTTGCATCCTCCTGGTCATGAGTCATGGCTCGAAATTAGACTACCTTGTTGATGTGAATGCAAATTTCCAATACTTTAATAGACATGAGTGACCCAGATTTAGGATCTTGATCAGGGCAGGTGATGACTATTTAAAGCCTACCTTCCTACACTGAGACAGTTGCATTCTGATCTTGCTGACAAAAACACTGATGTATGACGAGGAAGAGGAGGCGAGTGAGCTTTGACAGAGTGCTGGAAAAAATTGTTGCAGGTGGCAAGGACTTAGTTTGGAGACTTTAGCGGTTGGGAGAACGTCTTTTTTGGTAGAGGGATCCGGCTGTTTGACCCGATAAATTTCTGTTCACTTTGTTTTATTAATTGCAAAAGGTAAAATTTAACAAGTTCATCTTGAGAGTAGAAAAGGTTAGTTTTTATTTTAATTATATAGGCACTGCCAATTATTACGTCACAGACATATTTTACAAAATACATTTAGCAAACAATATGAAAAGATCTGTTTGAAAATGTTAACATAGAAAATATATTCTCCTTTTTGAGAGAAATAAAATTATACCATAGAATATAGACATGAAACAAATCAATTCCATACAATATGATCCCCGATTGAAAAAAGATTCACCAAAAATCAGAGAATCATCCGATTTTAATGAGATTTTCAGGGTTGATTTATTTATAAATAAATTTATAACGCATTAGTTATTTTATTTTTCAAAATTCTGATTTTCTTTCAGGTCACTTAACCCCCCCCCCAACTATTTTGGGGATGCAAAATATCAGTGGCATTACTAGGGTCTGCCAAAATGTTGACTCATTTTCATTTTAAAAATCCTTAATCATTAATTTTGCTCTATTTCTCTCAAATATTTTGCAAACATGGATGCTTTTTATTTATTTTCATGGCTGTCTTTGACACAAGATATTTAATTTCAATTAGCTCAGAAACTAATGTACTGTTGAAGTAGACCCTGGTTTTGTATCCTCTGTCTTTATTCAAAAATAATTTTTACACATAATTTTATTGACTTAATGTAACCTTGTAATTCTTGTTATGAATCATTTAAGAATTTTTCATATATATATATATATATATATATATATATCATCAATGGAGTGTCTTTTTATTTCTGATAAATCTATGGCTAGATTTAATCTCTGACAAGTTCCAGATACCATACTTGAAACCTAAAATTAATAGATTCCTTCATACAAAATGGCAACAACACTGGAATAACTGTATCCACAATAAACTATTCCTAATCAAACCCACTTTGGGAGGCTGCAGAACAACTTTAAGGAAGTCTAGAAAGGAACAAGTCATTGTGTCCCGATTATGCATTGGTCATACAAAACTAACACACTCTTATATACTCAAACAAGAACAACAACCACAATGTGAAACATGTCAAACACTCCTGACAGTTAAACACTTATTCATGGAATGCAGATTTTTTGCTCACATCAGAAACTGTTATTTTAAAGCAAACAATATGAAAGATCTGTTTGAAAATGTTAACATAGAAAATATATTCTCCTTTTTGAGGGAAATAAAATTATACCATAGAATATAGACATGAAACAAATCAATGCCATACAATACAATATAATATAATCCCCAATAATGCTAACACATTGTTAAAACCAATTACTAAAAGTATATATATGAATACACAATATGTATTACACCCTAACCGTTAGGCATGATATAACCCTGTACGGGTTGATGTGCCGTTAAAATCAATAAACCAACCAACCAATTTCAAAAATTACTGTATTTATTTCACACACACACACACACATATATATATATATGAAATGTAAACAATCATGTTTTACTAGTGAGACTAATGGATATAACATGGTGTGATAATCATGTTTTACTAGTGAGACCAATGGATATAACATGGTGTGATAATCATGTTTTACTAGTGAGACCAATGGATATAACATGGTGTGATAATCATGTTTTACTAGTGAGACTAATGGATATACATGGTGTGATAATCATGTTACTAATGGATATAACATGGTGTAATAATCATGTTTTACTAGTGAGACCAATGGATATAACATGGTGTGATAATTTAACTATTACAATGCTTTATATGCATACTTAAGAGATCTCTTTATCTCCCCCTGCCCTATATCTCCCCCTCTCTATCACTCCCTTTCCTCTATCTTCTTTTCTCTCTATATCTCTATCCCTACCTCTATATGTCTCCCTTTTTTTCTCATCTGCTCTCCTCTATCACCCTTCCCCAATGCCCCTCTCTCTTCCTCTTGTTCCCCTCTCTCATTTTTATGGATTTTCTTTCCTCCAATTCAAAACACTCCGGGTGCAGGTATTTAAGTTTTAATGTAATATATTAAATTAGACAAATGAAACTAAATAAGATTACATCTAAAAAGATTACAATTATCTTCATTTTATTTTAATTTATTTCTGTATAAAATTATACATAGGATTGTTTTCCATTCAGAATGAAACAATAATATTAGAAATCAATGATACCATAGCAAACCTGGTTTTATTGAAACCCATATGCAAATTATTCACAGCATATACTATACTATAAAAAGTATGACAAACATTCATATATAGATTCCATTAAATGTATTTAATTATTTTTGATGAGTAGAATAACAATTCAGTTTATGGCTTATATGTATATAATTCATTGGAGTTAATTGAAATATAGACTAATTGTGTACTAGTCTCCTTTTATTATTTTTATAATTTTTAAATTTTTATTTTTTACAGATAATAACTGAATTAGAGAAAAGGAGTTATGAAATCTAATAAGACACATTTAAACACATATGCAAATACAGTAAGCAACCTGATATAAAAATAATTTCTATGACTTCAGATTTGAAAATCAATATGCTAAAACACACTGGAGAGAAACCATTTTCTTGTGAAGTCTGTGGATCATCATTTTCTAAGAATTCCGATTTGAAAAGACACATGCGAACACACACAGGAGAGAAACCATTTTCTTGTGAAGTATGTGGATCAGCATTTTCTATGAGCTCGAATTTGAAAACTCACATTCGAACACATACTGGAGAGAAACCATTTTCTTGTGATGTGTGTGGAACAGCATTTTCTAAGAGTTCTCATTTGAAAAATCACATGCGAACACATACTGGAGAGAAACCATTTTCTTGTGAAGTCTGTGGATCGTCATTTTCACTAAGTTCCACTTTGAAAAGCCACATGCGGACACACACTGAAGAGAAACCATTTTCTTGTGAAGTATGTGGATCAGAATTTTCTACGAGTTCCGATTTGAAAAAACACATGCGAATACACACAGGAGAGAAACCATTTTCTTGTAAAGTATGTGGATCCTCATTTTCACAGAGTTACAGTTTGAAAAGACACATGCGAACACACACTGGAGAGAAACCATTTTCTTGTGAAGTATGTGGATCAGCATTTTCTATGAGTTCGAATTTGAAAACTCACATACGAACACATACTGGAGAGAGACCATTTTCTTGCGAAGTATGTGGATTAGCATTTTCTAAGAGTTCTAATTTGAAAACACACTTGCAAACACACACTGAAGAGAAACCATTTTCTTGTGAAATCTGTGGATCAGCATTTTCACTGAGTTCCACTTTGAAAAAACACATGCGAACACACACTGAAGAGAAAGCATTTTCTTGTGAAGTATGTGGATCAGAATTTTCTTCAAATTCTGATTTGAAAAAACACATGCGAAGACACACAGGAGAGAGGCCATTTTCTTGTGAAGTATGTGCATCAGCATTTTCTACGAGTTCTGACTTGAAAAAACACATGCGAAGACACACAGGAGAGAAACCATTTTCGTGTGAAGTTTGTGGATCAGCATTTTCACATAGTTACAATTTGAAAAGACACATGCTTACACACTCTGGAGAGAAATCATTTCCTTGTGACCTCTGTGGATCAGTATTTTCAACAAGTTACCATTTTAAAAAACACATGCAAACACATTTAGGAGAGAAACAATTTTCTTTTGAAGTATGTGGATCAGAATTTTCTCAGAATTCCAATTTGAAAACCCACATACAAACACACACTGGAGGGACAGAATAAAAAAAATTCACAGGATAAAAAAGCAAAGGAATATTTGAGATTTATTTGTTGATGAGAAAAATCTCATATTATATTGTAAAATCTGAAGTGCGCTGAGAAGTAAGAGTCAGTTGGGTAATCTGAACATTAGCTATATAGATGGGAGTAACCTCCCCTTGTTTATTTCACTTTGAGGAAGCTATAAATTTTGTTGGCCATTTTCATTTCACCATAAATCTACACTGAAAATACGAATTTGTTTGAATCAATACAACTGCATGTTTTAACACAAAAATATCATAAAATGTGTTCTTAATTGTGCTTGCGCATTATCTAAATGAACTTAATTGTTATTAAGAACACATTTCATGTATTTTCACACAATGACGAAATGTAATCAGTTGCCTGCTCTTAAAGGAAAACTTGGAATTTTTGAAGAGCAAGACCTGTTAGGAGAGAATTAGATGTTTATTTCAACCACCCCCTGAGATGCCAACTATAGTAAAAGTTGGAGAGAGGGAGTCGAAGACAGTTCCCACATTTTGAGAGGAACTATTTCATATTGGGAAATATTTTTGGGTGAAGTGGCCATGAAAGCCACATCACACCCAGGAAAGAAAATATTATTTAAGTCGAGACTTTTGAGTGTCAACATAGTCAAAATCTAACCTTTTTTAAAGTCTGAGAGACCTGACTAAGAACCTTATACCAGACATGTAAGACTTTGTTTATGGCTAGAGATAAATAGATATACCTCATTTGTCACACATGGAATAATTGATGGAAGGATTGGTATTGTTGTAATAAACTTATATACCAAGAATTGTATTCATATAATATATATAAATATATAATAAACTCAGTATAATTGACTCGGACTTTTGTTTTGTTTTTCTTTGGTTGAAGATATATTTTTGTGCAGTTTTTAAACAGTCTGTTCAACCCCGTGGTACAGTCAGCCACCTTGCGTTTCCGGATCAAATCAACATAATGTTGGGTGACCGACCTGATAGAAAAGGCCACAAGAAGACATCTGTATGGAGTTTGGATATGAAAAATGTGCTAAATAAAAAAGGTAAGAAACATAACAGCAGAACATCTTAAGGTGAACAATAGCTATATTGAAGACCTGGGAGAGGATACCATATACCTTGGCATCAAAGAAAATGTGATGATTGAATATGGACAAATGAGAGAAAAGGCAGAAAAAGAATACATCGATCACCAAAAAAAGATCCTCTAACACGAACTAACACCAAAAACCAAATAAATGCAATTTTTAAATTCTGTACTCACAGTAGATTATCTAGTTTTATATTTATTTATTCTTATAAACACTAAATATTTGTCCAATCAACAGTTTAATTTAAATTTTCAAACCTATTTACTTTAGAATTTTAATGGCTAGAGTTCATGAAATGGTCTTAGCAGGAGGTGTTAAGATGCAATTTCTGCATTTTGGGACTTTCTCATATAAGATGGTTAGGTAAGTAATAACGTTCTTTACAACATTTTGAAATTTCAGTTTTTAGAATTGGTAACATTTCCATTTAATTTTTCTATATGGGTAATTCCATGTCAAATCATCCACCCACTTCAATTTTTCTGAAATTTAGTCCAAGAGTGGATTATGATAAACTTAGCCTCTCCCCAAAATTTGAGCTTTCATTTCCAAAAATTGGCGGAGTTATGTTGATTTCTAGCTCTCCAAATGGCAAATTTTGGGGATAGTCTAATGTTAACAGTCCACACCTGTACAAAATTTCAGAAAAATTTAAGGGAGTGGGTGAAAATTTTACTTTTTTGTGGATGATTCAACATGGAATTACCCATATCTAATCACAATGTTGTCTATAAGTCTGGAGGCATTTAATGATTAAGCTGTGAAACTGAAACTGAATTATATATATATATATATATATGTGTGTGTGTGTGATCCAAAGATTGAGTGAATAAATCCTCATTATGACATAGTAGTTTTTCAAATGTCGTAATTTGCAGAGCTCAATGTGTGCACTTATTGTCAGTCACAAGTACAAATTTATAGTAGGAAAAACTAACAAAATAGATTTAGGTTGGAAGCAATGAATTTAACATTTTTGAAAAAACAAATGATGTTTATAATTGCTGACAGAAATCTGTTTCGATTGCTTTAATAGATCGGTCATCATCAAGAGCAACATATGAGAAAAAGGCGTTTATTCAGGTACACAAAGACTCAGTTTATCTCCAATGTGTTTTATTTTCCCCAGGATCATATTTCCAGCCTACTGAGAGGTATTCTGGGACAGATGCCATTCATGTCTGTCCCAGTTGTTTGCCTAGTTCACTCCATCTAAAGCTAAGCCTTTCCCCACCAATTTATGTCATCTGATATCCTAAACAAATTAGAACATCAAGTCAGGGTCAATAAGGAGGGGGGATTCAAAGGCTGTCAATAAAACTACAGGTTATTTTCCATGACTCTTCTAACAAATTACCAGTTAACTATTGAATTCAAATATTCCTAGGATCATATGACCTTTAGGCACCCCTTTTTGATCTCGATTCAGAAGGACATGTTTTTCATTTACACTGTCAATATCCGGTTGTTTGTTAACAGACGATTTTTAGAGTTTTTATTTTAATTAAAAAACTAACCCTTAACCCTAACCCTAACCCCTAACAAACAACTAGATATTGATGGTGTAAATGAAAAACATTGTGGCTGAGGGTCTTAATGTCCTGCGTATGACATTAAACTCTATCTGATGGTAAAGTTCCAATTCTGAAGCTCTGGGGAATATGGAATACCCCTTCATCACCATTACTCCTAGGTCATATCCAATAGTAAAAATGGTGTAGTCTCAGTAGCAGAAAGTCTGTTCTAGCCCTTGAAATCCTTGGTAGAACAAGAGTGTAGCTCCTGTAGCAGGTCTGTAGTATTCCTTAAAATACTAGATAGTAACTCTTCTTGTATGTAGTGTTTCTTCAATCAGTAAATTCGTTAACAACTGATTCAAAGATGGTTGCAAAAGATCTTAAATGCTCAAATGCTTTTCTGAGCTCATTTCTGATTGGACAATTTTACCAGAAATGCATGCTGCTAATATTGGGAAAGTTCATAAATATGAGTGGAAATTTTACATACATCTTATGTCATAGATAGTCGAACAATTATTAATTCAAACTGTCAAAAATAAAGACTAAGACTCAGAAAATAAGTTTATCTAAGTTTTATTCAACAAAATACAAGAGTATTAAAATTGCACATGATAGGCATTTCTGAATATGGCTGACTGCCATAAATGGATATAGATCTCACAAATGAGTATCATAATACATGTCTTATTTACAACACAGACTTTGGAAAGTTAACAAAGAAAAAAAAGAACACCTGCAGAAAAAAAAAGAGAAATTGTAAGAAAGGGAGAAACAGAGATAGGGCTGTTGGGATTATCTTCCCTTTGCCTGGAAGAGTTATCTTCCCGCTGGGTTTCCGTGCCGGCCACCAGGGGACCTCTGGTATTTAAGCACAAGGTCCAAACTCTTCTTCCTCTTTTCTCCTTCTTCTCGGCTGAACCACATGGGTTAGACATTTTGTGACTACACCCGACCCTCGTGGACAGAGAAGCCCCAGCGAGGGTCCAAGATGTTCAAAGATTGACAAGTGAGAAATCTCTACAATCATTATTATAGGACTATCTGTCTAACATCTTTTAATTTTATGGTTGATTATGCCATGTACATTAAACTCCTTGCACACACAGTGTCACTTAATAGTGTATAATTCGTCTCGGCATTTGCCATGGGTAGTTGGGATTATCTCTCAGATTGCTCCTGAGTGAAGATGATGTGATAATCATATACCGAGCTGAGTGGGCGCTAATTCTCCGTGCCTCAGGCGCTAACCATGTGTGCAGAAAGCCATCTGCGATCTTATCGTTCTACAAACTCTTTATCTCACATTCTTCTTTTTCTCCTTCTTCCTCGGCGAGATGATCACACTATGCGCAGTGAGTGCTATAGACATACTTTTGTATATGACTATATACTCCTAGCCCTTGTGAGGGCCTATCGTGTCAGCGCTCATCAGTACAGAACTAAGATTAACGTCTGATCATCACAGATAAATATAGATGGACTATCTCTCAACTGCGTATAGATAATTATATATGTAACATTTAATACGTGTATATAATCACATTGAATTGTGCCTATTGTAGCTACTCAATATTGTATTCACCTGTATTTCTATTTTTTGTATTCTTGTCTTATTTCTGTGCTGTTTACTGAAATAAAGTAAAGTAAGAATGTTTGAGAGACCACATCAACACAACTGCACGATTGTCGAATCTTGCTATGTTCAATTATGACCTTATGAAATCTACTCTCAGTGGCATATATAATATATGAGCGCTTTAGAATAAAGAGGACAAGAAATCTACACGAATGAGAGAATGAGAGAGCCCAGTTTCATCAGAAGCAGGAGGAGAGAGAGAAGCTGTCAAGCATTATGTCATTTTAACCTAACCATAAGACTACTTTGCAATAGAAAGGCAGTGATAATATCTGAAATGAGGCCGAGAGATAAATAGAAAAATATAATAAGAGTGTGTATTACTCTCTCTTCATTGTCGCCATGTATACACCACATATATAACGGGTTGACTGCTAAAAATGCCTTCTCATCTCTGTCGACATCTCATTTCTAACACACCGCTTGGTGGGTAACTAAAGGGCATTTAAGGAAATGAAACCCCACATCCTAGAAGAGAACAACACTTTGTATAATGTAATGATAAATAGCATGAAATTATCACCCTACCACACCACGATACTCTCGAAATGCGTCATCCCGGATTAATTGTTTTGGCCTTGTGCAAGGCGGGGTAAGAATGTTAGTGTATTAGTGTGTAATATCAACACTCAAATGATAGAACTCGAGTGGGAGGGTGAGGTAGAATGCCGGGGGAGCGAGAAGCCACCTCATCTGGTCTCGGTTGTGGAAAAAGTTATACAAACGAAGCTCAGAGAAATGACAGAGTAGATCTCGGGATGACTTAAAAGAGCCAATTACAATCGTCCAGTAGAGGAACTATTGAATTGCGCATATGGATGTTTAAATAAGAGATTATATGGCCGCTCTTTTTATTCTTTCCCAGATTGTTTTTAAACAAAAAAGGTGGGGTAAGCTTAAGAAATTCCAAAAATTAGCTCTACATGTAACTCAGTTGATAAATAACTAGACACTGAATTCAAAAAATTCATAACGGCCAATATATAATGAATAATATAAGCATGGTGGTATATCTTCAGGGACTTTTGAGGATGACACGCCAACAAATGGTCGATCTCCATTTATCGATAAATGATTAGAAGAGAAGATAAAATATGAAACGTTTAAATTAATTATCTCCACAATTTTAAAAGGAAGGAGCTTTTCGACCCAGTAGCATGCTGTTCATACTCTATTCTTTCGTTAGAGCTTTATTATTTTTCCCTATTATTGGTTGGTAGTAGGTCTATGTTTAAAGTTAGTAAGATAGTCGTGGTACACAACGCTGCCATTTCATATATAGATGCCTACTAATAGTATTTAATCACCATTCTTGTATCTTCAATACACGTTTAAATTTTTTTTAAATAATCGGCAACTGCATCTGCGAAATTTTATAATACCATTTATACAGATTCGTGAAGTATACATCTATGATGCGCCGATAGGAACATAAATGGCGTGTTTTGCATTTTCACATAGCATTCATGTATACCTCGTTTATTTGCCATTCAACATAATGCTATCCAACTATGCATGGGCATGAGGTATCTCAAGCTATGGGTAAATAGTAGGGCAACTTGGATATTCTCCATTAATCTTGCCTAGGTATACAGCAATGCTAGCAGAGACACACAGGAAAGTATAACTTTGTGAATCCAACCTGGTTTACAATTATCGCTTCAAGGCAAATTGACCTTGTGTCACAGTCCTTGCTTGTTGGAGGCGTTGGTAAGGATAATATTACTCCAATAAACACCTCACTCATCGTATTGGAATAACTTCCTATATATTGAAAATCCGAACAAGACTGGATGATACATATCTATCATCATATACAATGAGGACCAATCCAGAGTATGCCTCTGCTATGTTATTACATTATCGAGACGCTCAAGATAAGCTGGTGAATGTTCATGGATCTCTCATTCTGTCGTCTCAATGGGGATAGAGGTTATCAACTCATGAAATTCACCTGTAGTATGTTCAATTTATATATTCACATTCGTTCCGATCATTCTTCATCTTTCCTGGCTTATGCGTCATTAAAATATGGACACATCAAGTGATATCATCATGTAATAATGGTCAGTAAAATCTCTTATTTCACGGTCCATACTCCCACTCTCTCGCAAGAAACTAGATTAACACGCGAGCTCGCTGTCTAGTGTATCTAATTCACTCAAAGACAAGACTATCTAAGACTTAAACTCTTGACTCATAAGCCTCTTTGATGCATTATCTCTCTTATCCATCACATTGATGTAAGTTCTCTATACCATTCCCTACATTGTCAAGGTGCATGTAAATACATCAATAGATATCCCACTTTTAACAAGTGTGTCGTGCATGTTATATACAGGTACATACCTTCTTGCCCATCTGTACATATTACTCTATCACCAACTTCAAATCCGATACCTGGAGTAACGAAGAATCATACCTCACCCGTATCTCTCTCTTCAACCAATGATAATCCATGAATGGCGATAAATTCCTCAATTCCCCTTTTTTGTTTTTTCCAAGACATTTTTTCAATTAAAATAAATACTCCCTCAAAAACTGCGTATAGCCAGCAAACAATATAGAGTAGTACCCACATCTCACCAAGCCAACCCAAATTAATGAGTGTTTATGAGGCCAGTACAGCATAGCTCAGCACTTCACACCAGTGACCCTCACTCAATGAACCTCTCTATATCGCTTGAGTATATACGTTTGTTATATTCCCTTATACATATACTTTACATGGAATTTAACACCTTCCTTGTTTTGTAAATGATTATTGTTGCGAACTTTATTATCGCATATCAATAATTTACCCCTTTAATCTTCACGGCCAACAACCTGTCAAAAACAGAGGTTACCCATACACATGCCTAGAGCGAGTGTGTCCATACAACACAGATTATACGAGTAAATAATATTATAACATCTCTCTTTTAATAACATCCAACATGTCTCCCTGGCTGTAAACCAAATTACACTGAGAATAATATTATATTCAAGATAGATGATAGAATTCTATGAATAGCGCTCATCTCTCACAGAGATAGCTTGACCATCGAAGGACAATAGCGGAACTGAGTTCATATGTATTTTATACGAACAAGACCAATAAAGGAATAGATGTTTTAATAATTAATCACACTATCATTTACGAGAAACTATACATACTATTATCATTACAATGTGTGACCTACGAGAGTCTGTAGGTCCTCTGATTCAGCTAATTCCTAGAATCAGCTATTTGAAAACTCAGGAGACAGGAAAATATATTCAATCCATGATGAGGACATTCTTATACTCAAATCATGGATATTTATTATTTATAGCAATTATGCATAATAAAATATTCATATATCTATGACAATTATAATTAGAGAATCAAAATAAAAGAATAATAATAGTATAAGAATAAAAGGAAGCAATACGAAATAAAAATATGAGAGAATATAACACCAAACTATAATGTGAAGTATCGAGATAGAACCACAGTAATTTCCTCATATAAAAACAGAATCATAGTAAAATCCAGACTAAACACCCATTAGCAAGAACATATCTCGTTAGGATGGAAAATAAAAATGACTACTGTGCATAAAAAATAAGAATATAATTTGTCTGTATGAGCTGATTTAAAAAGATGAGTCAATTATAACTTTATGTAGAGATACATGATCAGCCATGAATATAGAGACCCATATAAGATGATGAGCAGGACAGGTACGAGTTCACATTTCTTAATGTCTAGAAATATTTATCCTATGAATATAATTGAGAAGTCATTATCATATTTATGTATGGTCAAAGGCATGCAGATAAAAATCAACTCATTAATGCTCGACATACTTTCATTCTAGTTAATCATAGATCTAAGGCTACATACTTTGCAAAGAATGAGAGAAAATCATAATATCTTAATACAATATTCAATTGACAAATTGTATAAAAATGAGAAATAACAAATTCAATTATGGATAGACGTAAGACGAGAGAATACAAACAATATATAAGATAAGTGATTTGTTGATAAATCTCCTACTTCAAAGTGCTGTTACTATAAAGTGGGATTTATTCTTTTTATATTATACCATTCAATAAGATACTTGAGAGCACACAACAATCTGAGAATCATTATCTCAAATAATATATACATATAAAACAATTTTCAACAATACACACAAGTAACGTGGAGATACTGAGGCCATTGTAAAGTACGGAATTCTTTATACTAACTTGCCTGATCTGAGAGAAATATTATCCATGTTGGGCAGCGGGAGAAAAATATGAACTAATATCATCAATAACACGTTCGCGAAACATTTTTTTTTTAGTAACGTAAAAGGAAAATTACGAAATTCTTAAATATAATATTAATTTATATATCTCTATTATCTGGGAAACTTTCACTGGTTAAAACAAAGAGATAGAAAAGATACCTCACCATGGTTAATACAATTTTAAAAAATCTTAACAATTTCTTCCTATATTGTGAGAGGAGAGTGAGATATTATAAAATATTATTCACAAACTAAAATGAGTCCTTAATCAGGTGATATGTAAGAGAGCAATGACCTATAATGGTACAGACGTTATGAACACAGAACATAACATAGGATAACAAATATAAGGTAACGCCGATATCGACCAACTACACGAAATTATTGTAGTATATCTTTGTGTGTCTGCGTATTATCGTTTTCCAATTAGGTCTTGTCCTCAAGTACTGCCACATTTCGTTTACCATTTGCGATATATATGTATAATTATATCCACACGGTAGTAAGCAGGTGTATTTTTTGTACCCCGTTAATTAGTATTTTTAAATAGAAGACATTAATTTTCTTTTAATCGGATGGGATTCTTGTGTCGTGTCATGATAACTATTACAATAACACTATGAGTACAACGGCTAACCCACACCACATGCGGAATGTTCTCAGTTGAGGATACCGAGTCTAAGGGGCTCAATTTTAACATGGTCAATTCATCCTAGGTATAGTATACTCAAACTGAAGCTACTAAAAATTCAACTAATCATGGCCCCATGGTTTAGACGTTAGGGCACATTAGAAGTTTAATAAAGGCTAGATCTGGCTCGGACCATTGAACTTATTCACAACTAATACATATTAACTGGATAATAATCACCATATAGAGAATTGCCCTGGAGTTGTGCCGCGAGCTCAGATCTCCTGAAAAAGTTTCTCACCTATTAACGAAGTTACAGGAAAATCGCGACCATATGACTTAAGCACCTCATCTGCGACCTTGATTCATTTAAGCGACATTTTTTCATTTAACACCGTTAGTGCCAGACCTCAGACTAATATCCGGGTTGTTTGGCTTTCCTAAGGGGTATCCGTTACCGGTTTTATAATTTTAAAAAACCCTAGGATGCCGGCTCTCTTCGGACTTAAAAAAAATTGTCCAGCCTTGTTTAAACAAATCCAATCCCGCGATTTTAACGGTTATTTACCTCCATAGGTAAAGTAGTTTATAGGACAAACAAGTGTCTCAAGATCTTCCAGTCCTTATGAATTCAGTCCCTTGTGAAGGATGGGTTGCCAGGGTCTCAGACTGATCCTTAAATTATCGCTCAATATTAGTTGTCCAGAGTCAAATTTCAGCCTTCTAAATTCTGTTGCTCAAAAAGCTGGCTATCCTATTAAGCTCCCTCTAGACGAGACTTCGACCTGGCCAACATAAAAACACCACAGAGAACTCTAACCATATCCTCTCTATAGAAACAGTATATTTCATACGTAGAGGCATATTCAAAGTATTTATCCCATCCTAGATCTTAGTATTATTTCAATACAAAATGAGTACTCAATAGCTGTTCATTCAAAGATGAGCAAGTTTTGCATAGTGGTACTGCAGAAGTACGAATTTTCACCGTATCTCTCAGTTTATGTGTTCGACGTCAAATGCTCATAGTTGTATCGACAAACTAGAAATCCCTCAGAACTATTCTCGCTATCCAACAAGTACTATTCAACATCAGAGACGAAAATTGGATCTATCACTCTCCAGTAGCGCATTTGCATGCGTGTGTTTTTATTTTAACCACTGCAATTGTTTTATTACAATATCCCGGATCCACCAGACCCTCACAGGAAAGGTTTCCTCACCAGTGTGTGTTCGCAATGTGGTTGTCAAAGTATCGTAATCTAAATGAAATGCTGATCCACATAGTTTACAGTGAAAAATGGGTTTCTTCCAGTGTGCGTTCGCATGATGGGTTCAAAGGCTGACAATTACACTGCGAAAATTGCTGACACATATTCTCCACAAAATTCGACTAAAATGGTTTTCCTCCTACCTAGTGTGTGTTTGATCTCAAGTACAGACATCGTCGAAATTCTCTCTAATTATTTAATTAGAAATTAAGTAGGACGTGATACCTCTATATCGAGAAAGAGAAATCTAGACTGAGTCGCACTCAGAAATTGCAATAGTGCATAAATATGGAATTAACTACACACCTATGTTGAGAATTCGCAATTTGTTGGCCATTCTTTCAAAGTCGATAAGTCTACATAGAACAAGCTGATCCAACACTAGTTTTACAAGGAAATGATACTCTACAACATGGTTTCGCTCCAGACTGAGCGTTCGCGGTTATGGATTTCCGACGAAGAACTTCACTGCGAAAATGACACTCGCCATCCTATTTTGCATATTCACGCAGAAGAAGAAGATGGTTCCCTCCAGCGCGTAGTAGTTGGCTTGCTGGTGAATTATTCATTTAAGGGGTACCTTGAAGAAAATGCTTGACCACAGACTTCACACGGAAAATGGCTTCTCCCCCAGTGTTGCGTTCGGCAATGGGCACTTTCTTCAAAGTCCATTTTTTTAAAGCAAAATGGTGATGAAGTGCCACCCTGATTTGTCACAAATGTAAAATAAAATGGTGAAATATATCTCTTTCTGGTGTGTGCGTTTCAGAGCCTCTAGTATGGGACTCTCTAAAGATGCTAAGTCCTTAAACATAAGAAAAAGTCTGCATGTCTCCATCTATAATATCATCCTAAGATATATTAATTGGTTTCCTCATTCGCATTAGAGTAGGTCATATAAGCAATATCTGTGTGCAATTTTTGCGATGGTCTACTCTGTAGTGAAGAACATAAACTTGTGATCCATCTTAGACTAATCTACCAAGGAAAATGTTTTCGTCTCTACCTTAATCTGGTAATCAATGTGTGTATTTTACGTCAATCCTAACTTTGGCTTACCTTTCTTCGAAATCGGGGAATCTGTGACACTCAAAGAAAAAATAGCGCACATGAAGAGGTCTCACGGATATCACTATAGGCGTGAACACACACGTGGTGTCTCTATCCAATCCAGTGGTCAGTGCAGATAGTATCAGCATGTGGTCTTAGCGTTTTCAAATGCGCTAATGATTTACAAGTTATAACGCTGTTATGTTTATGTTCTACGACACATATTTCACAAGAAAAGGGTTTCTTCTCCATGTGTATGTTACTCGTTTCGCATGTGTCTTTTCCAAATTGGAAAATATGAAGCAGAAGTGCTTACTCCAACACAACTTCACAAGATATGTCTTGTTTTTCCAGAGGTGTTTGCATGTGTCTTTCAAACCGAACTAGTAAAAATGCTAAACCTACAGACTTTACAAGAAATGCACTCTCCTTGTGTGTCTGCATGTGGTCTGTCAGTTGGAAACTGCTTAGAAAATGATGACTCACAGACATACCAAAAAAATTGGTTTCTCCTCTTCGCATATTGGATTGTGTAACCCAATGTTGAGATTTTTAAAACCTGATTCATCTGAGAATGCGAGGTCAATTGGCTATTGCAAAGTGTCTCTGTTAAAGACCGGACAATAGCTTGCAAAAGGAATCGTTTCCATATCTGTGTTAAATTCTAGGAGAAAATGCTCTAATCTACACAATTTGGGCTTTCATATAGAGTGGTATATTTTTATAACTAATATATAGTTTCTAATTAAATATATTTGATACTTTTATAAAATTCTCTAATTGTACATGCGAGATACCACTCTAACTACAAAAGTTCTTGGTCTGTGCATTAGTTCTAATTGATACAGAAATGGCCTACTCCTCTAAAATGGTGAAAAAAACAAAATTATTTTTTTTTCCTTTTAAATACTGTTCTCCCCCCAATACTGTTGATGTCTGTAAATGATAGCAAATAAGAGGTATGATTTTAGAAAATGCAAACAGGAGACTTCATATATTATTTTGCAATTATAATATTAATATTTCCATTTATTTTTATTTCATAAGTTAACTGCAATGATCATTATTGTTATGTTAAGTGATAGATAAAAATGCTATATTTTTATTTTATACAAATAATGAAATATATTTCATGGAATTCAATTTAATCCTAAACTAAATGAAACATAGGAAAAAACTATTTATCTGCTATACCCAAAGTGGATATGTAAGCTAACAAAGATTATAAAGAAAATAAACACTTTTTACTAAACTGGGAAGATGTGCATATTACATGGGAGATCAAAGTTCATTACTGTGGTAATTACCTTTAGATATCCCAAAAGTGAAAATGCCAACTGATTTATTAAGGTAAATTAAGCTTTAATATACAGCTTATTGACCACATAGTGTTAACTCATTCTTTCTTTTTATATTACTTTAATTGTGGCCATTTACTCCCTACGATATCATTCAAATCATAAAGTTTATAAGTTGGCAGGCCGAGTTAATTTTATTACCCTTACGGAAATTCTGAAATTTATGAATTGAAAATAATTTTTGAACTGAAAAATGGTACATAACTTTATTAAACGTAAAAGCAGCATGTCGGACAGAATATCACATTCTGCCGTGAAACAGGTATTTATTTTTGTTTTGTGTTTTGATATATGTCAACAGGTTTTAACTCAAGCATGCTCTTTAAAATTCTATCGAGCTGAAGGGGGAAACATGAAATGAGTGTGTCCATTGGATTTTCTAAAAAGTAAAGAAGAGAAGATAAATATGAGCGTATGTAAGATTCGTGGCCTGTGAATCCACCTTAAAGAAAAATGTTTGTAGACCCTAAATTTACATGATTTCAAAGTGTTTTAACATTCAACCCTTTTCAATTCTCTAGCTAAACAAACTATATTATATTTTAATAATAGATGCTAGCAATAAGATCGTCGGTGGCTGTTGACTCTTGGTATTTTACTTCAACAACGAATTTGGTTAAGTGGGTGCCGAATTCATATCTATTTGTACTTTAAAAAGATACTCTAGATAATGTGGGTCGGAAGCTAATGTGATATACTGGTACTTCGTAGGCGTTCAGGCCTTGAGATCTATAGGGACTTAACGTACATGCCAATAAAAGTTAATGGAATTCAACACTAATACTTAAAGACTGGATTAGACCCTTAGTGCAACGCGAATCAAATAAGTATGGGTATACCTGAGTTAACACTGCTTTTTTTGTGGTTACCCCCGACCACTGTCTTCTACGGATAGTATGAGCCACACACGATGAAATATATATCTCTTTTCATAATAAAGCAATAATACATTCAAGTGTTGTCCAAAAAAATGGGACAGTACATATTTTTATATGACCCTATTGTCCACAAGGTTAAAAAACACTACTTCACCCTCTTTCGTCAGTAAGCAGAGACACAACAGAGTGGCACTTTTCCTTCCCATTAGCGCAAGCTGTCCATTTAATATGACTGCTTCTATAATTTATATTATATTTTCTACTACTCTATATTATATATTTATGGTTTAAAACAAGCAGAATTAAGATACTGTCTGCACAAACAGATGATATTATAGTATTCCTAACTCTATAAGTAATTCTGAATTCGAGGTTTTCAAAAATGCGCAGAGTTTTTTTTAATTCCATAGATGATAACATGTGAGAATCAATAATTTTTAAAAAATACACTATCGCAATGGATTACATAAACAATCTTTTCCCTGCGAAAAGTATTCTTCTATCACTTATATTTCATGTAGAAGGTGCAAAGAATATCCTTAATAACAAGTTTTTCCTTCGATTACTTACTTCTCCCAATCTCTCTCTTTCCTATCTCGATATTTTTCCCCCCCTTGGGGCGATCAAACTTTAGAATCTATACTCTATTTTAAAAAAACTGATGTATTCAGCTGGAATTGGTGGAATTATAACAGGTATCTCTATTGGTCGGGTAATCAAGACTTTCCAGAAACAACTCCAATGCGACCCATGTAAATCAACACGCTAGAATAGGACTTTTGCTGTAACAGCCTCTCGGGTGTCTAAAACAAGAAGACAATTCTATGGTTTTTCTGGCAAGTCCGGAAAATAAAACAATGTAATTACCTGATATGTGTAGGAAGGATTATCCATTATTAACAATACCACCGGTTCATGAGCCCAAATTAGTCGATAAAGCTAATTGAGCATGAATTATATTTTAATTTTATATCCGAAGAGCAATATTTCAAAAACTCAACAACCCTACCCAGAATAAAATAGACCAGTGCGCAAATTGCTTACAACGATAACATTATAAGATAGCATTAAAATGCTAACTCAGATAAAATATTTTCAACAAAAGTGAGGAAAAGACAATAAAATAGAAATATAATTATATATGTTAATAAATAAATATATATATTATTTAAAAGAACACAATTTTTAACCAAAAATCAATGGAGAATAAATGTCCAATATTCAAAGAAATTTCCAACGACCCCTATGAATTTAACCATATATCTCTAAGTGCAACGCAACACATTCCTATATATCGCTGATCTTCAGTTTTCTATTATAAGAAAACGTGACGAGTTGGGCACCGTCCAAAATCTGTTATTTGTAGGGGTAAGAATAGTTAGTTAGATAAAAAAAATCATTATTCCCAGAATGTGGGAGGGTGGTATCTTTTATATGGAATCTCATTTTGAGAAAAAAATAACTATCAAAATCATCGGTCCCTAAGTTATAATCTTACAATTTACTGACAACGAGTCTTATCCTGAAATGATATGGACTAGTGATATAAGTGAGAATAAAGTATAAATAAAAAAATAATAGTTTAATACCTAAAACGTGATTTAAAATCTCTTAGAAAAATGAAACACCTTTTCTAAAACTCAGAATAAATATCAGCAAAGGTGTATAGGCATCGTTAACATGTCTTTATTTATGTATACGCCAAAATAAATAAATAGATATATATAAATTTATAAAATAATTGATGCTCAAAATATAAAGAAATAAATAAAATCAAATAAACACTTAAAATCTAAAATTTATGAATATATAATTATAACTATCTAAAAAATTAATCAATGACAAAATAATTTAATAATGTTATCTATGTCATCTAATAGCTCACATTTAAAAATCCTCAACGTAGTTTTCATATATCAACAAATATATAAAGGTTTAACATATATATTAGTTTCCTCTTTGGTTAATCTTGCAACTTAAGACTTGTTAATAAAAAATTAACCAAAAAACCGATCAGCCGCTGTGAATTTTATCTTTGATAAAGTCTAATAAGTTAAAAAAATAAACATTAAGCGGATTCATGTTTTCTGCATATTTCCAATTTTATGAATTGAAAATAAGTATAGATTATCAGCTAACTTGTTATTTACAATTGATACTTAATGCGTTTGTAGTTCTCCAATGACAAAGCTTGAGATCTAGAAATCTCATTTCCTCCTCCTGGTGCTAAATTAAATATTTACAGATTTCGACAGAGAATAATATTCATATAGTTAGACTACACATTGCAAGAGAAAATATCATTAAGATATTTGATATTATGCAAATCTAAATAGTTTAATGTCTTTTACTTCAAAATACCCGGATGTGAAAACATGAGATAGTAAAAAAAATAGTGCTTTCAGGTACCCATAGAAATTCATTCAGAGGCTAAGAAAAAAAAAAACCAACAACAATTCAACGAAGATATGTCCCGTTTTTGAACATCCCTATTACATATACATAGAGACGTATTTAACAAAATCAATTTAACTTCTTAACTTCTCCTGATTGAAAAAAATTACCAAAATTCAGGGAATTGTCCGATTTTAAAGAAGTTTTCAGTGTTGATATATCAATGAATGGATTTTATGATGCATCAGTTATTTTATCTGTTTAAAGGAGCAATCTTGGTAGAAAATAAGTACCGAAAATCTGAAAATTAAATGTAATTTTTTTTTTCTTTTTTAATGTTTGGAAATTTCTTTTTTACTCTGAAGTTTAGGAAATATAAATCATTTTTAGATTATCAGTGAAAAAATTATACATCGATATTTGTTCTGTTTAAAAGGGTTTCTTACATTGAGAATTCTCAAAAATTATTACATTAGAATTAAATTAATCATTATTACAATAGGGATGCTAAAATTTGCACACCTGCAGCTAAAGAGGATCACAGAAAATTCTAAAAATCAACAAAATTCCAGGAAAGTGGTCTACCAGGCAACCATTTCCTGGTAGAAAAAAAAAAAGAAGAGAAGGTTTATATTGAAATCTCTGCCAGTAATTGGAAACAGAAGTTCTATAATCATTATTATTGCAATTTTTTCCTCCAGACAAAAGTGGCATTTGTTTATGAATCCTGTGAGTGTTTTTGACTTTTTAATGATTTGCCATTTTATTTGTGTGTGTTTCTTTTTTTTTTTTTCTTTTAGTTTCCAGAAATATTTAGAAAGTTCGGTTTGGTTTCTTAAATTTTTCGTTTGTAAATAATTGTCTGTGATTGTATAAAAGAAATGTCCAGGGCATACTGGTACTGCCAATATAGATGATGTTTTCCTCAAATTTTTTTTTTTGGAAGTTACATAGGCCTCGCTAACACTGGCTTACGATTTCAATGGGGGACTTTGTTTATGTCACCCCCACCAATTAACATGAATAGTAGCGAAAATGAAATATGAATTAAAAAATAGTTCAGTCAATTTTCAAAAACTGATAAATATGAGTATTTTTGGAAATGAAAAAAATATCTCACTTCTTTGTCAGTAGAAAACAAAGTTTTCCAGAACATAAGATTTTTTTTTATTAAGGAAAAATAAAAACCAAAATGTTATAATCTATAATCAATGTTTGGGTAATCACAATTTTAGCTACATTTGTTGCTAATGTTGAAATTACCATCTCAACAACACAAAAAATAACAAACTTTAATTACTCTCATTTATGTAGCTAATGTTGAGATTACCACTGAAATTAGTTGTTAAAGTTCTTAAAGTATAAAAAACAACAAACATTGGTAATCTGAACATTAGCTACATAAATGAGTGTAACCCCCCTGGTTTATTTCACTTTGAGGAAGCCATATGTTTTGGTCAGCCATTTTCATTTCACCGTAATCAATACAACTGCATGTTTTAACATGAAAATATCATGTGTGTTCTTAAAAACAATTAAGTTCATTTCAAATAATGTGCAAGCACAATTAAGTACACATGATATTTTTGTGTTAAAACATGCAGTTGTATTGACTCAAACAAATTCGTATTTTCAGTGTAGATTTATTGGTTATTAGAAAAAAAATCCAGTCCCTAATATTTACATTTATAGTATAAAAATAACTAGTAATTACCAAGACAGGGTGTAATGAGACAAATACAATGTAACATACAATTAGCTTTAATCAACTGAAAAGGCACAACAATAGCTGCTATCTGCTGAACTTATATAGTCTCAACTTATAGTTCAAGGGAAGATAACCCAACCACTGTAAAGGGAGGTAATCACGTCTTTTATTATCACACAGGGTAAGGGTAAATATATGGGTAACGAACACAACAAGGCTTATAAAATGAAATGCATTTATCAACAGCAAGGCGTGTAAGATACAATATACGAAACAATGTGTAACTTGTGATACAAATGTGTGTGTAAGGTTTACAATGTGTTACAATAGAATAATGTAGTGTGTAATGGTATGGTTCATTTGCAAGATAATGCTTGCGTAATTTATCTGTCCAGGTAGGAATGTCTTGCTAGCTTTGTTTGTTGACTATACGCATCACCGGCCTTCAGAGCTGTTTCAATTCCCATCGTTCCTCGACTATTGCTGGCAGGCTTCAAAAGCATGTCGTTCCTCAATGGGAGTTGTAAACAGAAGAGGCTGATTTGAAGGTATCAGCCCTTGAAATTGGTGGCCAAACTGAGCCTCGTAACGTGTGCTCTGATTGGTCGCTGACAAAGGCCATTAGCCAATCGCATGAGGTTTCTCTAATAGACCCATGGACTCTGTTTGGCAATGGTGAAAGGGAGGTTACTGTGTAGGTAATATTATTTTCTACAATAGAAAGATCAAATCCAAAAGACTACATAAAAGATTTTAAAATATTAAATTATTTCAACAATAAAAAAATAAAAAATAATAATGGTATTCAATCAATTATTTTTATGTTTGATGTGGGTTTTGTTTCCAGCATGTATGCAGATATACCTATTGATATAAAATTTATTTTATTTTTTTAAAACAGAACATGCATTTTTCAAAAACTTCAGCGATTGAACTCAGCGTTCGTTTCTGTAAACAGTCTTTTTTTAAATTTTTTTTTTTTTAACGGATATCTTCTCTTCCCATCTATGTCGCTCTTTGATGAAGACCAACTTATCGATTTGGTCGAAACAGTACTGTCAGCAATTACATAACAAACATCATATGTTTTTTCATAATGTTAAATTTCATACTGTCGGATTAATTTCCATCTATTTTTCATATTTGTCAAATGAAAAAACATTATATCTGGGACTTTTACACCTTGAAGACTTTCATCTATAACTACGGACTTATCAACGCCACAAGTAAATTTTGGAACTCTAACATCTTTTTTCAAATTACCATGTGGACTTGTATATTTTTTAACAGCTGAAAAATATATACTATACTATTTTGATACCCACTTTACATTTTTATATAAACTTTTACAACAAACTCTTTTGAGTTTTTCTATAAACTATAATGCTTCTGATTTTTTTAAAAATTAAAAATAAAATTTATTTTATTTTTTTAAAACAGAACATGCATTTTTCAAAAACTTCAGCGGTTGAACTCAGCATTCGTTTCTGTAAACAGTCTTTTTTTTTTTTTTTAACGGATATCTTCTCTTCCCATCTATGTCGCTCTTTGATGAAGACCAACTTATCGATTTGGTCGAAACAGTACTGTCAGCAATTACATAACAAACATCATATGTTTTTTCATAATGTTAAATTTCATACTGTCGGATTAATTTCCATCTATTTTTCACACCTATTGGTATATACAGAAGAAAAAGATATGAACAGAATGAGATAGATCAAGCCTTTATCATTACTGTATAAATTTGTAGTTAGAGCAACAGGGAGCCAGTTAAGAAAAAAGCTACAAATATTTAAGTTGAATATATTATGGGCTTCTCTTGTGGAATGCCTGTTTATTAAGCCCAATGTATATATTAAAAAACTGTTTGTCCATACCAAATGATAATCAATGTACATATCCATTTACCTCAGAGCCCGCCGCATCTGCATACTGAAACACTTACATAGAGAACACTTTCCAAAACCTCTCATATCCTAAATCATTTACACAATATGCTAAAGCTATTATTACATGCTGGCATATAGAGGGCAAGAAGAGAATCATGTATAATGTTAGACAGGGATTGGTCTGTTGTTGACTTAATTAAAACAAGGAATATCTAAGTATAAATATTGTGTCCATAACATAAATAGAAAAAAATCCTTTAGGAAATGAAAGTTGATAATCTCAGCGTTAGTATAATAATAGATTAGTATCAAATTGCTGCTATAAACTCTGTTGCAATGGCATATGTAAATTATCCAAAAGTGTTCAATATATTAAAAACATAGAACAATAACAATAATAATATTAGTAATAGAGAGGAAAAGAGTTAAGGGTCTACCATGGTTTCAATACAAAGGATTACATCAGGACCCTACTAATTTATTTAGACTGAGAGAGAATTCAGCTAGTTTTGTTATCCATAGTTGAAATTGACGATTTTTTTTTAAATTTTAAAATCTCGGAAAATATGCAGCATATCATCACATATTTTTTAACTTAGACTTTTTCTAAGATAAAATCCAGGGCTATCTTTTGTTAAATTTTCAAGTTAGTCAAGAATATTGACAGACATGTAAAACTGACCTTGAAATTTTTAAGGTAGTAAAAAATTCAATTAAACTTAAATAAAATACATTTTTTGCATCAATTCAAAGAAAAATATTTTTTTCAAAACTATGAAAAAAAAAGATGCTACATTATTCATTATTGAGTTTTAAGAAAATTTTAAAATCACTTTTTTAGGGTATTGAATTTATATTTTTTAAATTTTTCTATATATTCTTCAGGATATGATCTTTCAAGAAATGTAAAAATTAGGGACCGGGAATTTTTTCTTCTTCAAATGGTCAATTCAGAATGTGGGGGTCACATTCTGAATTGATAAAAAGTTTTTTTTAAAAGTTTCTTTAATAAAATAAGCTAATCATTATCAAATTAAGTTGCTGGAAAATAATTTCATTAAAATTGGACAATTCCCTGATTTTTGGTAATTGTTTTAAAATTAAGAAAAAAATATTATCTCTCTTAGCAACCCTTGAATATCCCTATATATTAAAAGTATATTATTTTAAAAAATAGAAATATTGACAAAGACTGAAGGGTTTTACGTCTCGAGGGTGGGGGGTGTTAGGCATTGTGTTTTGTAGAAATTAAATTCCTCAAAACAAAAAAATAAAACAAAAAACTTTTTTTAAAATATGAAATGCCTAGATTTAAGTTTTAAATTTCATAATTTTAGATTCTAAAAACAAATATCTATTTAATAACAAGCCTACTTTAGAATTGCTATCTAATAATTTTTAGAAAAAATCAATTGAAAAGTTAGGTCCCACCATTTTTAACAAAACAAATATCAATGTACAATTTCTTCACTGATAATCTAAAATATATATAAACTAAAGAGTAAAAAACAAAAATCCAAAATTTTTTTTTTTTTTAACATTTAATTTTCAGATTTTCAGTACTTATTTTCTACAAGAGGTGCTCCTTTAATTAGTTTTTAAAAATAGGGGGGGGGGGGCGTGTCAAAATTAAGTGACCTGAAAAAAATCAGAGTTTTAAATGATTCATTCATTTATAAATCAATATTAGAATCTGATAATTCCCTGATTTTTTTCTCAATCGAAGGGATTAAATTTATTTTGTAAAATACGTCTATGAGGTCAAAATTGACAGTATCTAATATTTGAAATTTGAATTTGTTTTGTAAAAATTCATTGAAAATATTTTAAATGGGGTGGGGGTTAAAATATCTAAATTGACTTGCACAACTGAGAAAATATCTGTTTGGCCGGAATTATGCCTGACAATTGTAAGTAAAAACAGTAAATTAAGTCAGTTAGAATCACCAATATTTTCCAGGAAGGAGTGGGGAGTTTGCTATTTACATCGTAAAAAGGACAGTTACTTTTTAACTGAGATGAAATTGACATTTGATGAAAAAAAAAAAAAACGAAAATTCTGTTCAAGCGCCATATGCTTGAAGCCTTACTTAGGGGTCTAGGGGTGGGGACCAACGTTTGTTTTTTAAAAAAAATTTCACTTTTCAGTGCTTTCAAAAATGTTTAATTAAAATTTTTTTAAATGAACATTAATTGTATGTAATTCTTAAATGTTAGTATTACGTTACTGAGTATTGTTTGTCTTTTTTAATTGATCATTTTCAGTTAATTGTGCATGCGTGAAAAAAAAAAAGATTTTAGCTCACTTCTTCCAGTAAACTTTATCTGAGCATTTTACTCAAAATTTCTTTTAAATAATGGTATTTGTAACAATAAAATTTAAATTATGTCAATTCAATTGTGGAAATGTTTTCATGTCGAATTTCTGTGAATATTAATTGATTAACTTACAGACAAAATATTAATTTAAAACAAATTCTAAGCCTTGCTGAAATATTTACATTTTTCTAAAAATTAAATCATTATTCAAGAAAATGTTAAAGTTACATGTTCTGAATTTTACGTCTTGTAAAGTGGAATATATTTTTTAAACCTTTAACTCTTTAACAATATTTAAAGTAGTCTGACTGACTTATTATTGTCTTGTTTATCTTCAATGTCACGTAAAAATAAATCAAAATATCGCTACATGATGAAAGCGAGACTTCATTGGATGAATTCAACAAGTACGCACCCAGTCAGAAACATTTTTACTGATTAATGAATATTCATAATTTGGGAAATCTTGCGTAGATTTGGCAAGCATTAAAAATAAAAACAACAAAACACTGCCCTTGTTATTTTACTAGTTACATATGTTTACTGTAACAATAACATTAATTTTGTCTCAGATAATTTAAATTTTCCAGGACAAAATACAAAATTTTTCCAGGATTTTTGACAAAAAACACCCCTTTTTCAGGTTTTCCAGTACTGGAGAATTTACATTTTATTTTCCAGATTTTCCAGGACGCATGTGGGAACCCTGGGTTATCTATTATTTCATCATCATGTTTTTTAATAATCCTTTATATATTATCTGTGCGAGAGAAACTAATTTTTAAATTGTTCTTGTATGAAATTCAATATATGTGGTTGACTGGAAAGTGTTAACTACATTTAAAAATTAGTATTATCTGCGTTATTTGGACTATTGTCTCCATCTTAATTATTATTTGTACGTTTTGGCCGATATGCCCTCCGGCCTTTTTCAGGTATTTCTTGTCGGGCTTGGGAACCTTCTCAGACTCGAGAATCTTCTTTTCGAACTCGGGAACTTTCTTGTCGTAATTGGACACATGGCCTAGTGGATAAGGTAGTTAGGTTAAGACAGTTCTAAGTGACAGTTATCTCTGGATTCCAGGTTCAATCCTGAGTAGAGGCAGTAACATAGAAAAATAATTAACATAACTCCTACCCCAGCTATGGTTAGCGGAATGAGAACAGGATACCCCCGGGGACTAAATAAAGGGTTAGGTTCAAAGTTCTGTGATGGCTCCCGATTACGACAAGAAAGTTCCCGAGTTCGAAAAGAAGGTCCCCGAGTCTGACAAAAAATACCTGAAGAAGGCCGGAGGGCATATCGGCCGAAACGTTGTACACATAAAAATGAAGATGGGGACAATAAACTGAATAACGCAGATAATACTAATCAAGCCTCATCTCAAACATTCAGAGAAAAATAACATTTAAAAATACTTTACTGATTTTGGTTCTTACTTGTAAGTTGAATGGGGATTGTATCAGATAATCCTTCTATTTCTCATTCTATTTTTATTCTTTTTTGTTCTTATCTTGTGAATTGGTTTTATGCTCAATGTTAAATTTAAGCTTGCTTTTTGTGTATCCACTATCATATAATGCTTTATGGAGGCACATAGACTAATAGTTAGAGTCATAGAAACTGGACTCGTCAACCCAAATTCAATTCCTGGACGAAGCTGTTAGCATTCTACATGTTGCTAATACCCTTGTAAAAGGTATGAATCCAATTCTCCCTCCAGCTATGGAAAAATAGCAGGGCAGACTGGACACTTTAATCATGGCTAGATAACCAGTCTAGAAGGAAAACTGAATTCAAACCTGTTTAACTCTGCTTAAGAAATTGACCCAGTTTAAAATGTACAATAATTCAGGAATTATATACAGAGCAATACATTTAGTAAATAACAGTCATATTAGCAGTTATAAATACTCTACGGATCTACATATATACAAGGTTCCTGGTTTGATACCGGTCATCGCCAACTCAGCATATGAGTAGCACAGGACTGACGGAAACTGGAACTGAACTGCCAAAACTCTCTCCCAAACCGTGGCACAACTGGCAAATTTCGTCAGAACACTGGCTTAAATAATATTAGATCACTATGTGAAGTGAATCGGTTTATTTCGACCGACTCACTCAAAAATAGTTCCCACAAGAAATAGTACCTACCTAATTAGGAAGCAAACTGCGCCTTCTTTTCTCCAACCCTTTTTATTTGTCATCTGTTACTATCACTCACTTCTCACACCATCACCTTCAGGGCATTTGGTACTTTGTACTACTTTCATAATTGGGTTTTTCCCCAGAAACAATATGTCTGCTCTCAGTCTCACTCAACAGTGTCCATAAGACTCAGTCAGCATTGACCGTAACCTGTATGACCCAGACTAGCCTGTCGGTCACCCAATTACTTCAACAGATGTTTGTACTTTGAAATCTGTTGGAAATTTTTCGATTAATTTTCATGACAGGGGAATATTTTTAGAATCAGTATTTTTTTTTTTTAAATGAGCGAGAAATATTTTAGATTTAGTGTTTTGTAATTCGTCTGAATAAATAATCAAAAATAAATTTGCTAACATTATTTTTTTTATTAAAAATTGTAAGTGAAGAAAATTCACTTACAATTTTTAACCTTTTAGAATCCAATTGCTACCAGCCATCATATCATAGTCATAGCCAGAATATTAAGACCCTGAGCCACTGCATTCTAGCACATATATGATAAAAAGGCTTGGGGCTTGTGACAATCATATATGTGCTAGAGTTTGATGTGACCTCTCCAACTGTCCATCTAGCCTAAGTAAAGACTAAAGTAGAGTGTTGCATGTCACATATAAATTATACACACCATATACTATGCGAATCTTTATTTCTTAGTGATATAAAACACATGGCAAGATTTTAAACGAATTAATAACACTGGTAAACTTTAATAGAAATATCATTAATAAGATGCTAATTAAGATTAAATAATTATTATTCAATAATTATTGAGAATATAACATAAATAACTAAGGGAATTGTGATGATGTTAAAGTCAGACAAATATATAATCTCTATTATGATAAGATTATTATTTTCAATTTGTGCTGTTTCCTTTGTGTTTGTTTGGGATTATGAAGAAAAAAAAATGGGAAAATCTAAATGGATTAATATTCTACTCCTGACCGGCAAAGATTTCTCATAAAACCGAGAAATCCAGACTCCATTACTTCCTCATCAGTTGAGCCATTGCAATGAAGCCTCGTTGTTAATGTATTTTTGGTTAAGTTCTTCCCTGCTCTGTTTTTTTTTTCAATTTTTTTTGTTTATCTAGTTCCTTCTTTCTGAATTCCTCTTACTTCTTTCTTCCAATCAGGGTTGCTAGATTGTCATAGTCCTCTACAGTGTTCTTCAGCATGTCTCCATTGAAGATTTCAACAAGTTTTGTGATTGAAATCAATTGGGATAGGCATTTATTTAGATGGTCATTTATCATTTCCATTCTTTTATCCATGGATCTCTTGATTTACAGCCCCATGCTTAATATTGTGCTTCAATATGCATGTCTCCAGTTCTCTGTTTAAATACTCTCCCCTCTTCTTTCTTACAATCAGAGTTACTGGATTGTTGCTGTCCTCTGTAATGTTCTTCAGTGTGTCTGCACTAAAGTTTTCTGTGAGTTTTGTAGTTGATTTCTGTTGGGAAAGACATTTATTTAAATGGTTATTTACCATTTCCATTGTTTTATCCATAGATCTCTTGACATAGAGCCCCATCAATGTGTTTTCGCATGTGACTATTCAAATTTGAACGCCAAGTAAATGCTGATCCACATATTTCACAAGAAAAAGGTTTCTCCCCAGTGTGTGTTCGGATGTGTCCTTTCAAATGATAACTTGTTGAAAATGTTGATCCACATATTTCACAAGAAAAAGGTTTCTCTCCAGTGTGTGTTCGCACGTGTCTTGTCAAAGCAGAATTTATTGAAAATGCTGATCCACATATTTCACAAGAATATGGTTTCTCTCCAGTGTGTGTTCGCATGTGAATATTCCTTCGAGTACTTGAAGAAAATGCTGATCTACAGACTTCACAGGAATATGGTTTCTCTCCAGTGTGTGTTCGCATGTGAATTTTCACTTGTTTACTTGAAGAAAATGCTGATCCACAGACTTCACAGGAATATGGCTTCTCCCCAGTGTGTTTTCGTAGGTGAACTTGCAACTTGAAATTTGTTGTAAATGCTGATTCACATACTTCACAAGTAAATGGTTTCTCACAGTGTTTTCGCATGTGTCCGTTCAAACTTCTACTAGTACAAAATGCCATTGAACATACTTTACAAGAAAAAGGTACCCATCCTTTGTGTGTCTGCATGTGTTCTGTCAGTAGGGAACTGCTAGAAAATACTGATTCACAGACTACACAAGAAAATGCTTTCTCTTTTGTGTGAATTTGCTCATGCATTTTCAAACTTGATATATCTGGAAATGTGGATTGACAAAATTTGCAAATGTTTGTTTCCATATCTGTTTTGAATTCAAGGAAAAATACTCCTCTCCCTAATGAAGAAAACTTGGCTTTCACTAGAGTCTATTTTCACAGTTGTTCTTTGAAATATGAATTTTTATTAAATCCTCATGTACTGAATTGTAACAAAACATTTGTTTAAAACTGTTCTTCCCCAATACTGTTGATGTCTGTGAATGAAGAGAAATAAAGTATGATTTAAAAAATGCAAAACAGGAGACTCATTATTTGCAATTATGGTATTATTATCCATTTATATTTCAAGTAAGTGCAACACATCATATATAATTTAAGTGATGGATAAAATTTGTAAACTTTTATTATTATACAAATAATGAAATATATCTCATGGAATTCTAATTTTAATATTAAACATATGAGAAATAACTTATCTACAACAAGAGTAGAATGTAGGTAACAAAATATTTAGGAAGAAAATAACATTTTATTTAAACTGGAAAAGAAAATCACACTGAAATAATTTAAATTATTTATACACTTTGAGTATCACAAGAGAAATGCAGCTGATATCATGCTTTAATATGCACACATAAACCACAGCCATTTCCCTGAAAATCAACATTCAACATGGATTTTATACTTTTCTAAAATTCTTTTATTATTGTTATGATGTTTGAAATGTTACTGGTGTTATTAGGAACAGAATTAAAATAAAAACAAATTCAAGTGAGAGTTTTTTTCATTGCTTTTAAAAAGTTTCAGCAAACTAGTTCTTTATACCACAATTAATACTACTACTACTACAACTGGTAATCTGAATATTAGTTACATAAATGAGAGTATCCTCCCCTTGTTTGTTTCACTTTGAGGAAGCCATGTTTTGGTTGGCTATTTTCATTTCACCATAAATCTACACTGAAAATACGAATTTGTTTGAGTCAATACAACTGCATGTTTAAACAGAAAAATATCATTAAATGTGTTCTTAATTGTGCTTACGCATTATTTGAAATGAACTTAATTGTTATTAAGAACACATTTTATGATATTTTTGGTTTAAAACATGCAGTTGTATTGATTCAAACAAATTCGTATTTTTGAAAACATACAGCTTCCTCAAAGTGAAACAAACAAGTGGAGGTTACTCTCATTTATGTAACTAATGTTCAGATTACCAATGTTCTTTATTGGAATTTTATTCATTTTAAAGAAACATTAAAAAGTTCAAAGTGAGTCCAGTGGGTTTAACTTTAAAGATATTTCTCCAAATCAGTTGTATTGGACACTGAGTTTACAACCATCTTTGCACAGATATATCTCAAGTAAAATAAAATTTTGAACCATAAGAAAATCTGTAGAAATTATCTTAGCAAAATGAGAGAGGACACAAAGTCACAATATAGTATGTTACTACAGAGGTGCAGTCAGCACCAGCCGACAGGGCTACAACCAGTAGTATAAATAGGCTGTACCGCAAAAGTCAAATCCTCTTTTCTCTTAAGACTCTCCAGATATCAGAGGTAACACTAGAATGACAATGTCACATTAAAAAAAAAATTGTTCCCTTAAAAAAAAAGTGTAAAAATTATCTTAGCATAACAGCACAGGACACAAAGTCATAATCCAGTACATTACAACAGTTGCCAAATAAAATTGAATCTATTTTGTTATGAATACAGACACAAAGACAAAGGCCAGTTTGGTATTATGAAATCATAGTAAATTGAACCCCTAATTTTCAGTTTCTTAATACGACAGGAAAATAAAAAGTTCTGCAATCCTATTAGGACCATCAAAGTGAACAAGTACAAATATGTATGCTGAAAATTTATATGCATTCACCGACGTTAATGATGCCATTATATTGATGGAATCAGTAGTTATTTAATGTTTTGATATATTTTCAATACATTTTTTTTTTCAAATCTAGTAAATCATTCTGATAGTTAAAATATTATCAATTCTATGACTACTTTTTCTTTTTTTAAATTTAAACCAGTAAAATTTACTTAAAGCTTATTAGAATATTTTGAACTGTATTCCTCTTGGAACTATGAAAATGCACAAGTACCAATTACACTGGGAAACAATTTCTAGAGATTTTTTTCTAATCTAGTTAGTAATTCTGATAGTCAAAATATTGTCACTTCTAGGGACTATTTTTTTTTTAAATCCAAATGAGAAAAATGTACTAAAAAATTATTACAATATATTGAATATATTTTTTGAGATTTTGATATTGGTTTTAATTAAAAGACAATAACAAAAAAATTAGTTGATTCGAGTAAAACATTTTTTTTTTTTAAATTGAAAATGTTAACTAAACTACAATCCTCTTGGGACCATAAAAATGCAAAAGTACGAAATATAATTCTATCGAATTGTCAGCTGGAACTTTATATACACACACAGAAGTTAATGAGGACACCATTTTAATGGAATTTCTAACAATGATTTTTATAGAAAAATACAAAAAAATTATTACATTTTCTTTTGAGTCTTGAGAAAATCTCAAGGAATGATTTAAAATATTATTAACATTTTGGACCAAGTCATTAATAAGCAACCTAGGTGAGACCTAGATTCAAAAGGATATGTTTTGCTTTTCACCATCAAATTCCGGTTGTTTGTTAACAGACGATTTTTAGATGGACTTTTTTTCGTTATTTCATATTGAAGTTGTTACTTCAGTAGCAATTTTTTTTAAGTCATAAAACTATAAACGAAAGAAATGTTTTTATATTAAAGACATTTTTTTTTACTTATTTTATGTTGTTGTTATTAATTCAATAGCAAACTTTAAACCAAGGGACACGTTTAACACAGGAATGGTTAAAGCTATAAAAAGTATATTATAAGGTTGTAATAATAACCCTTAACCCTAATTCTAACCCCAGCAAAATCTTTTTTTGAATAAATACTTTTTAATTTTGAACTAATATTGTTATTGTTGTTTTTGTTTTTTGTTTTAATTATGAACCTTTAAACGAAAGATATGTTTTTATATTAAAATAGTTTTATTTACTCAGAAGAGAAATGCTGATATGTTTATCTAAATAAAAATTGTTATTACAAAGTATTTTTTAGGTTTATTTAAATAAAAGGATGTTGTTAAGAAATGGTATTACACTATTTATAAATTTTATTTTTCATGTGTCTCTATGTGGATTCCTATCTGAAATATTATTGTTATAATGTCAATAACAATTTTAATTAATTGTTGGTTGAAAGTTATTTTTTAACATATACTAACAACAACATAAAATAACTTTTTTTTATTAACTATCCGTAGAGGCACATGGAAAATAAATAAACATGTATTTCGTTTTAAATTTTATTAAAAAAAAATAACAATATTAGTTTATCTTTAGTGTAAAATTAATTTTTTCACATATGCTAACAACAACTACATGAAATAACTATTTTTTTAATCAAAATCAAAAACTATTTTAGTATAAAATTGTGACTGGTTTTTATTGGCTGTTGATTTTGTAACTAACAACCAGTGAAAAGCAAAATTCACTTCCTTTCAAAACTGATCTGGGCTAGGGTGCCTATTGGTGACTTGGTGCAATATTTCTCTCAATGAATTATTTTCTGATGTGATGTATTGTTTTTTAAAGATATGATCTGTTTTTAAAAATCTTTCAAAATGACTCTAAAGGATTATACAAAATTAATTTGAAGAATGTCCTTTTTGAAATAAGGTCCTTTAACAACATAATTAGAGTCTAAATAACCTCATGATAGTCTTTTTAAAATCCTGTGAAATTAAATCAAATAGCCTTTTCGCTTTAATGAAGTGTCTTTTCATTATTTTTATTGTTCATTTTGTTTCTATTGATAATAGAGATTTGGTGTGTATTTGTCTGTAACCACAACTATATCACTGCTTACATCACAGTACCCAAAATCGCTAATACATAGAATAAAGAACAAACCTGTATCTTTTTATTTAATTTATCCTTTTTAAATATTCAGTATCAATATCAATAAAATAAATAAAAGCTGTTTGTTATAATTCAATTAAATCCTTTACATTGTAATAATGAAAATTCAAATAAATCAACTATGAAATTAATTAAAAAGTTGTATTATTACTTTAAATGGAAAAATTTATTTGCGAAATTTGTAATCAAATTTTAGAATTATTTTTTTTATTCACACTCTTTTTTCCAGTAAGATGTTAACAAAAAGTTTACAAATAAATAAACACCTACGATTATGTGAAAAATATTCAAAGTAATTATTCAATTAATAATTAATAGATGCACGCAACATTTTATTTGAGTGGGACAGAACTAATTTTCCATTTCAAATTGTTTTATATTTTTACTCCTTTAATTAATTTGATGATTTTACTTATTCATACCATCCTCTGACACAGAATTTTTAACTCCCACCCACTGAGGCAATATCTTACAAAAATTAATTTTTAGACCGCCTGAAGTGAGTTTTTTTCTAGTTCCTCTAATAAAATAATTGTTTAAAATAGTTTTAAAAAGATTTGAGGGAAATTTAATCGGTTAACACTGACCAAAGATTTTGAGGGGGACTTTGTTGATAAAGAAAAACAGTTTTCTCGTTTATTCCTACCATAAAATAAACTGAACCCTCATTTTATGTCCGTGTTTTTGCAATAAATGTTTTATTTTTCTTGCACCCTTTATTTTACAATACAAAATATATTTTCTTTATTCATTTCAATATTCACTTCAATGTGTATATTCTATAGGTACCACCAAACCGTTTAGGCCATCTTGAATAAAACGGAAATAGATATTTCCGAACTTTGTTTATAAAAAATCTCGTAAAAAAAAGATCGTACAGGATTGTTACAAAGAAAAATAGTTAATTCAAAGATCAAATTATCCGATTGGGAAAAATTACATCGTTATCTTAAAAAATAAACAAACCTATCCATATTACATGTGAAAGGTAATTTTCAGGATGCGATTTAGAGAGAAAGAAATACATATTATTACCCTCTTACGGTTATGCATCTAAGTACAGATGGGTGTAACGGACAAACTTTTTTAGCCAAATTTTTTCTATTAAAATGAATAAAATCTTTAAAAACTTTAATATTACAATTTAAAATGAATAAAATCTTTAAAAACTTTAATATTACAATTTACTATGAATAAAAACTTGAAAAACTTTAATCTTAAAATTTCGCAGTGAAATTGACGTTAAAAAATGACTTCGGTTTTAGTATTAATTCTTAAAATCGAAAATAAAATGAAAATTTGAATATTTTTTCTAAGAGAAAAACTGATAAAACAATTATTCAATGTATTATTATTATTCTAATAGGTCGTAAAAGTTAAATAAAATATTTTTTTACGCTCAGAAAAACAAACTTTAGTTACCGAGAAGCGTCTTGTCATATGTCAGTTTTGCTCTTCCGTACATTCTAAGAATCACACATTACTATTCAACAATAAAAATTACAAATTCTTTTAAAAATATTAATCGAGCACGGACCAACTTTTAGTTCACCTGAATTATAAAATTCATATTTTTAAATATCCGTGAAAAATTCGATTTTTTTCCGCAGAAAAAAAAATTTAAATTTATTTCATGCAGAAAATAAAAATATTTAATCACACAAAAGATTGAAAATCTCGTAAAAATTAATTTCTTAAAAAAATTTTTTTTTTTTAAATTTAATAGAATATAGTACATACCAATTACATAAGCAAAAAAAAGTTTTTAAATATTAATATTATGACATTTTTTTGCACTTTTTATTTCCGATTTCATTAATTTTTCCTAAAAAAAAACTATAGTTTGGTACGTTAGACAATTTCATTGATATAGTTAGTCAGCCTTTTATCTTTATAGAAAAAAAAGTACCAAATTTTTTTTATCTCATAAAATAAAATAGCCCCCCCCCTATTTTATTTTATGAGATAAAAAAAATGACGTGGAAAAAAATTTGGTACTTTTTTTTCTATAAAGATAAGAGGCTGACTAACTATATCAGTAGACCCCGTAAAAAAATATTTTCCCTAATATATTTTAGAAAAAA
This sequence comes from Doryteuthis pealeii, assembly GCA_023376005.1. Lineage (NCBI taxonomy): Eukaryota > Metazoa > Mollusca > Cephalopoda > Myopsida > Loliginidae > Doryteuthis > Doryteuthis pealeii. Next base: position 100,070,004 of record CM042151.1, read on the forward strand.
ACTATTTCAGATGTATTTACATCCAATGATAAACATTTATGGAAATTTTCGTGAGAATCGGACCATTAATTGATTTTTCATAGAATTTTTAAAATATACTTTTATCGTAACTTGTTTTTAGCTACGTTAAATTTCAGTTGATTTAACAGTGCAAAAATGAAAACATTGTTTTTCAATCATAATTTTCATTATTTTCGTAAGCTGATAAAAAATTTAAAAAATCATCAGGAGTTTATTTAATGTTTTTTCTTTCGAATGGAAAAATTTTTTCAAGAAAATATTATTTTTTCTGCAAGTTTCATTGTGTTAAATGTAGGGTGGGTAAATTGCACAGGGTCAAATTGGTGGTACCTAATATTCTAAAAGTTTTTATTTTGTGTTAATGGTTAGTTTTAAAGTGGAGGTTCGTTTTTACACTTCAACTTTTTACTCGTAAATTCCTACCATAAAATGCCCAAGCCTAATTTTATAGTAGGAATGTACCAGTAAAAAGTTGAAGATTACCTTTTGTTGTTGTTATTGCTTTTCTTTTTGGCTTTGGTACTCTAAAATAAACAAAATTACGGTCATAAAAGGAGGATCCAATTTATGCCTAAATTGTAAAACGAACCCCCACTTTAAAACTAAACATTCTCACAAAATAAAAACTTTTAGAATATACACATTGATATGAATATTAAAATAAATAAATAAAATATATTTAGTGTTATAAAATAACGGGTGCAAGAAAAATAAAACATTTATTGCAAAAACACGGACATAAAATGAGGGTTCCGTTTATTTTATGGTAGGAATAAACGAGAAAACTGTTCTTCTTTACCACTTTGTTTATGTCTCCCCCACCAATTAACACGGATAATAGCGATAAGGAAATATGAATTAAAAAATAATTTAGTCAGTTTTCAAAAGATGACAAATGAGTATTGTCACATATTAAAAAATATTTAACTTTTTCGTCAGTAGAAAACAAAGTATTTTTTTTTTTTTTTTTTTTTTTTTTTTTTTTTTTGGTAAAGCGAAATTGATATATCAATTAAATGTTGAGAGGAATTAAGATTTTTTTAAATAATTGAATCGTTTTCAACAGATTCCAGAGATTTTTTTTATATTAATAAAATATTGTTAGAAATTTTTCAAAATCACTTCTTCGTTAATGGAATAAAAAGCTTTTCCTGAAAATTAGGTATTTTTTTATTTTGTAAAGAAAAATAATATCAGAACCTTATACTTACTTCATTCTCTTTTCTTTCGTTTTTTTATTTTTTTCACCTTAGGGCTATATAATATTTAAAATAAAACTGATGTTTTCAGCTTGAATGGTGGAATTACAATAAGTCGTCCATTTGCAATAAATACAGAAATTTTTCCTTAACAGCGGTAAACAAGGGAGGTAATTCTGATGTTTTTCTAATTTAGTAAATATTAATTTTCATCTGCATGTCCGTATGAAACTACAAAAATAAAACAATTAAATTATTATTACAAAGTGAATATTATTTTGTGTAAAGATATTTGAAAATTAAAATATTGTAGTGACCAACTTACCTGACTCAAAGCGTCCTTGATGCCTGGCCTGCAAAATGTGTCATGGTAGAAGTAATGTATTTGGAGCGGTACGCCACTGTACTCACTAGGTACCACCAATTTGACCCTGTGCAATTTACCCCCCCCCCTTACATTTAACACAATGAAACTTGCAGAAAAAATATTTTCTTGAAAAAAATTTTTTTCTTTTTTTCTATAAAGATAAGAGTATGAATAACTATATCAATGAAATTTTATGAATGTACGAGGTCTAGTTTTTTGAGGAAAAATTAATGAAATCGGAAATAAAAAGTGCAAAACAATGTCATAATATTAATATTTGAAAACTTTTTTTTGCTTTTATAATTGGTATGTACTATATTCTATTAAATTATCAACAAAAAAATTTTTTTTTTAAGAAATTAATTTTTACGAGATTTTCAATCTTTTGTGTGATTAAATATTTTTATTTTCTGCGTGAAATAAATTAAATTCTTTTTTTTCCTGCGTCAAAAATTCGAATTTTTCACGGATATTTAAAAATATGAATTTTATAATTCAGGTGAACTAAACATTGGTCCGATACGAGCTCGATTAATATTTTTAAAAGAATTTGTAATTTTTATTGTTGAATAGTAATGTGTGATCCTTAGAATGTACGGAAGAGCATTGCTGACATATTTGTTTTTACAAAGAGACGAGACGCTTCTAAGTAACCGCACTTTGTTCCTGTTAGGCTGACAGTGTTAGCGTGAAAAAAATTATTTTATTTAACTTTTTTCAATAATTAAAATAAAAAGTAAGTATAATATGTAGCTGTCACTGTTTTTAGGCTGATTCCAGCAGTAAACAAATTTTGCCTTGTCATTGGCATCATGTCCGGTTTTAGGCCTCCCCTTCCCACTCCCTCCTCCAACCCCAAATAAAGTACCCCTTGACCCTGATCACCCTCATGGTAAAAATGGTTACCTTATAAAAAATAGTTCTTGGGTTTTTTAATAACCCCTATTATATGTGTAAGTGCATTTTCTGAGATTGTTTGGAGTGCTTATTTTGCCTTTGTGTTTTATGATGTAGGTACCACCAATTTGACCCTGTGCAATTTACCCCCCCTACATTTAACACAATGAAACTTGCAGAAAAATTAACATTTTCTTGAAAATTTTTTTTTCCATTCGAAAGAAAAAACATTAAATAAACTCCTGATGATTTTTTAAATTTTTTTATCAGCATACGAAAATAATGAAAATTATGATTGAAAAACAATGTTTTCATTTTTGCACTGTTAAATCAACTGAAATTTAACGTAGCTAAAAACAAGTTACGATAAGAGGATTTTTAAAAAAATTCTATGAAAAATCAATTAATGGTCCGATTTTCACGAAAATTTCCATAAATGTTTACCATTGGATGTAAATACATCTGAAATAGTTTTTTTCTAAAATATATTAGGGGAAATATTTTTTTACGATGCTATTTTATTTTATGAGATAAAAAAAAAATGATGTGGAAAAAAAATTTGGTACTTTTTTTCTATAAAGATAAGAGTCTGAATAACTATATCAATGAAATTGTCTAACGTACCGAATTATAGTTTTTTTAGGAAAAAATAATGAAATCGGAAATAAAAGTGCAAAAAAATGTCATAATATTAATATTTGAAAACTTTTTTTTTTATGTAATTGGTATGTACTATATTCTATTAAATTGTCAAAAAAAAAAAATTTTTTTTTAAGAAATTAATTTTTACGAGATTTTCAATCTTTGTGTGATTAAATATTTTTATTTCTGCGTGAAATAAATTAAATTTTTTTTTTTCCTGTGGAAAAAAATCAAAATTTCACGGATATTTAAAACATGAATTTTAGAATTCAGGTGAACTAAAAGTTGGTCCGATCCGTGCTCGATTAATATTTTTAAAAGAATTTGTAATTTTTATTGTTGAATAGTAATGTGTGATTCTTAGAATGTACGGAAGAGCAAAACTGACATATGACGAGACGCTTCTCGGTAACTAAAGTTTGTTTTTCTGAGCGTAAAAAAATTTTTTATTTAACTTTTACGACCAATTAGAATAAAAATAATATATTGAAATATTGTTTTATCTGTTTTTCTCTTAGAAAAAATATTCAAATTTTCATTTTATTTTCGATTTTAAGAATTAATACTAAAACCGAAGACATTTTTTAACGTCAATTTCACTGCGAAATTTTAAGATTAAAGTTTTTCAAGTTTTTATTCATAGTAAATTGTAATATTAAAGTTTTTAAAGATTTTATTCATTTTAATAGAAAAAATTTGGCTAAAAAAGTTTGTCCGTTACACCCATCCGTACTTAGATGCATAACTGTAAGAGGGTAATAATATGTATTTCTTTCTCTCTAAATCGCGGCCTGAAAATTACCCTTTCGCACGTAATATGGATAGGTTTGTTTATTTTTAAGATAACGATGTAATTTTTTCCCAATCGGATAATTTGATCTTTGAATTAACTATTTTTCTTTGTAACAATCCTGTACGATCTTTTTTTTACGAGATTTTTTATAAACAAAGTTCGGAAATATCTATTTCCGTTTTATTCAAGATGACCTAAACGGTCTGGTGGTACCTAGAGTAACTCTCTGCTGTTTTGTGCAGTGAAATAGAAAAGGGTTTTAAATAAAAGATAAAGTCTTGGATTGAGTAGGAATTTTTGGTATTGTCAAGTCTAAAAAGAGTGCTGGCAAAATCTTTCTTTCCGTTGAGATGGTCATTTGAGCAAGTCAAGTTTTTTGAGGCTCCGATTGTGAGCAACTTTTGGCGGTATGTTTTGAAACCGCAATTCTTAGAACCACTAAGATATTGGTCCCTTTAATGTGCAAGTCCCTGAGTGCCAGCAAAGGTATTTAAGTCCTCCATTCTCTTCTCTGAAACTGCATTTATTTACATGTTGTTATTTTGGTTTAATTTGTAATTTCTCAAAATGAGAAATATCCTTTTTCCCCCTGTTAAATTATTGTTGTGCTTTTTTTGGGCATTTGAGTTCTACATACCCCAAACCCCCCTTCATATGTGTAATTTGTAATTCATAGTTTGTGCTTTAAATGTTTTTATAGTTGGAATTTTCTGTGTAATATTTGTCGATTTTATTGTATTTGTATTTCATTGTATTTTGTGTGATATTGTGACTTATTCGAATTTTCGTTTAATTCACAGTTTTCACGGCATTCACTGTATGAAAAAATAAAGAACTATTTTTGAACTACGGTGTTGTCTGTACGTCCTTGAGCGCACGGTGCGAAGCAACTTCTTTGTAAAGACACGGAAAGCCAAATTTGTTGTCAGCAAAATTGTGGGACTGCCATTAACATAATAGATTATTTTATCAGTTTTTCTCTTAGAAAAAATATTCAAATTTTCATTCCATACTTTTACGGGTTAAACGTAAAAGGGAAATAATTAGTAATTTTTCTGTCTATATTACGGTTTGAAAATTACCCTTTCGCATGTAATACGGGCAGGTTTGTTTATTTTTTAAGATAACGATGTAATTTTTCCCAATCGGATAATTTGATCTTTGAATTAACTATTTTTCTTTGTAACAACCCTGTACGATCTTTTTTTTTTACGAGATTTTTGATAAACAAAGTTCGGAAAAATCTATTTCCGTTTTATTCAAGATGGCATAAACGGTTTGGTGGTACCTAGTACTCACTCTGAATAAGAAATTTGAAGTATCAAGAAGTTGGAGAGGGCAGAGTAGTCTTTTATAAAAGTTGCAATGCATTATGGGTAGTCAGTTTGGCAATAAAAGTGACCCATTTTTTGCCTGAACGACTAAATCGTATTTCTCTTCAGTGACAGAGCGTCTGGGAGGAAAGAGAAAGAGAAAGAGAAAGAGAAGACGGTCGATTAGCAGATGGAAGGAGGAGGGTGAAAACAACACACAAAAGCGATTTTGCAATCTGGAGGTCCCTGGTTCAATCCCGTGTGTGGACGCCAAAGAGAAGCTGGTGAAAAATCTTCAAATATTCATAGAAATAACATTGAAATTCTACTTAAAACTTATAGGTACCACCAATAGACGTATTTTACAAAATCAATTTACTCCTGTTGATTGGGAAAAAAAAAATTACCAAAAATCAGAGAATTATCCAATTTTAAATAAGTTTTCTGTGTTGATTTATCAATGAATGGATTTTATGATGCATCAGTTATTTTATCTGCGTAAAGGAGCAACTTTGGTAGAAAATAAGTACTGAAAATCTGAAAATTAAATGTAAAAATTCTTCTTCAACTAACCTAGTGATTTATTATTTATAATATGTAGAAAATAGGAAAACAATATATTCAAGAAAAAACGAATTTATTCTAAATAGTGAAATCGACGTTAAAATGTTTTGGTTTCTATCAAACCTTTATCAGGAGAGAGAGAGAGAGAAAGGCTTTTTGATCAATTTTCTTTTAACATATTTGGTGATTTTTGTGATAGAATTCATTTTCTACAAGGAAAATATAACTCTGAATTTACTGTTTAAAGGAATTGTCAGATTATTATTACAACAATTTGTCTATCATTCTTCTAAACATTTTGTAATACAAATGAAATAAACAGTTTGTAATTGATGACACAAATTTTAATTTCTTAATAATTAAATGTTTCGATACAAAGGGAAATAACTTCATACATTATAAAATTAAATGTTACTCTCAACATGGTGGCTTTTAGCATCAGGAATGAAGGCATTCTTTGATTAGTTCAGGTACACAAGTGATTGATGAAACTTACGCAAAAAAATAGGTAGGACAGCTAAAGTGGCTACAGAGGAAAGAAGGTCTGAGAAGTTGTTGGTTCTGTTGCACCATTGCAGTTTTTGTTGTATTTTCTCTTTTTCTTCACTTTGAATATATGACTGTTCTTGAAGAGGGATGTGGTTTTAATGAGGATCTACCCCAAGTGTTTTCTCTTACCAACCTGGTCTGTCCACCATTGCTAAAATGGTTATAGAGAAAGAAGGTCTGAGAAGTTGTTGGTTCTGTTGCAGCATTGCAGTTTTTGTGGTATTTTCTCTTTTTCTTCACTTTGAATATATGACTGTTCTTGAAGAGGGATGTGGTTTTAATGAGGATCTACCCCAAGTGTTTTCTCTTGCTACCTGGTCTGTCACCATTGCTAAAATGGTTATAGAGAAAGAAGGTCTGAGAAGTTGTTGGTTCTGTTGCAGCATTGCAGTTTTTGTTGTATTTTCTCTTTTCTTCACTTTGAATATATGACTCTTATTGAAGAGGGATGTGGTTTTAATGAGGATCTATCCCCAAGTGTTTTCTCTTGCCAACCTGGTCTGTCCACCATTGCTAAAATGGTTATAGAGAAAGAAGGTCAGAGAAGTTGTTGGTTCTGTTGCAGCATTGCAGTTTTTGTTGTATTTTCTCTTTTCTTCACTTTGAATATATGACTCTTATTGAAGAGGGATGTGGTTTTAATGAGGATCTACCCCAAGTGTTTTCTCTTACCAACCTGGTCTGTCCACCATTGCTAAATGGTTATAGAAAAGAAGGTCAGAGAAGTTGTTGGTTCTGTTGCAGCATTGCAGTTTTTGTTGTATTTTTCTCTTTTTCTTCACTTTGAATATATGACTCTTATTGAAGAGGGATGTGGTTTTAATGAGGATCTATCCCCAAGTGTTTTCTCTTGCCAACCTGGTCTGTCCACCATTGCTAAAATGGTTATAGAGAAAGAAGGTCAGAGAAGTTGTTGGTTCTGTTGCAGCATTGCAGTTTTTGTTGTATTTTCTCTTTTTCTTCACTTTGAATATATGACTCTTATTGAAGAGGGATGTGGTTTTAATGAGGATCTATCCCCAAGTGTTTTCTCTTACCAACCTGGTCTGTCCACCATTGCTAAAATGGTTATAGAGAAAGAAGGTCAGAGAAGTTGTTGGTTCTGTTGCAGCATTGCAGTTTTTGTTGTATTTTCTCTTTTTCTTCACTTTGAATATATGACTCTTATTGAAGAGGGATGTGGTTTTAATGAGGATCTATCCCCAAGTGTTTTCTCTTGCCAACCTGGTCTGTCCACCATTGCTAAAATGGTTATAGAGAAGAAGGTCAGAGAAGTTGTTGGTTCTGTTGCAGCATTGCAGTTTTTGTTGTATTTTCTCTTTTTCTTCACTTTGAATATATGACTCTTATTGAAGAGGGATGTGGTTTTAATGAGGATCTATCCCAAGTGTTTTCTCTTGCCAACTGGTCTGTCCACCATTGCTAAAATGGTTATAGAGAAGAAGGTCAGAGAAGTTGTTGGTTCTGTTGCAGCATTGCAGTTTTTGTTGTTTTTTTTCTTTTTCTTTCACTTTGAATATATGACTCTTATTGAAGAGGGATGTGGTTTTAATGAGGATCTATCCCCAAGTGTTTTTCTCTTACCAACCTGGTCTGTCCACCATTGCTAAAATGGTTATAGAGAAAGAAGGTCAGAGAAGTTGTTGGTTCTGTTGCAGCATTGCAGTTTTTGTTGTATTTTCTCTTTTTCTTCACTTTGAATATATGACTCTTATTGAAGAGGATGTGGTTTTAATGAGGATCTATCCCCAAGTGTTTTCTCTTGCCAACCTGGTCTGTCCACCATTGCTAAAATGGTTATAGAGAAAAGAAGGTCAGAGAAGTTGTTGGTTCTGTTGCAGCATTGCAGTTTTTGTTGTATTTTCTCTTTTCTTCACTTTGAATATATGACTCTTATTGAAGAGGGATGTGGTTTTAATGAGGATCTATCCCCAAGTGTTTTTCTCTTGCCAACCTGGTCTGTCCACCATTGCTAAAATGGTTATAGAGAAAGAAGGTCAGAGAAGTTGTTGGTTCTGTTGCAGCATTGCAGTTTTTTGTGTATTTTCTCTTTTTCTTCACTTTGAATATATGACTCTTATTGAAGAGGGATGTGGTTTAATGAGGATCTATCCCCAAGTGTTTCTCTTGCCAACCTGGTCTGTCCACCATTGCTAAAATGGTTATAGAGAAAGAAGGTCAGAGAAGTTGTTGGTTCTGTTGCAGCATTGCAGTTTTGTTGTATTTTCTCTTTTTCTTCACTTGAATATGACTCTTATTGAAGAGGGATGTGGTTTTAATGAGGATCTACCCAAGTGTTTTCTCTTACCAACCTGGTCTGTCCACCATTGCTAAAAATGGTTATAGAGAAAGAAGGTCAGAGAAGTTGTTGTTCTGTTGCAGCATTGCAGTTTTTGTTGTATTTTCTCTTTTTCTTCACTTTGAATATATGACTCTTATTGAAGAGGGATGTGGTTTTAATGAGGATCTACCCCCAAGTGTTTTCTCTTGCTAACCTGGTCTGTCCACCATTGCTAAAATGGTTATAGAGAAAGAAGGTCTGAGAGTTGTTGGTTCTGTTGCAGCATTGCAGTTTTTGTTGTATTTTCTCTTTTTCTTCACTTTGAATATATGACTCTTATTGAAGAGGGATGTGGTTTTAATGAGGATCTATCCCCAAAGTGTTTTCTCTTGCCAACTGGTCTGTCCACCATGCTAAAATGGTTTATAGAGGAGAAGGTCTGAGAAGTTGTTGGTTCTGTTGGCATTGCAGTTTTTTTGTATTTTCTTCTTTTTCTTCACTTTGAATATATGACTCTTATTGAAGAGGGATGTGGTTTTAATGAGGATCTACCCAAGTGTTTTTCTCTTACCAACCTGGTCTGTCCACCATTGCTAAAATGGTTATAGAGAAGAAGGTCAGAGAAGTTGTTGGTTCTGTTGCAGCATTGCAGTTTTTGTTGTATTTTCTCTTTTTTTCACTTTGAATATATGACTGTTCTTGAAGAGGGATGTGGTTTTAATAGGATACCCAAGTGTTTTTCTTACCAACCTGGTCTGTCCACCATTGCTAAAATGGTTATAGAAAAAGAAGGTCAGAGAAGTTGTTGGTTCTGTTGCAGCATTGCAGTTTTTGTTGTATTTTCTCTTTTCTTCACTTTGAATAAATGACTTTTCTTGTCAACTAGGCATATCCAACATTGGTATTTATTTCACAGGAAATGAAAAACTGTCCAGGAAGTATTAAAAATACAAGGAATTAAAAAAAAACTTTAATGCAATTTGTTTAAAATATTCCAGTTGAGATTTTTATAAAAAGTTAAAAAAGTTAAAAAACAGGCTTAAATAGTGACACTAACATCCGACATCCGAGTCCATCGCACAGTCTAGTGATTTACATGCTCAGGCCATGACTCACGATCAGGAGGATGTGAGTTCAATCTCCAGAATCACCTGTGATATCATTTACATGCTAAAAACTGTTGTACATGCTTTGAACCACTATGTGCGTGATTTCTCTTGCCACAGTTGAAACATTGTCTAAGAAGTATTAAAAGTACAGGAATTTAAAAAAAATCTTTAGTGCAATTTTTTAAAAAGTTATCCTTAAGTATCAGAAAAATATTCGAATAACTGATGCTTTGTTGGTTGGTTGGTTGGGTTTTACGGCATGTCAGTCCATTGGGGTTTTTTTGCTGATGAATGTTTTTGTTTTATTCATTCTTCATTGGTACATGAGTTTTTTTAACTCAATTTAAAAAAAAACACTTTTTAAACTCTTTATTTTCTATGTAACCCATAGATGGGACTATAACAGGTACTAACCGAAAGCACCAACACCAGATAGAGTTTAATGTCATAGCCAGATATTAAGACCCTGAGCCACCTGCATTCTAGCACATATATGATAAAAAGGCTTGGGCTTGTGACAATCATATATGTGCTAGAGTTTGATGTGACCTCTCCAACTGTCCATGCTAGCCTAAGTAAAGACTAAAGTAGAGTGTTGAATGTCACATATAAATTATACACACCATATACTATGCGAATCTTTATTTCTTAGTGATATAAAACACATGAGATTTTAAACGAATTAATAACACTGGTAAACTTTAACAGAAAATATCATAAATAAAGATGCTAATTAAGATTAATAATTATTTATTCAATAATTATTGAGAATATAACATAATATAACTAAAGGGGAATTTGTGATTTTGAATGAAGTCAAGACATAATTATAATCTCTTATGATAAAGTATATATTTTCAATTTGTGCTGTTTCCTTTGTCATAGTATAAAGGCTTGAGCGAGCTTCCATTTTAATGGCTTTAGGGAATCCCATTGTAGTTTATGGCTTTAAGTGGAGTTTCCATTTTTAAATGGCTTTTTTTTTTTAGTGGATTCCCATTGGTAGTTTTAATGGCTTTTGAGTGAAAGTCTTGCCATTTTAGTTTTAGT
>CM042151.1:100080888-100103968 GCA_023376005.1 Doryteuthis pealeii
CTATTGTCGAACTGCAACACATTTCTATGGATATTTTCTGGTTATGTAAAATATGTGCAGTCGTGTATTGATTCAATACAAATTTTCGTCTATTCCTCTAATAAAGAAAAACATACAGGCTTCCTCCAAAAGTGTGAAACAAACAAGTGAGCGTACTTAATCTACTCCATTTAGTAATCTAAGTCAGGTGACAAGGTCTTTATTGGAATTTATGATATCTAAGATCTTCGAATCATATTATTACACAAGAAACATAAAAACCAGTCTCACTAAGTGAGTAGATGTGCCAGTTGGGTTTAACTTTAAAATATCTCCAAATCGTCTTGTATTGGACATAACTTACCAACCATCTTTGCACAAGATACCTAGCTCAAAGTAAAATTAAAATTATTGGATCGAACCATAAGATCAAAATATCTGTAACGTAGAAATTCATTCTTAGCGAACCAGACATGTACTTGCGGGCCAGATGAGGACATCAACAGTACACCAATATAGCCTATTCTACGCTACAGATATTGGATGCCAGTCAGCACCAGACCCCGACACGCCGCGCTACCACCCACCAACAACCGAATACTCGATACATAGTAGATACTACACCTACGCTGGCCTTCTGTTACCCGCAAAAAGGTGCAAATTCCTCTTCTCTTAAGACTCTCCAGGATATACACAAAGCTTATCTATTCGATACGGTAACACTAGAATGACCCCAAATCCATGTCACAACACTAAAAAACAAAATTTTCCTAATAATAAAAAAAATTGCTTTGCTTATATTCTAATGCCTTGTAAAAATAATAACTCATCTTAGACATCAACGCACAGGGACACCAAAAGCTGCATATAATCCAGTACATTACAAACAGTGCCACAAAAAATGATGAATCTATTTGTCATGATCACAGACAACAAAGACAAAGGCCAGGGCGAGTATTATGTAAACATAGGTAAATTGAACCCCTAATTTTTTCACGTCTTTCAATACGACAGCCGAAACATAAAAATTACTGGTTCTTGCCTTCTCCAATCCTATTAGGACCCATCCCACAACAGTCTAACAAGTACAAAATAGTCTATGACTGAAAGATTTCACCTTACTCCATTTCCACCGTCTACGTTATGATCTTTCTCGCCATATTATTGATCGGTAATCGCAGTTTCTATCGTTATTTGAATGTTTTGACTAATTTTCCAAACATTTTTTCCTCTCTTTTATTTCACATCTCAAGCCTAAATTCATTCGAATTAAAATATTATCACAGTTCTATGCAGCTACTTTTTCCTTTTTTTTTAAATTTAATCACCAGGTATATAATTACTTAAAGCTTATTTAGAATATTTTTGAACTGATATTTCCCCTCTTGAACTTATGAAAAAATGCACAAGTAACCAATTACACTGGGAAACAATTTTCTTTAGAGATTTTTTTCTAATCTAGTTTGCTGAGTAATTCTGTCATATCAATGTCACAATATTTCACTTTCTAGGGTACTATTTCTCTTTTTAAAACTACCAGAATATTTCCTTTCAACTTCGCAGCTAAGAAAACCACTACCATGTCACTAGTATAAAATCTATTACATAGCATTTAATATTATTTTTAAGCAGCAACTTTTATATTGGTTTGTACCCTATTCATAAACATACTCAATAACAAAAAACATTAGTTGATTTCCGAGTACCACAACATTTTTCTCCTTTTTTTAAATTGAAAATGTTTAACAAAACCACAATCCTCTTGGTGCCACCACCAAATAATGCTAAATAAGTACGAAATACTCACGATCTCTTATCGAATTGCTTCAGCGCATGGACCTTTATATACGCCCATCTACAGAAGCTAATAGATCGACACCATTTAGATGGAATTCTAACAGATGAATTTTTATAGAAAATACAAAAAAATTTTATTACATTTCTTTTGAGTCTTGATGAAATCCTTCAGTGAATGATCTTAAATATATTAACATCTTTGACTCAATCATAATAAGCAACCTAGTGAGAGACCGAGATCAAAAGGATATGTTTTCTTTTCACCACTCGAAATTCCGGATGTTAGTTAACAACGAACGATTTTTAGATGACTTTCTTTTCGTTATTTATTATGAAGTTGTTACTTTCCAGTAGCAATTTTTTTTATCAGTCTATAAAAAGCCTATAAACGACAAGTAAATGTTTTTTATATTAAAGACATTTTATTTACTTATTTTTTGCCTTGTTATTAATTCATAGCAAAACCTTTAACACACAAGGCAACAACGCATTTTAACCACCCTTCTATAGGGTATCATTTAATGTTAATAGCATAAAAGTTCATATTATAACCGGTTGTTATACATATAAGCCCCTAACTCTCCTCTAATTCTCTAACCCCAGCAAAATCTTTTTCTTGAACATACAATACTGTCCCCTTTAATCTTGACACTAATATTGTTTGATTGTTGTTTTTGTTCTGTGTTTAATTAATGAACCTTTCTAAACGATAAGATTATGCTTTTTAATCTAATAATAGTTTTATTTACCTCAGAAGAAGAGATAGAATATGGTATCTGATATGTTTATCCACCTAAATAAAACATTTTTATGGCATATTAACAATAGTATTATTTCCTCATTTCCGGTTACGGGTTATTTTAAATAAGTAAGGCATTGCTTGTTAAGATGTTTCATATACATCCTTAGTTTATAACTTTTATTTTTCCATTGTCTCCCTATTGGATTCCTACCCTGACACTTATTTCCTATAATGTCTAATAACAATTTTAATTTAATGTTGGTTGAAAGTTATTTTTTAACAACTACTAACACAACAACATAAAAATATACTTTTTTTATTAAATCTATCCGTCAGAGCACATGGAAAATTAAATAAACATTTGTATTTCGTCCTTTTTAACAGTCTATTTAAACATAAACCATGTATTAATAAGCTACATACTTCTAGTTTATGCTTTTGTGTCAAACACTTAATCTTTGTTTCTCACATAGCGCTAACAACCATACTACATGGAACCCCTCCAATTATCACATTTTTTTTTAAATCTCTAAAATCAGTAAACGACCCTATTTTTAGTCATAAAATCTTTGAACTTAATCCCGCCTTTCTATTCGCGCTGCGCTCGAACCTCTTTGTAACGCAACATACATTAACCCTATCTGACCAGTGAAATAGCGCACAAATTCACTTCCTTCTCATCCAAACTAAGATGCTCGGTTCTTAAGGTGCCTTTCATTCGTGTGACTTGGTGCCAAGATTTCTCCTCACCATGAACTTATTTCCTGTATAGTGTATGAGTGTATGTTCTTAAAGATATATTGATCTCCGTTTTCAACCAACTCTTTCCAAAGATGACTGACTCAAAGTGATTATACAAAATTAATCTTGAAGAACCTCCTTTTTGAAATAAGGTCCTTTAACAGACTCATAATCTAGATCTAAGATAACCTCATGATACGTCTTTTTTCTAAAAATCCCCTGCAAATGAAAATTAAATTTACAAATAGCCTTCTCGCCTACCTTAATGAGTGTGCTTTCTATCTTCATTTTTATGTTCATTCTGTTTCTATTGATATAGAGATTTGGGTGTATTGATCTGTAACCACAACTAATCACTGCTATCATCACCAGGCTTACCCAAATATCGCTAATACATAGAAATAAAGAACAAACCTGTATCTTTTTATTTAATATTATCCTTTTTAATATTCAGTATTCCAAATATCCAAAATTAAAACTAAATAAAAGCTGTATGTCACTAATTCACACTAAGAATCCTTTACATTGTAATAATCGAAAATTCAAAAAATTCAAACTATTGAAATAATTAAAAAAAATAGTGTCTGTGATTATTACTTTATAATGGAAATAAATTAATCCTTCGCGAATATTTAGCAATCAAATTTAGAATTATCCTTTTTTATATTCCACACTCTTTTTCCAGAAGATGTTAACAAGAAAGTTTACAAAATAAATTAAACACCACGATTAGTGAAACATATTCAAGAGTAATTATTCAATTAAATAATAATAGATGCAAACGCAACACCTTTTATGTGTAGTGGGGACAGACTAATTTTCCATTCAAATTGTTTATATTTTTACTCCTTTGAATTATATAATAGATGATGCTTTTACTTATACCTACCAGCCTCTGACACAGAATTTTATAACTTCCCATCCCACTGAGGCAATCACTGCTTAGCAACAAATTAATTTTTAACCTAGCACCTCGCATCCTTGAAGTGAGTTTTTTTTCTTCACGTTCCTCTCATAACAAATAATGCTTTAAAATAGTTTTAAAAAGATTTGATTGTAATTTAACCTCGGTTAACACTCTGACCAAAGAATTTTGAGGTGACTTTGATTGCATAAAGAAAAAACAGTTTTCCACTCGTCTACGATCCCCTCATTTCCTTCCCCCTACCAAAAGAACATAAAAATCCATCTGAACCTTCATTTATGTCCGTATGTTTTTTGCAAAATGTAAGTCTTATTTTCTCCCACCCCGCTTATTTTACAATACAAAATCATATTTTCGTTTATCTTCATTTCGATAATAATCACTTCAAGTGTAAATTCGTATAGTACCACCAAACCGTTAGCCATCTTGAATAAAACGGAATATGATATTTCCGAACTTTGTTTAGTCAAAATGCTCGTAAAAAAAAAGATCTACAGGTTGGTTTACAAAGAAACAATTAGTTAATTCAAAGATTCAAATTAATGCCGATTAGGGAAAATCATTACATCCGTTATCTTAAAAAATTAAACAACCCTATCCATATTACATGTGGAAAGCTGGTAATTTCAGGATGCGATTTACTCATCTAAAAGAAATACATATTATACCCTCTTACCGGTATGCATCCTCCTATATACAGAAATGCGCATACGGACAAACTTTTAGCCAAATTTTTTCTATTAAAATGAATAAAATCTTTTAAAAAAACTTTATATTTACAATTAAAATGAATAAAATATCTTTAAAAAACTATATTACAATTTTACTATGTAAATAAAAACTTGAAAAACTTGTCAATTCTTAAAAATTTCAGTAAATTTGACCGATTAAAAAAAGTGGTCTTCGGGTTTTAGTATTAATTCTTAAAATCGAGAAAATAAATGAAAATTGAATATTTTTTCTAAGAGCGAAAAACTGACAAAAACAATATTCAATGTATTATTATAATTCTAACCTCTCCATAGGCGTTAAAAGTTAAACAATTAAAATAATATAAAAAGTTTTTTTAACTCCTCAGAAAAATCAAAACTTATACCGAGGAGAGCGGATCATTCATGTCATACTTGTCAGTTTTGCTCTTCCCGTATATCTCTAAGAATCACACATACTATATTCAACAATAAAAATTACAAATTCTTTTAAAAATATTAATGGAGCTGACGGTACAACTTTTAGTTCACCGAATTATTAAAACTTCATAAATTGATTTATAAATATCGTTGAAAAATTCGATTTTTTCCGCAGAAAAAAAATTTAAAATTATTTCATGCAGAAATATAAAAATTCAATCACACACAAAAGATGAAAATCTCGTAAAAATTAAAAATTCTTAAAAAAAATTTGTTTTTGTTTGACCAATTTCTAATAGAATAATAGACATACCAATTTACATAAGCAATAAAAGGTTTTAGAATATTAATATATGACATTTTTTTTGCAACTTTTTATTTCCGATATCATTAATTTCTCCTAAAAAAAAACTATAGTTTGTACGTAGACAATCTCATTGATATATAGTCAGCCAGTTTATCTTATGAGAAAAAAAGTACCAAATTATTTTTTTTCTTCCACGCATTTTTATTTTATCTTCATAAAAGATAAAAATAGCCCCCCCCCCCTATTTTATTTATGAGATAAAAAAAATGACGTGGAAAAAAAAATTGGTACTTTTTTTCATAAATATAAAGCTGACTAACTATATCCAGTAGACCCCGTAAAAAATATTTCCCCTAAATATTTTAGAAAAAAACATTTCAGGTGTATTTACATTCCACATGCATAAACATTTATGGGAAATTTTTCTGAGAATCGCGACCATAATGATTTTCATAGAATTTTTAAAACATATACTCTTATCGGATAACTGGTTTTTAGCTACGTTAAATTTCAGTTATTAACAGTGCAAAAAATGAAAACATTGTTTTTCAATCATAATTTTCATTATTTCCGTAACTGATTAAAAACATTTATAAAAAATCATCAGGAGTTTGTTTAATGTTTTTTCTTTCGATGAAAAAAAAAAAAAAAAAAAAAAAAATTTTTCAAGAAAATTTAATTTTCTGCAAGTTTCATTGTTGTAAATGGTAGGGTGGGTAAATTGCACAGGGTCAAATTGGTGGACCTAATATTCTAAAATTTTTATTTTGTGTTAATGGTTAGTTTTAAAGTGGAGGTTCGTTTTTACACTTCAACTTTTTACTCGTAAATTCCTACCATAAAATGCCCAAGCCTAATTTTATAGTAGGAGTTTACCAGTAAAAAGTTGAAGATTACCTTTTGTTTTTTATTGCTTTCCTTTTTGGCTTTGGTACTCTAAAATAAACAAAATTACGGTCATAAAAGGAGGATCCAATTTATGCTAAATTGTAAAACGAACCCCCACTTTAAAACTAAACATTCTCACAAATAAAAACTTTTAGAATATACACATTGATGTGAATATTAAAATAAATAAATAAAATATATTTAGTGTTATAAAATAACGGGTTGCAAGAAAAAAAAACATTTATTGCAAAAAACACGGACATAAAATGAGGTTCCGTTATTTTATGGTAGGAATAAACGAGAAAACTGTTCTTCTTTACCACTTTGTTTATGTCTCCCCCACCAATTAACACGGATAATAGCGATAAGGAAATATGAATTAAAAAATAATTTAGTCAGTTTTCAAAAGATGACAAATGAGTATTGTCACATATTAAAAAATATTTAACTTTTTCGTCAGTAGAAAACAAAGTATTTTTTTTTTTTTTTTTTTTTTCCTTTTTGGTAAAGCGAAATTGATATATCAATTAAATGTTGAGAGGAATTAAGATTTTTTTAAATAATTGAATCGGTTTTCAACAGATTCCAGAGATTTTTTTTATAATTATAAATATTGTTAGAAAATTTTTCAAAATCACTTCTTCGTCAATGGAATAAAAAGCTTTTCCTGAAAATTAGGTATTTTTTTTTTTTTGTAAAGAAAAATAATATCAGAACCTTATACTTACTTCATTTCTTTTCTTTCGTTTTTTATTTTTTTCACCTTAGGCTATATTAATATTTAAAATAAAACTGATGTTTTCAGCTTGAATGGTGGAATTACAATAAGTCGTCCATTTGCAATAAATACAGAAATTTCCTTAACAGCGGTAAACAAGGGAGGTAATTCTGATGTTTTTCTAATTTAGTAAATATTAATTTCATCTGCATGTCCGTATGAAACTACAAAATAAAACAATTAAATTATTATTACAAAGTGAATATTATTTTGTGTAAAGATATTAAAAATTAAAATATTGTAGTGACCAACTTACCTGACTCAAAGCGTCCTGGATGCCTGGCCTGCAAAATGTGTCATGGTAGAAGTAATGTATTTGGAGCGGTACGCCACTGTACTCACTAGGTACCCACCAATTTGACCCTGTGCAATTTACCCCCCCCCTTACATCTAACACAATGAAACTTGCAGAAAAAATATTTTCTTGAAAAAAATTTTTTTCTTTTTTTCTATAAAGATAAGAGTATGAATAACTATATCAAATGAAATTTTTAGAATGTACGAGGTCTAGTTTTTTGAGGAAAAATTAATGAAATCGAAATAAAAAGTGCAAAAAATGTCATAATATTAATATCTGAAAACTTTTTTTGCTTTTATAATTGGTATGTACTATATTCTATTAAATTATCAACAAAAAAAATTTTTTTTTTAAGAAATTAATTTTTACGAGATTTTCAATCTTTTGTGTGATTAAATATTTTTATTTCTGCGAGAAATAAATTAAATTCTTTTTTTTTCCTGCGTCAAAAATTCGAATTTTTCACGGATATTAAAAATATGAATTTTATAATTCAGGTGAACTAAACATTGGTCCGATACGAGCTCGATTAATATTTTTAAAAGAATTGTAATTTTTATTGTGAATAGTAATGTGTGATCCTTAGAATGTACGGAAGAGCATTGCTGACATATTTGTTTTACAAAGAGACGAGACGCTTCTAAGTAACCGCACTTTGTTCCTGTTAGGCTGACAGTGTTAGCGTGAAAAAAATTATTTTATTTAACTTTTTTCAATAATTAAAATAAAAAGTAAGTATAATATGTAGCTGTCACTGTTTTTAGGCTGATTCCAGCAGTAAACAAATTTTGCCTTGTCATTGGCATCATGTCCGGTTTTAGGCCTCCCCTTCCCACTCCCTCCTCCAACCCCAAATAAAGTACCCCTTGACCCTGATCACCCTCATGGTAAAAATGGTTACCTTATAAAAAATAGTTCTTGGGTTTTTTAATAACCCCTATTATATGTGTAAGTGCATTTTCTGAGATTGTTTGGAGTGCTTATTTTGCCTTTGTGTTTTATGATGAGTAACTCTCTGCTGTTTTGTGCAGTGAAATAGAAAAGGGTTTTAAATAAAAGATAAAGTCTTGGATTGAGTAGGAATTTTTGGTATTGTCAAGTCTAAAAAGAGTGCTGGCAAAATCTTTCTTTCCGTTGAGATGGTCATTTGAGCAAGTCAAGTTTTTTGAGGCTCCGATTGTGAGCAACTTTTGGCGGTATGTTTTGAAACCGCAATTCTTAGAACCACTAAGATATTGGTCCCTTTAATGTGCAAGTCCCTGAGTGCCAGCAAAGGTATTTTAAAGTCCTCCATTCTTTTCTCTGAAACTGCATTTATTTACATGTTATTATTTTGGTTTAATTTGTAATTTCTCAAAATGAGAAATATCCTTTTCCCCTGTTAAATTATTTGTTTGTGCTTTTTTGTGGCATTTGAGTTCTAAATACCCCAAACCCCCTTCATATGTTGTAATTTGTAATTCATAGTTTGTGCTTTAAATGTTTTTATAGTTGGAATTTTCTTTCTGTGTAATATTTGTCGATTTATTGTATTTGTATTTCATTGTATTTTGTGTGATATTGTGACTTATTCGAATTTTCGTTTAATTCACAGTTTTCACGGCATTCACTGTATGAAAAAATAAAGAACTATTTTTGAACTACGGTGTTGTCTGTACGTCCTTGAGCGCACGGTGCGAAGCAACTTCTTTGTAAAGACACGGAAAGCCAAATTTGTTGTCAGCAAAATTGTGGGACTGCCATAACATAATAGATTATTTTATCAGTTTTTCTCTTAGAAAAAATATTCAAATTTTCATTCCATACTTTTACGGGTTAATCGTAAAGGGAAATAATTAGTAATTTTTCTGTCTATATTACGGTTTGAAAATTACCCTTTCGCATGTAAACGGGCAGGTTTGTTTATTTTTTAAGATAACGATGTAATTTTCCCAATCGATAATTTGATCTTTGAATTAACTATTTTTCTTTGTAACAACCCTGTACGATCTTTTTTTTACGAGATTTTTGAAAAACAAAGTTCGGAAAAATCTATTTCCGTTTTATTCAAAGATGGCATAAACGGTTTGGTGGTACCTAGTACTCACTCTGAATAAAAATTGAAGTATCAAGAAGTTGAGAAGGCAGAGTAGTCTTTTATAAAAGTTGCAATGCATTATGGTAGTCAGTTTGCAATAAAAGTGACCCATTTTTTGCCTGAACGACTAAATCGTATTTCTCTTCAGTGACAGAGCGTCTGGAGGAAAGAGAAAGAGAAAGAGAAAGAGAAGACGGCGATTAGCAGATGGAAGGAGGAGGGTGAAAACAACACACAAAAGCGATTTTGCAATCTGGAGGTCCCTGGTTCAATCCCGTGTGTGGACGCCAAAGAGAAGCTGGTGAAAAATCTTCAAATATTCATAGAAATAGCATTGAAATTCTACTTAAAACTTATAGGTACCACCAATAGACGTATTTTACAAAATCAATTTACTCCTGTTGATTGGGAAAAAAAAAAATTACCAAAAATCAGAGAATTATCCAATTTTAAATAAGTTTTCTGTGTTGATTTATCAATGAATGGATTTTATGATGCATCAGTTATTTTATCTGCGTAAAAGGAGCAACTTTGTAGAAAATAAGTACTGAAAATCTGAAATTAAATGTAAAAATTCTTCTTCAACTAACCTAGTGATTTATTATTTATATTATTAAAAATAGGAAAACAATATATTCAAGAAAAACGAATTTATTCTAAATAGTGAAATCGACGTTAAAATGTTTTGTTTCTTATCAAACCTTTTATCAGAGAGAGAGAGAGAGAGAGAGAGAGAGAGAGAGAGAGAGAGAGAGAGAGAAAGGCTTTTTGATCAATTTTCTTTTAACATATTTGGTGATTTTGTGATAGAATTCATTTTCTACAAGGAAAATATAACTCTGAATTTACTGTTTAAAGGAATTGTTAGATTATTATTACAACAATTGGTCTATCATTCTTCTAAACATTTTGTAATACAAATGAAATAAACAGTTTGTAATTGATGACACAAATTTTAATTTCTTAATAATTAAATGTTTCGATACAAAGGGAAATAACTTCATACATTATAAAATTAAATGTTACTCTCAACATGGTGGCTTTTAGCATCACGAATGAAGGCATTCTTTGATTAGTTCAGGTACACAAGTGATTGATGAAACTTACGCAAAAAAATAGGTAGGACCAGCTAAAGTGGCTACAGAGGAAAGAAGGTCTGAGAAGTTGTTGGTTCTGTTGCAGCATTGCAGTTTTTGTTGTATTTTCTCTTTTTCTTCACTTTGAATATATGACTGTTCTTGAAGAGGGATGTGGTTTTAATTAGGATCTACCCCCAAGTGTTTTCTCTTACCAACCTGGTCTGTCCACCATTGCTAAAATGGTTATAGAGAAAGAAGGTCTGAGAAGTTGTTGGTTCTGTTGCAGCATTGCAGTTTTTTTTTGTATTTTCTCTTTTTCTTCACTTTGAATATATGACTCTTATTGAAGAGGGATGTGGTTTTAATGAGGATCTACCCCCAAGTGTTTTTCTCTTGCTAACCTGGTCTGTCCACCATTGCTAAAATGGTTATAGAGAAAGAAGGTCTGAGAAGTTGTTGGTTCTGTTGCAGCATTGCAGTTTTTGTTGTATTTTCTCTTTTTCTTCACTTTGAATATATGACTCTTATTGAAGAGGGATGTGGTTTTAATCAGGATCTACCCCCAAGTGTTTTCTCTTGCTAACCTGGTCTGTCCACCATTGCTAAAATGGTTATAGAGGAAGAAGGTCTGAAAAGTTGTTGGTTCTGTTGCAGCATTGCAGTTTTTGTGGTATTTTCTCTTTTTCTTCACTTTGAATATATGACTGTTCTTGAAGAGGGATGTGGTTTTAATTAGGATCTACCCCCAAGTGTTTTCTCTTGCTAACCTGGTCTGTCCACCATTGCTAAAGTGGCTACAGGGGAAGAACGTCTGAGAAGTTGTTGGTTCTGTTGCAGCATTGCAGTTTTTGTTGTATTTTCTCTTTTTCTTCACTTTGAATATATGACTGTTCTTGAAGAGGGATGTGGTTTTAATTAGGATCTACCCCAAGTGTTTTCTCTTGCTAACCTGGTCTGTCCACCATTGCTAAAGGCTACAGGGGAAGAACGTCTGAGAAGTTGTTGGTTCTGTTGCAGCATTGCAGTTTTTGTTGTATTTTCTCTTTTTCTTCACTTTGAATATATGACTGTTCTTGAAGAGGGATGTGGTTTTAATTAGGATCTACCCCCAAGTGTTTTCTCTTGCTAACCTGGTCTGTCCACCATTGCTAAAGTGGCTACAGGGAAGAAGGTCTGAGAAGTTGTTGGTTCTGTTGCACCATTGCAGTTTTGTGGTATTTTCTCTTTTTCTTCACTTTGAATATATGACTGTTCTTGAAGAGGGATGTGGTTTTAATTAGGATCTACCCCAAGTGTTTTCTCTTGCTAACCTGGTGTCCACCATTGCTAAAGTGGCTACAGGGGAAGAACGTCTGAGAAGTTGTTGGTTCTGTTGCAGCATTGCAGTTTTTGTTGTATTTTCTTTTTCTTCACTTTGAATATATGACTGTTCTTGAAGAGGGATGTGGTTTTAATTAGGATCTACCCCAAGTGTTTTCTCTTGCTAACCTGGTCTGTCCACCATTGCTAAAGTGGCTACAGGGGAAGAAGGTCTGAGAAGTTGTTGGTTCTGTTGCAGCATTGCAGTTTTGTTGTATTTTCTCTTTTTCTTCACTTTGAATATATGACTGTTCTTGAAGAGGGATGTGGTTTTAATTAGGATCTACCCCCAAGTGTTTTCTCTTGCTAACCTGGTCTGTCCACCATTGCTAAAGTGGCTACAGGGGAAGAAGGTCTGAGAAGTTGTTGGTTCTGTTGCAGCATTGCAGTTTTTGTTGTATTTTCTCTTTTTCTTCACTTTGAATATATGACTCTTATTGAAGAGGGATGTGGTTTTAATGAGGATCTACCCCCAAGTGTTTCTCTTACCAACCTGGTCTGTCCACCATTGCTTAAATGGTTATAGAGAAAGAAGGTCTGAGAAGTTGTTGGTTCTGTTGCAGCATTGTAGTTTTTGTTGTATTTTCTCTTTTTGTTCACTTTGAATATATGACTGTTCTTGAAGAGGGATGTGGTTTTAATTAGGATCTACCCCCAAGTGTTTTCTCTTACCAACCTGGTCTGTCCACCATTGCTAAAATGGTTATAGAGAAAGAAGGTCAGAGAAGTTGTTCGTTCTGTTTGCAGCATTGCAGTTTTTTGTGGATATTTCTCTTTTTCTTCACTTGAATAAATGACTTTTCTTGTCAACTAGGCATATCCAACATTGGTATTATTTCACAGGAAATGAAAAACTGTCCAGAAGTATTTAAAAATACAAGGAATTAAAAAAAAACTTTAATGCAATTTGTTTAAAATATTCCAGTTGAGATTTTTATAAAAAGTTAAAAAAGTTAAAAACAGCCCTAAATAGTGACACTAACATCCGACATCCGAGTCCATCGCACAGTCTAGTGATTTACATGCCTCAGGCCATGACTCACGATCAGGAGGATGTGAGTTCAATCTCCAGAATACCCGTGATATCATTTTACATGCTAAAAAACTGTTGTACATGCTTTGAACCACTATGTGCGTGATTTCTCTTGCCACAGTTGAAACATTGTCTAAAAGTATTAAAAGTACCAGGAATTTAAAAAAAAAATCTTTAGTGCAATTTTTTAAAAATATTCCAGTCCATATTTTTATAAAAAGTTATCCATAAGTATCAGAAAAATATTCGAATAACTGATGCTTGGTTGGTTGGTTGGTTGGGTTTTACGGCATGTCAATCCATTGGGTTATTTTATGCTGATGATGTTTTTTTTTATTCATTCTTCATTGTACTCATGAGCTTTTTTTAAACTCAATTAAAAAAAAAAAACACTTTTAAACTCTTTATTTTCTATGTAACCCATAGATGGGACTATAACAGGTACTAACCGAAAGCACCAACATCAGATAGAGTTTAATGTCATAGCCAGAATATTAAGACCCTGAGCCACTGCATTCTAGCACATATATGATAAAAAGGCTTGGGGCTTGTGACAATCATATAATGTTAGAGTTTGATGTGACCTCTCCAACTGTCCATCTAGCCTAAGTAAAGACTAAAGTAGAGTGTGAAATGTCACATATAAAATTATACACACCATATACTATGCGAATCTTTATTTCTTAGTGATATAAAACACATGGCAAGATTTTTAAACGAATTAATAACACTGGAACTTAACAGAAATATCATAAATAAGATGCTAATTAAGATTAAATAATATTATTCAATAATTATTGAGAATATAACATAAATAACTAAGGGAATTTGATGATGTTAAAGTCAGACAAATATATAATCTCTATTATATAAATTATTATTTTCAATTTGTGTTGTTTCCTTTGTCATAGTATAAAGCTTGAGCGAGCTTCCATTTTAATGCTTTAGGGAATTCCCATTGTAGTTAATGGCTTTAGTGAGTTTCCATTTTAATGGCTTTAGTGAATCCCATTGTAGTTTAATGGCTTGAGTGAGTTTCCATTTAGTTTAGTTTGTTGGGATTAAGAAAAAAATAAATGTGAAAACCTAATGGATTAATATTCTACGCCTGACCTGCAAAGATTTCTCATAAAACTGAGAAATCCAGACTCCATTACTTTCTCATCAGTTGAGCCATTACAATGAAGCCTCGTTGTTAATGTATTTTTGGTTAAGTTCTCCCTGCTCTGGTTTTTTTTTTCAATTTTTTTTTTTTATCTAGTTCCTTCTTTCTGAATTCCTCTTACTTCTTTCTTCCAATCAGTTGCTGAATTGTCATAGTCCTCTACAAGTTTCTTCAACATGTCTCCATTGAAGATTTCAACAAGTTTTGTGATTGAAATCAATTGGGATAGCATTTATTTAGATGGTCATTTATCATTTCCATTGTTTTATCCATGGATCTCTTGATTTACAGCCCCATGCTTAATATTGTGCTTCAATATGCATGTCTCCAGTTCTCTGTTTAAATACTCTCCCCTCTTCTTTTCTACAATCAGAGTTACTGGATTGTTGCTGTCCTCTGTAATGTTCTTCAGTGTGTCAGCACTAAAGTTTTCTGTGATTTTGTAGTTGATTTCTGTTGGAAAGACATTTATTTAAATGGTATTTACCATTTCCATGTTTTATCCATAGATCTCTTGATATACAGCCCCATTAGTATGTGTTCGCATGTGACTATTCAAATTGAACGCCAAGTAAATGCTGATCCACATATTTCACAAGAAAAAGGTTCTCCCTTTTTTTTGTTCATTTTCTTATAGTTTTTTAGAAGTCAAGGGCCCCTGTCCTGGGCTAACACTTGATTCCTTTATAAATAGTATTTATATCCTAATGATCTTTTAGGATAGAGCATGTTCCTTGATGGCTGCTATTTGTATTTCACAGCAGCTTGGCTTCCCTGGTATTGATTCCCAGTGTGTTTCGCCACGTGTCTTGTCAAAGCAGAATTATTGAAAATGCTGATCCACAATATTTCACAAGAAAAGTTCTCCCCAGTGTGTGTCGGATGTGTCCTTTCAAAATAACTTGTTGAAAATGTTGATCCACATATTTCACAAGAAAAGGTTTCTCCAGTGTGTGTTCGCACTGTCTTGTCAAAGCAGAATTATGAAAATGCTGATCCACATATTTCACAAGAATATGGTTTCTCTCCAGTGTGTGTTCGCACGTGTCTTGTCAAAGCAGAATTTATTGAAAATGCTGATCCACTATATTCACAAGAATATGGTTTCTCTCCAGTGTGTGTTCGCACGTGTCTTGTCAAAGCAGAATTTATTGAAAATGCTGATCCACCACAGAATATGGTTCTCTCCAGTGTTGTTCGCATGTGAATTTCCACTTGTTTACTTGAAGAAATGCTGATCCACAGACTTCACAGAATATGGCTTTCCCCAGTGTTTTCGTAGGTGAACTTGCAATTTGAAATTTGCTGCAAATGCGATCCACATACTTCACAAGTAAATGGTTTCTCACAGTGTGTTCGCATGTGTCTGTCAAACTTATACTAGTACAAAATGCCATTGAACATACTTTACAAGAAAAGGTACCCATCCTTTGTGTGTCTGCATGTGCTCTGTCAGTAGGAACTGCTAGAAAAATACTGATTCACAGACTACACAAGAAAATGCTTTCTCTTTTGTGTGAATTTGCTTGTGCATTTTCAAACTTGATATATCTGGAAATGTGGATTGACAAAATTTGCAAATGTATGTTTCCATATCTGTTTTGAATTCAAGGAAAAATACTCCTCTCCCTAATGAAGAAAACTTGGCTCTCACTAGAGTCTATTTTCACAGTTGTTCTTTGAAATATGAATTTTTATTAAATCCTCATATACTGAATTGAAAGAAAAATTGTCTTGTGATATGTCAATATACAGATCCACTCCCATTTGTTTAAAACTTTCTTCCCCAATACTGTTGATGTCTGTGAATGAAGAGAAATAAAGTATGATTTTTAAAAAATGCAAAACAGGAGACTCATTATTTGCAATTATGATATTATTATCCATTTAATTTCAAGTAAGTGCAATGATCATATATATTTATGTTAAGTGATAGATAAAATTTGTAAACATTTATTATACAAATAATGAAATATATGTCATGGAATTCTAAGTTTAATATTAAACATATGAGAAATAACTTATCTACAAGAAAAGTAGAATGTAGGTAACAAAAAGTTTAGGAAGAATAACATTTTATTTAAACTGGAAAAGAAAATCACACTGAAATAATTTAAATTTATGAAATGTTACTGGTGTTATTATTAACAGAATTAGAATAAAAACAAATTCAAGAGTATTTTTTCTCCTTTTTGATACTACTACTACTACTACTACTAATAATAATAATAATCCCAATGAATTATACAACATTTTTCTGCATAACTACTCCCACTAAACAACAACAACAAAAATAATAACAATAAATCCAAGGAATAATTCAATCATAACAAAGAAATTAATTTATTTCAATATAGAATATTCAAAACATTAAAAAAATTACAATTTTTGATGTAGATAAATGTGTCCTTTTAGAAAATGTTTTTGTTGGAATTTTATTAATTTTAAAGAAACATTAAAAATTCAAAGTGAGTCAAGTGGGTTTAAATCTAAAGATATTGTTCCAAAGAAGGCTTTAACTTATGACACTTTATTTTCTTAAACCTATACAAATCTTTCTATTCATTATTTTCAACATTAAATCAAGCAATGATAATGATAAGTTTCTAATCTTTTAGTGACTAATCACCATGTAAAGAAATTGGGGACTTTATTTTCTTAAACCCATACAAATCTTTCTATTCATTATTTTCAACATTAAATCAAGCAATGATAATGATAAGTTTCTAATCTTTTAGTGACTAATCACCATGTAAAGAAATTGGGGACTTTATTTTCTTAAACCTATACAAATCTTTTCTATTCATTATTTTCAACATTAAATCAAGCAATGATAATGATAAGTTTCTAATCTTTTAGTGACTAATCACCATGTAAAGAAATTGGGGACTTTATTTTCTTAAACCTATACAAATCTTTCTATTCATTATTTTCAACATTAAATCAAGCAATGATAATGATAAGTTTCTAATCTTTTAGTGACTAATCACCATGTAAAGAAATTGGGGACTTTATTTTCTTAAACCTATACAAATCTTTCTATTCATTATTTTCAACATTAAATCAAGCAATGATAATGATAAGTTTCTAATCTTTTAGTGACTAATCACCATGTAAAGAAATTGGGACTTTATTTTCTTAAACCTATACAAATCTTTCTATTCATTATTTTCAACATTAAATCAAGCAATGATAATGATAAGTTTCTAATCTTTTAGTGACTAATCACCATGTAAAGAAATTGGGGACTTTATTTTCTTAAACCTATACAATCTTTCTATTCATTATTTTCAACATTAAATCAAGCAATGATAATGATAAGTTTCTAATCTTTTAGTGACTAATCACCATGTAAAGAAATTGGGGACTTTATTTTCTTAAACCTATACAAATCTTTCTATTCATTATTTTCAACATTAAATCAAGCAATGATAATGATAAGTTTCTAATCTTTTAGTGACTAATCACCATGTAAAGAAATTGGGGACTTTATTTTCTTAAACCTATACAAATCTTTCTATTCATTATTTTCAACATTAAATCAAGCAATGATAATGATAAGTTTCTAATCTTTTAGTGACTAATCACCATGTAAAGAAATTGGGGACTTTATTTTCTTAAACCTATACAAATCTTTCTATTCATTATTTTCAACATTAAATCAAGCAATGATAATGATAAGTTTCTAATCTTTAGTGACTAATCACCATGTAAAGAAATTGGGACTTTATTTCTTAAACCCATACAAATCTTTCTATTCATTATTTCAACATTAAATCAAGCAATGATAATGAAAGTTTCTATCTTTTAGTGACTAATCATCACCCCCATCCAAAAATGGATAGTAGAGAAAATGATATATTCAATTAAATGTGAAAGGAAAATAAGATTTTTAAAAATATAACTTAAATAATTTTTTCAAAAGATTCCAAATATTTTTTATATTCATAAAGGATAAATATTGTCAGAAATTTTTTAAAAAATTAACTTCTTTTTCAGTAGGTACCACCAGGACCGTTTAGGTTCATCTTGAATAAAACGGAAATAGATATTTCCGAACTTTGTTTATCAAAAATCTCGTTAAAAAAAGATCGTACAGGGTTGTTACAAAGAAAAATAGTTAATTCAAAGATCAAATTATCCGATTGGGAAAAATTACATCGTTATCTTAAAAAATAAAAACAAACCTATCCATATTACGTGCGAAAGGGTAATTTTCAGGCCGCGATTTAGAGAGAAAGAAATAATATTATTACCCTCTTACAGTTATGCATCTAAGTACGGATGGTGTAACGACAAACTTTTTTAGCAAATTTTTTTCTATTAAAAATGAATAAAATCTTTTAAAAACTTAATATTACAATTTAAAATGAATAAAATCTTTTAAAAACTTTAATATTACAATTTACTATGAATAAAAACTTGAAAACTTTAATCTTAAAATTTCGCAGTGAAATTGACGTTAAAAAAATGTCTTCGGTTTTAGTATTAATTCTTAAAGTCGAAAATAAAAATGAAAATTTGAATATTTTTTCTAAGAGAAAAACTGATAAAACAATCATTCAGTATATTATTTTTATTCTAATTGGTTGTAAAAGTTAAATAAAATATTTTTTACGCTCAGAAAAAACAAACTTTAAGTTACCGATAAGCGTCTCGTCATATGTCAGTTTTTGCTCTCCGTACATTCTAAGAATCACACATTACTATTCAAACAATAAAAATTACAAATTCTTTTAAAATATTAATCGAGCACGGATTGGACCAACTTTAGTTCACCTGAATTCTAAAATTCATGTTTTTTAAATATCCGTGAAAATTTTGATTTTTTTTCCACAGGAAAAAAAAAATATTTAATTTATTTCACGCAGAAAATAAAAATATTTAATCACAGAAAAAGATTGAAAATCTCGTAAAAATAATTTCTTAAAAAAAATTTTTTTTTGTTGACAATTTAATAGAATATAGTACATACCAATTATATAAGAAAAAAAGGTTTCAAATATTAATATTATGACATTTTTTTTTGCACTTTTTTATTTCCGATTTCATTATTTTTTCCTAAAAAAACTATAATTCGGTACGTTATACAATTTCATTTGATATAGTTATTCAGACTCTTATCTTTATAGAAAAAAAGTACCAAATTTTTTTTCCAATCATTTTTTTTTATCTCATAAAATAAATAGAGGGGGTGATAGACATCGTAAAAAAATATTTCCCCTAATATATTTTTAGAAAAAACTATTTCAGATGTATTATCATCCAATGGTAAACATTTATGGAAATTTTCGTGAAAATCGGACCATTAATTGATTTTTCATACAATTTTTTAAAAAATCCTCTTATCGTAACTTGTTTTTAGCTACATTAAATTTCAGTTGATTTAACAGTGCAAAAATGAAAACATTGTTTTTCAATCATAATTTCATATTTTTCATATGCTGATAAAAAATTTAAAAAATCATCAGGAGTTTATTTTAATGTTTTTTCTTTCGAATGGAAAAAAATTCTCAAGAAAATATTAATTTTTCTGCAAGTTTCATTGTGTTAAATGTAGGGGGGGTAAATTGCACAGGGTCAAATTGGTGGTACCTATTTTTCAGTGAAAGAAACGAAGTTTGCCTACAAATTACGTATTTTCCATTTGTAACGGAAGATGATATATATACTTACTTCTTTCTCTTTATTTTCGTCTGATTTCTTTTCCTTAAAGAAAAAGCAAAGTTGGATTGAAAATGTGTCGTCCATTTGCAATCAATACAAAAAGGTTATCTTAACAGCGGTAAACAAGGGAGGTAATTCTGTTGTTTTTATCATTTAGCAAATATTCATTTTCATTCAGTGTAATCCTTAAAATTGACAGATGACAAAGAAGAGAAGACAACACTTTGATTTCACTATGATTTGACCTTTAAATAAAAGTAAATATGTGATTAATCGAGGACACGAAAATAAGCTTGAAATATACGGAGGCCCAAAATTGAAGTAAAATCCTTTTTTGACCAAAATGAATTTTGCCCCCCCCCCCCCCCCACACCTGCAGAAAATAATTTACCGAAAATCAGGGAATTATCAGATTTTAATGAAATTTTCAGTGTTGAATTTATCAAAGAATGATCTTTATAATGCATATTTTATTTTTATTTCAAACTTTCTAATTTTTTTCAGGTCACTTAATTTATCCTTATGGAGTGGGGGGAGGGGGCCATATTTTTTTTTTTTTTTTTTTTTGCGAGTTTGTCATTTTCTGTACTAATTACGTATAAATAATGAGATAAAAGTCTGAAGTTATGAATAGAAAAAAAAAAAAAATTGCGGTAGCTTTTCTATGAGAAAATGAGTACCGAAAAATCGGAAAATAAAATGTAAAAAAAAAACATAAATAAAAATTTTTTTTAGAGATTTCTTTTTTACTCATTTCGATAATTATTTAATTGGCTTATAAAAGAAAAATTTATACATCGATTTTTTCTGCTTAAAACATCGATATTTTTCTGCTTAAAAGGGGGGGGGGGGTACATTTTCAATAGAGTCTTTTCTTTAAAACTTATTACTTTTTACACATAAAATAAGGTTTGCATTAAATAGATATTTATTTCTAGAATCTAAAAATATAACATTTTAAACTTAACATCAGGCTTTTCATATTTTAAATGAATTTTATATATTCATTTTTCTTAGCAAAAAAATACTTAATTAAAGTTTTGAATAAAATAAACTGATGCATTATAAAATTCATTAATTGTTAAATCAATACTGAAATTTCATTAAAATCGGATAATTACCTGATTTTTGGTAAAATTCTTTTGCAATCGCAAAAGTTACATTAAATTTGTAAAAAAGCCATTTTAAACCAGCTTCTCAGACAAAGCGA
The DNA here is from genome assembly GCA_023376005.1 of Doryteuthis pealeii. Lineage (NCBI taxonomy): Eukaryota > Metazoa > Mollusca > Cephalopoda > Myopsida > Loliginidae > Doryteuthis > Doryteuthis pealeii. The sequence goes on from CM042151.1 coordinate 100,102,064, forward strand.
TAGAAATTGACAGAAAAAATCGTTTTAAATGTTTTTTTTTAAATTATATATTTAATGATATTTTTTCTTTTTTTTTAATGATGGTCATTATGTTACTACTTATCGTTTTAGACAAAAGTTTGACCTTAAATAATCGATTTAATTAATTCTAATTCATTTTTAAAACAAAAAAATTGTCGCAAGCAGACGATCTTTCGGCCATCCTACATTAATAATTAGGGTTGTGCAAATTCCGTAAGAGGAGGTAATAAAATATTTTTTAATTTTTTATATTTTCAAACTATTGACTGTCTAAGTCAATATTTTCAACAGAGATAAAGATCTATTGAATCTATTGAACATGTAAGATTAAAAATGCGCAATATACTTTCTGAGATTTTTATATATTTAAAACATTATTACAAACGATGGTTCTTTTTCTTTATGTAAGACTAAAGGGACATAAGTTATTTCACTTTTTTGTCGAAAATATCCCGATTTTTAGTCTGGGGCTTGAATAAAATGTTCCGTGCACATATCTTTGCTGTAATGTCATTTTTTACTTACATGTTTTATCTATGTCATGGAACTTTTTTTGTTGGAAATTTTCACACCTCTAGGTTTCCATAACTTTGTGAAATTATAAATTAGAATTTATTCAGGATTTTTGAAAAGGGGCGATAATTCAAACGTTGATTTAACCCCTTTTTAGCCAATCCCTAATAATCTATAATTTCTGTTTGTTTTTTTTGCTTCTTTTTTTTTGTGTGTGTTTTATACTTTAAAAAACTTTGTTTCTGTAAACATTTTGTCGTCCAGGATTCCTGTCCTTATGTATGCTATGTTTTTCCTGTCCTTATTTATGCTATGTTTTTCCTGCCCTTATTTACACTGTTAATTGTTATTCTGTGTTACTCTCACCCTTAGCCTGGATTGAACCTGCAGTCTGGAAATGACTGTTACAGATTGTTAACTGTTGGACAGTGGAACAGTCAAATACCCCCTCAGCTTATTGGACTCTTCCTGGCAGTAGTGACAATAATTATTTAAGCTGGTTATAGTGGGTTCATTGGAGGACTAGTAACTGCATGGTTAGGCTGCAACATTTGAACTTGTCAATGGTAGCAGAGCGTAGTTTTGTTCCTTATTGTTTACTAAGAACTTAAAAATTACAGTGCTCTTCCAATATGTGATCTACCGAAGGTTTGTGATCTACTATTGATCTACTATTCATGGCATGGTAAAAAGAAGACAGGGTTAGGGTTTTAAGGTTAGTTTAATGGGAAAATAATGGGTAGATCACATATTGGAATATAAATAACTCGGTAGATCATGACAAGTTCAAATGTTGGATAACATAACAGAAGTAAAACTAGACAAAAGGAAGAAAATTGTGCAATTATCCGAGGATGAGAAAACTGTGTTAAGAGCTAAACTTGGTCAGCTCTTGTGGATTTCCAAACAATCACGCCCTGATATTGCATTTGATGTGACAGATCTGGCTGGTAGAATCAACACAAGTACATTGAAGATTTGAAACGATTGAATAAGATTTTCAAGAAAGTAAAAATCTAAACACATTTCTTTGAAGTATCAAAATTTGGGCCAGGATCTAAAAATACATGTTTTTACGGATGCATCAATTTGAAATTTGCATGACGGTGGCAGCCAAGGAGGATATTTATAATCACAAAGGAGATAGTCAGAAGATGAATCCAATATCATGGCAATCCGAAAATTGAAGAGAGTAGTAAAAAGTACATTAGCTAGTGAAAACACTTGCTCTTATCAGAAGGGATTGACAATGCATTCAATTACCTCAATGCTCTTTGCTGAATTATTAAACAAATAATCACCAAAAGACTTTCCCATCCAAATGTTTTTGTAGAATAACTAAGGATTTGGTCGAAGCAATTTAAATCGACT
>CM042151.1:100104068-100178702 GCA_023376005.1 Doryteuthis pealeii
AGGTGGGGAGATAAAAAATTTTTTAATTTAAACTTTTACGGAACCAAAATTAGAAAATAAAAATAAATATATTGAAATATTGTTTTATTTCTGTTTTCTCTTAGAAAAAATATTCAAAATTTTCATGTTTATTTTCGATTTTAAGAATTAAATACAAAACCGAAGACATTTTTTAACCGGGTCAATTTCACTGCGAAAAAATATTTAAAGATTAAAGTTTTTTTTCCAAGTTTGTTATTCATAAAGTAAATTTATATTAACAAGTTTTTAAGATTTTTATTCATTTTAATAGAAAAATTGGCTAAAAAGTTTGTCCTGTACACGCCATCCGTACTTTTAAGATGCTCATAACTGGTAAGGAGGTAATAATATGTATCTTTCTCTCTAAATCGCGGCCTGAAAAATTACCGCTTTTCGCACGTAATAGGATCTGCATAGTGAATATGATAGGTTTGTTTTATTTTTAGATAAACGATGTAATTTCCCAATCGGATAATATTGGATCTTTTGAATTAACTATTTTTTCTTTGTAAACAAATCCTGGGGTAACGGATCTTTTTTTTTTTTTTTTTTTTTTTTTTTTTTACGAGATTTTTTTATAAACAAAGTTCCGGAAATAATCTATATTTCGTTTTATTCAAAGATGAGCCTAAACGGTCTGGTGGTACCTGAGAGTAAACTCTCTGCTGTTTTGTGCAGGTGAAAATAGAAAAGGGTTTTAAATAAAGAATAGGAGGAGCGGTTGGATATTGAGTAGGATTTTGGTATTGTCCATATTAAAAAGAGTGCTGGCCAAAATCTTTCTTTTTTCCCGTTGAAGATGGTCATTTTGAGGCAAGTCAAGTTTTTTTTGAGGCATGCCGATGTACACTATGCTAACAGAAGATATAATGATCGCGCAGGCTTTCATTGATGTTTTTGTGCTTTTACCTGAGTGTATGCAACGGTTAGTCAATGAACTTTGAGATCAGGATGTGAAGTCAACCTTTTTGGCCGGGTTGTTTTGAAACCGCAATTTCTTTGAACCAACGTAAGATAATTGGTCCCTTTTAAATCGTGCAAGTCCTGGAGTGCCAGAAAGAGTAATTTAAAGTCCTCCATTCCTCATTCCTCTGAAACTGCATTTATTTACATGTGTTTTTGGTTTAATTTGTAATTTTCTCAAATGAGAAATATCCTTTTTCCCTGTTAAATTATTGTTTGTGCTTTTTTTGGTGGCTTTGAGTTTACATACCCCAAACCCCCCCTTCATATGTGAATTTGTAATTCATACTTTGTGCTTTAAAAATGTTTTATAGTTGGAATTTTGCTGTGTAATATTTGTCGATTTTATTGTATTTGTTATTCAATTGTATTGTGTGGATATTTGTGACTTATTCGAATTTTCGTTTAATTCACAGTTTCAAAACGGCATTCACTGTATGAAAATAAAGAACTTTTTTGAACTAAACGGTGGTTGTCTGACGTCCTTGAGCGCACGGTGGCGAAGCAACTTCTTTGTAAAAGACACGGAAAGCCAAAATTTGATGTCAGCAAAATTGTGGGGACTGCCCATAACAAATAGATTATTTATCAGTTTCTCTCTTAGAAAAAATATTCAAATTTTCATTCCCATACTTTACGGGTTTAACCGTAAAAGGGAAATAATTAGTAATTTTTTCTGTCTTATACGGTTTGAAAAATTACCCTTTCGCTGTATACGGGCCAGGTTTGTTTATTTTTTTAAGATAACGATGTAATTTTTCCCATCGGAAATAATTTGATCTTTGAATTAACTATTTTTCTTTGTAACAACTCCCTGTACGATCTCTTTTTTTTTTTTACCGAGATTTTTTGATAAACAAAGTTCGGAAAAATCTAATTTCCCGATTTTATTCCAAGATGGCCATAAACGTTTGGTGGTACCTAGTACTCACTCTGGGGAATAAGAAATTTGAAGTATCAAGAAGTTTGGAGAGGGCAGAGTAGTCTTTTTAAAAAGTTGCAATGCCATTATGGGTAGTCAGTTTGGCAATAAAAGTGACACCATTTTTTTGCCTGAACGACTAAATCGTATTTTCTCTTCAAGTGGACAGAGCGTCTGGGAGGAAAGAGAAAGAGAAAAGAAGAAAAGAAGACGGTCGATTAGCAGATGGAAGGAGGAGGGTGAAAACAACACACAAAGCGATTTTGCAATCTGGAGGTCCCTGGTTTCAAATCCCGTGTGTGGACGGCCAAAAGAAGAAGCGGTGAAAATTTCAATATTCATAGAAAATAACATTGAAATTCTACTTAAAAAACTTATAGGTACACCAATAGACGATTTTACAAAATCAATTTCTCCCTGTTGATTGGGAAAAAAAATTAACCAAAAAATCATGAGAATTAATCCATTTTAAATAATTTCTCTGTGTTGATTTATCAATGAATGGATTTTATGATGCATCAGTTATTTTATGCTGCGTAAAGGAGCAACTTTGGTAGAAATAAGTACTGAAATCTGAAAATTAAAATGTAAAATTCTTCTTCAACTAACCTATGTGATTTAATTATTTATTATGTAGAAATAGGAAAACAATATATTCAAGAAAAAACGAATTTATGTCTTAATAGTGAAATGCGGACGTTAAAATGTTTTGGTTTCTATCAAACCTTTAACGGAGGAGAGAGAGAGAAAGGCTTTTTGATCAATTTTCTTTTAACAAATATTTGGTGATTTTTGTATAGAATTCTTTCTACAAAGGAAAATATAACTCCTGAATTTACTGTTTAAAGGAATTGTCAGATTATTATTACAACAATTTGTCTATCATTCATCTAAACATTTTTGTAATACAAATGGAAATAACATTTGTAATTGATGACAGACATATTTTATTTCTTAATAATTAAAATGTTTCGATCAAGGGAAATAACTTCATACATTATAAAATTAATGTTTCACCTTCTAACTGGTGGCTTTTAGCATTCAGGATGAAGGCATTCTTTGAATTAGTTCAGGTACACAAGTGCATTGATTGAAACTTACGCAAAAAAAATAGTAGGACCAGCTCAAAAGTGGCTACAGAGGAAAGAAGGTCTGAGAAGTTGGTTGGTTCTGGTGTTTGGCAACATTGGCAGTTTTGTTGTATTTTTTCTCTTTTTTCTTCAGCATTTGAATATATGACTGTTCCTTTGAAGAGGGATGTGGTTTTAATGAGGATCTTACCCCAAGTGTTTCTTCTTACCAAACCTGGTCTGTCCACCATTGCTAAAAATGGTTAGTAAGAGAAAGAAGGTCTGAGAAGTTGTTGTTCTGTTGCAGCATTGCAGTTTTTGTGGTATTTCTCTTTTTCTTCACTTTGAATATATGACTGTTCCTTGAAGAGGGATGTGGTTTTAATGAGGATCTACCCCAAGTGTTTTTCTCTTGCTAACCTGGTCTGTCCACCATTGCTAAAATGGTTATAGAGAAGAAGGTCTGAGAAGTTGTTGGTTCTGTTGCAGCATTGCAGTTTTTGTTGTATTTTCTTTTTTTTCTTCACTTTGAATATATGACTCTTATTGAAGAGGGATGTGGTTTTATGAGGATCTATCCCAAGTGTTTCTCTTGCCAACCTGGTCTGTCCACCATTGCTAAATGGTTATAGAGAAAGAAGGTCAGAGAAGTTGTTGGTTCTGTTGCAGCATTGCAGTTTTTGTTGTATTTTCTCTTTTTCTTCACTTTGAATATATGACTCTTATTGAGAGGGATGTGGTTTAATGAGGATCTACCCCCAAGTGTTTTCTCTTACCAACCTGGTTCTGTCCACCATTGCTAAAAATGGTTATAGAGAAAGAAGGTCAGAGAAGTTGTTGGTTCTGTTGCAGCATTGCAGTTTTTGTTGTATTTTCTCTTTTTCTTCACTTTGAATATATGACTCTTATTGAAGAGGGATGTGGTTTTAATGAGGATCTTCCCCAAGTGTTTTCTCTTGCCAAACCTGGTCTGCCACCATTGCTAAAATGGTTATAGAGAAGAAGGTCAGAGAAGTTGTTGTTTCTGTTCAGCATTGCAGTTTTTGTTGTATTTTCTCTTTTCTTTCACTTTGAATATATGGACTCTTATTGAAGAGGGATGTGGTTTTAATGAGGATCTATCCCCAAGTGTTTTCTCTTACCAACCTGGTCTGTCCACCATTGCTAAAATGGTTATAGAGAAAGAAGGTCAGAGAAGTTGTTGGTTCTGTTGCAGCATTGCAGTTTTTGTTTTGTATTTTCTCTTTTTCTTCACTTTGAATATATGACTCTTATTGAAGAGGGATGTGGTTTTAATGAGGATCTATCCCCAAGTGTTTTCTCTGCCAACCTGGTCTGTCCACCATTGCTAAAATGGTTATAGAGAAAGAAGGTCAGAGAAGTTGTTGGTTCTGTTGCAGCATTGCAGTTTTTTGTTGTATTTTCTCTTTTTCTTCACTTTGAATATATGACTCTTATTGAAGAGGGATGTGGTTTTAATGAGGATCTATCCCCAAGTGTTTTCTCTTGCCAACCTGGTCTGTCCACCATTGCTAAAATGGTTATAGAGAAGAAGGTCAGAGAAGTTGTTGGTTCTGTTGCAGCATTGCAGTTTTTGTTGTATTTTCTCTTTTTCTTCACTTTGAATATATGACTCTTATTTGAAGAGGGATGTGGTTTTAATGAGGATCTATCCCCAAGTGTTTTCTCTTACCAACCTGGTCTGTCCACCATTGCTAAAATGGTTATAGAGAAAGAAGGTCAGAGAAGTTGTTGGTTCTGTTGCAGCATTGCAGTTTTTGTTGTATTTTCTCTTTTTCTTCACTTTGAATATATGACTCTTATTGAAGAGGGATGTGGTTTTAATGAGGATCTATCCCAAGTGTTTTCTCTTGCCAACCTGGTCTGTCCACCATTGCTAAAATGGTTATAGAGAAAGAAGGTCAGAGAAGTTGTTGGTTCTGTTGCAGCATTGCAGTTTTTGTTGTATTTTCTCTTTTTCTTCACTTTGAATATATGACTCTTATTGAAGAGGGATGTGGTTTTAATGAGGATCTATCCCCAAGTGTTTTCTCTTGCCAACCTGGTCTGTCCACCATTGCTAAAATGGTTATAGAGAAAGAAGGTCAGAGAAGTTGTTGGTTCTGTTGCAGCATTGCAGTTTTTGTTGTATTTTCTCTTTTTCTTCACTTTGATATATGACTCTTATTGAAGAGGGATGTGGTTTTAATGAGGATCTACCCCAAGTGTTTTCTCTTGCCAACCTGGTCTGTCCACCATTGCTAAAATGGTTATAGAGAAAGAAGGTCAGAGAAGTTGTTGGTTCTGTTGCAGCATTGCAGTTTTGTTGTATTTTCTCTTTTCTTCACTTTGAATATATGACTCTTATTGAAGAGGGATGTGGTTTTAATGAGGATCTACCCCAAGTGTTTTCTCTTACCAACCTGGTCTGTCCACCATTGCTAAAATGGTTATAGAGAAAGAAGGTCAGAGAAGTTGTTGGTTCTGTTGCAGCATTGCAGTTTTTGTTGTATTTTTCTCTTTTTCTTCACTTTGAATATATGACTCTTATTGAAGAGGGATGTGGTTTTAATGAGGATCTACCCCCAAGTGTTTTTCTTGCTAACCTGGTCTGTCCACCATTGCTAAATGGTTATAGAGAAAGAAGGTCTGAGAAGTTGTTGGTTCTGTTGCAGCATTGCAGTTTTTGTTGTATTTTCTCTTTTTTCTTCACTTTGAATATATGACTCTTATTGAAGAGGGATGTGGTTTTAATGAGGATCTATCCCCAAGTGTTTTCTCTTGCCAACCTGGTCTGTCCACCATTGCTAAAATGGTTATAGAGGAAGAAGGTCTGAGAAGTTGTTGGTTCTGTTGCAGCATTGCAGTTTTTGTTGTATTTCTCTTTTTCTTCACTTTGAATATATGACTCTTATTGAAGAGGGATGTGGTTTTAATGAGGATCTACCCCCAAGTGTTTTCTCTTACCAACCTGGTCTGTCCACCATTGCTAAAATGGTTATAGAGAAAGAAGGTCAGAGAAGTTGTTGGTTCTGTTGCAGCATTGCAGTTTTTGTTGTATTTTCTCTTTTTCTTCACTTTGAATATATGACTGTTCTTGAAGAGGGATGTGGTTTTAATTAGGATCTACCCCCAAGTGTTTCTCTTACCAACCTGGTCTGTCCACCATTGCTAAAATGGTTATAGAAAAAAGAAGGTCAGAGAAGTTGTTGGTTCTGTTGCAGCATTGCAGTTTTTGTTGTATTTTCTCTTTTTCTTCACTTTGAATAAATGACTTTTCTTGTCAACTAGGCATATCCAACATTGGTAGTTTATTTCACAGGAAATGAAAAACTGTCCAGGAAGTATTAAAAATACAAGGAATTAAAAAAAAACTTTAATGCAATTTGTTTAAAATATTCCAGTTGAGATTTTTATAAAAAGTTAAAAAAGTTAAAAACAGGCCTTAAATAGTGACACTAACATCCGACATCCGAGTCCATCGCACAGTCTAGTGATTTACATGCCTCAGGCCATGACTCACGATCAGGAGGATGTGAGTTCAATCTCCAGAATCACCTGTGATATCATTTTACATGCTAAAAACTGTTGTACATGCTTTGAACCACTATGTGCGTGATTTCTCTTGCCACAGTTGAAACATTGTCTAAGAAGTATTAAAAGTACCAGGAATTTAAAAAAAAAATCTTTAGTGCAATTTTTTAAAAAGTTATCCTTAAGTATCAGAAAAATATTCGAATAACTGATGCTTTGTTGGTTGGTTGGTTGGGTTTTACGGCATGTCAGTCCATTGGGTTATTTTATGCTGATGATGTTTTTGTTTTATTCATTCTTCATTGGTACTCATGAGCTTTTTTTAAACTCAATTTAAAAAAAAAAACACTTTTAAACTCTTTATTTTCTATGTAACCCATAGATGGGACTATAACAGGTACTAACCGAAAGCACCAACACCAGATAGAGTTTAATGTCATAGCCAGAATATTAAGACCCTGAGCCACTGCATTCTAGCACATATATGATAAAAAGGCTTGGGGCTTGTGACAATCATATATGTGCTAGAGTTTGATGTGACCTCTCCAACTGTCCATCTAGCCTAAGTAAAGACTAAAGTAGAGTGTTGAATGTCACATATAAATTATACACACCATATACTATGCGAATCTTTATTTCTTAGTGATATAAAACACATGGCAAGATTTTAAACGAATTAATAACACTGGTAAACTTTAACAGAAATATCATAAATAAGATGCTAATTAAGATTAAATAATTATTATTCAATAATTATTGAGAATATAACATAAATAACTAAGGGAATTGTGATGATGTTAAAGTCAGACAAATATATAATCTCTTATGATAAGATTATTATTTTCAATTTGTGCTGTTTCCTTTGTCATAGTATAAAGGCTTGAGCGAGCTTCCATTTTAATGGCTTTAGGGAATTCCCATTGTAGTTTAATGGCTTTAGTGAGTTTCCATTTTAATGGCTTTAGTGAATTCCCATTGTAGTTTAATGGCTTGAGTGAGTTTCCATTTTAGTTTAGTTTGTTTGGGATTAAGAAAAAATAAATGTGAAAACCTAAATGGATTAATATTCTACGCCTGACCTGCAAAGATTTCTCATAAAACTGAGAAATCCAGACTCCATTACTTTCTCATCAGTTGAGCCATTACAATGAAGCCTCGTTGTTAATGTATTTTTGGTTAAGTTCTTCCCTGCTCTGGGTTTTTTTTCAATTTTTTTTTTGTTTATCTAGTTCCTTCTTTCTGAATTCCTCTTACTTCTTTCTTCCAATCAGGGTTGCTAGATTGTCATAGTCCTCTACAGTGTTCTTCAGCATGTCTCCATTGAAGATTTCAACAAGTTTTGTGATTGAAATCAATTGGGATAGGCATTTATTTAGATGGTCATTTATCATTTCCATTGTTTTATCCATGGATCTCTTGATTTACAGCCCCATGCTTAATATTGTGCTTCAATATGCATGTCTCCAGTTCTCTGTTTAAATACTCTCCCCTCTTCTTTCTTACAATCAGAGTTACTGGATTGTTGCTGTCCTCTGTAATGTTCTTCAGTGTGTCAGCACTAAAGTTTTCTGTGAGTTTTGTAGTTGATTTCTGTTGGGAAAGACATTTATTTAAATGGTTATTTACCATTTCCATTGTTTTATCCATAGATCTCTTGATATACAGCCCCATCAGTATGTGTTCGCATGTGACTATTCAAATTTGAACGCCAAGTAAATGCTGATCCACATATTTCACAAGAAAAAGGTTTCTCCCTTTTTTTTGTTTCATTTTCTTATTAGTTTTTTTAGAAGTCAAGGGGCCCCTGTCCTGGGGCTAACACTTGATTCCTTTATAAATAGTACTTATATCCTAATGATCTTTTTAGGATAGAGCATGTTCCTTTGATGGCTGCTATTTGTATTTCACAGCAGCTTGGCTTCCCTGGTATTGATTCCCAGTGTGTGTTCGCACGTGTCTTGTCAAAGCAGAATTTATTGAAAATGCTGATCCACATATTTCACAAGAAAAAGGTTTCTCCCCAGTGTGTTTTCGGATGTGTCCTTTCAAATGATAACTTGTTGAAAATGTTGATCCACATATTTCACAAGAAAAAGGTTTCTCTCCAGTGTGTGTTCGCACGTGTCTTGTCAAAGCAGAATTTATTGAAAATGCTGATCCACATATTTCACAAGAATATGGTTTCTCTCCAGTGTGTGTTCGCATGTGTCTTGTCAAAGCAGAATTTATTGAAAATGCTGATCCACATATTTCACAAGAATATGGTTTCTCTCCAGTGTGTGTTCGCACGTGTCTTGTCAAAGCAGAATTTATTGAAAATGCTGATCCACATATTTCACAAGAATATGGTTTCTCTCCAGTGTGTGTTCGCATGTGAATTTCCACTTGTTTACTTGAAGAAAATGCTGATCCACAGACTTCACAGGAATATGGCTTCTCCCCAGTGTGTTTTCGTAGGTGAACTTGCAATTTGAAATTTGCTGCAAATGCTGATCCACATACTTCACAAGTAAATGGTTTCTCACAGTGTGTTCGCATGTGTCTGTTCAAACTTATACTAGTACAAAATGCTATTGAACATACTTTACAAGAAAAAGGTACCCATCCTTTGTGTGTCTGCATGTGTTCTGTCAGTAGGGAACTGCTAGAAAATACTGATTCACAGACTACACAAGAAAATGCTTTCTCTTTTGTGTGAATTTGCTTGTGCATTTTCAAACTTGATATATCTGGAAATGTGGATTGACAAAATTTGCAAATGTATGTTTCCATATCTGTTTTGAATTCAAGGAAAAATACTCCTCTCTCCAATGAAGAAAACTTGGCTCTCACTAGAGTCTATTTTCACAGTTGTTCTTCGAAATATGAATTTTTATTAAATCCTCATATACTGAATTGAAAGAAAAATTGTCTTGTGATATGTCAATATACAGATCCACTCCCATTTGTTTAAAACTGTTCTTCCCCAATACTGTTGATGTCTGTGAATGAAGAGAAATAAAGTATGATTTTTAAAAAATGCAAAACAGGAGACTCATTATTTGCAATTATGATATTATTATCCATTTATATTTCAAGTAAGTGCAATGCATCATATATAATTTATGTTAAGTGATAGATAAAATTTGTAAACATTTATTATACAAATAATGAAATATATGTCATGGAATTCTAAGTTTAATATTAAACATATGAGAAATAACTTATCTACAAGAAAAGTAGAATGTATGTAACAAAAAGTTTAGGAAGAAAATAACATTTTATTTAAACTGGAAAAGAAAATCACACTGAAATAATTTAAATTTATGAAATGTTACTGGTGTTATTATTAACAGAATTAGAATAAAAACAAATTCAAGAGTATTTTTTCTCCTTTTTGATACTACTACTACTACTAATAATAATAATTATAATCCCAATGAATTATACAACATTTTTCTGCATAACTACTCCCACTAAACAACAACAACAAAAATAATAACAATAAATCCAAGGAATAATTCAATCATAACAAAGAAATTAATTTATTTCAATATAGAATATTCAAAACATTAAAAAAATTACAATTTTTGATGTAGATAAATGTGTCCTTTTAGAAAATGTTTTTGTTGGAATTTTATTAATTTTAAAGAAACATTAAAAATTCAAAGTGAGTCAAGTGGGTTTAAATCTAAAGATATTATTCCAAAGAAGGCTTTAACTTATGACACTTTATTTTCTTAAACCTATACAAATCTTTCTATTCATTATTTTCAACATTAAATCAAGCAATGATAATGATAAGTTTCTAATCCTTTAGTGACTAATCACCATGTAAAGAAATTGGGGACTTTATTTTCTTGAAATAGAAAAAAGTTTCTAATCATTCGGCAACTTTTATAACTTACAACTTTACAGAACTTTAAGTAATAAGCAACCCTTAATAAATCCATACAAATCTTTCTATTCATTATTTTCAACATTAAATCAAGCAATGATAATGATAAGTTTCTAATCCTTTAGTGACTAATCACCATGTAAAGAAATTGGGGACTTTATTTTCTTGAAAATAGAAAAAAAGTTTCTAATCATTCGGCAACTTTTATAACTTACAACTTTACAGAACTTTAAGTAAATACAGCAACCCTTAATAAATCCATACAAATCTTTCTATTCATTATTTTAAACATTAAATCAAGCAATGATAATGATAAGTTTCTAATCTTTTAGTGACTAATCACCATGTAAAGAAATTGGGGACTTTATTTTCTTGAAAATAGAAAAAAGTTTCTAATCATTCGGCAACTTTTATAACTTACAACTTTACAGAACTTTAAGTAAATACAGCAACCCTTAATAAATCCATACAAATCTTTCTATTCATTATTTTCAACATTAAATCAAGCAATGATAATGATAAGTTTCTAATCCTTTAGTGACTAATCACCATGTAAAGAAATTGGGGACTTTATTTTCTTATATACAAATCTTTCTATTCATTATTTTCAACATTAAATCAAGCAATGATAATGATAAGTTTCTAATCCTTTAGTGACTAATCACCATGTAAAGAAATTGGGGACTTTATTTTCTTGAAAATAGAAAAAAAGTTTCTAATCATTCGGCAACTTTTATAACTTACAACTTTACAGAACTTTAAGTAAATACAGCAACCCTTAATAAACCCATACAAATCTTTCTATTCATTATTTTAACATTAAATCAAGCAATGATAATGATAAGTTTCTAATCTTTAGTGACTAATCACCATGTAAAGAAATTGGGGACTTTATTTTCTTGAAAATAGAAAAAAGTTTCTAATCATTCGGCAACTTTTATAACTTACAACTTTACAGAACTTTAAGTAAATACAGCAACCCTTAATAAACCCATACAAATCTTTCTATTCATTATTTTAAACATTAAATCAAGCAATGATAATGATAAGTTTCTAATCTTTTAGTGACTAATCACCATGTAAAGAAATTGGGGACTTTATTTTCTTGAAAAAGAAAAAAAAGTTTCTAATCATTCGGCAACTTTTATAACTTACAACTTTACAGAACTTTAAGTAAATACAGCAACCCTTAATAACCCATACAAATCTTTCTATTCATTATTTTAAACATTAAATCAAGCAATGATAATGATAAGTTTCTAATCTTTTAGTGACTAATCACCATGTAAAGAAATTGGGGACTTTATTTTCTTGAAAATAGAAAAAAAGTTTCTAATCATTCGGCAACTTTTATAACTTACAACTTTACAGAACTTTAAGTAAATACAGCAACCCTTAATAACCCATACAAATCTTTCTATTCATTATTTTAAACATTAAATCAAGCAATGATAATGATAAGTTTCTAATCTTTTAGTGACTAATCACCATGTAAAGAAATTGGGGACTTTATTTTCTTGAAAATAGAAAAAAAGTTTCTAATCATTCGGCAACTTTTATAACTTACAACTTTACAGAACTTTAAGTAAATACAGCAACCCTTAATAAACCCATACAAATCTTTCTATTCATTATTTTAAACATTAAATCAAGCAATGATAATGATAAGTTTCTAATCTTTTAGTGACTAATCACCATGTAAAGAAATTGGGGACTTTATTTTCTTGAAAATAGAAAAAAGTTTCTAATCATTCGGCAACTTTTATAACTTACAACTTTACAGAACTTTAAGTAAATACAGCAACCCTTAATAAACCCATACAAATCTTTCTATTCATTATTTTAAACATTAAATCAAGCAATGATAATGATAAGTTTCTAATCTTTTAGTGACTAATCACCATGTAAAGAAATTGGGGACTTTATTTTCTTGAAAATAGAAAAAAAAGTTTCTAATCATTCGGCAACTTTTATAACTTACAACTTTACAGAACTTTAAGTAAATACAGCAACCCTTAATAAACCCATACAAATCTTTCTATTCATTATTTTAAACATTAAATCAAGCAATGATAATGATAAGTTTCTAATCTTTTAGTGACTAATCACCATGTAAAGAAATTGGGGACTTTATTTTCTTGAAAATAGAAAAAAAGTTTCTAATCATTCGGCAACTTTTATAACTTACAACTTTACAGAACTTTAAGTAAATACAGCAACCCTTAATAAACCCATACAAATCTTTCTATTCATTATTTTAAACATTAAATCAAGCAATGATAATGATAAGTTTCTAATCTTTTAGTGACTAATCACCATGTAAAGAAATTGGGGACTTTATTTTCTTGAAAATAGAAAAAAAGTTTCTAATCATTCGGCAACTTTTATAACTTACAACTTTACAGAACTTTAAGTAAATACAGCAACCCTTAATAAACCCATACAAATCTTTCTATTCATTATTTTAAACATTAAATCAAGCAATGATAATGATAAGTTTCTAATCTTTTAGTGACTAATCACCATGTAAAGAAATTGGGGACTTTATTTTCTTGAAAATAGAAAAAAAGTTTCTAATCATTCGGCAACTTTTATAACTTACAACTTTACAGAACTTTAAGTAAATACAGCAACCCTTAATAAACCATACAAATCTTTCTATTCATTATTTTAACATTAAATCAAGCAATGATAATGATAAGTTTCTAATCTTTAGTGACTAATCACCATGTAAAGAAATTGGGGACTTTATTTTCTTGAAAATAGAAAAAAGTTTCTAATCATTCGGCAACTTTTATAACTTACAACTTTACAGAACTTTAAGTAAATACAGCAACCCTTAATAAACCCATACAAATCTTTCTATTCATTATTTTAAACATTAAATCAAGCAATGATAATGATAAGTTTCTAATCTTTTAGTGACTAATCACCATGTAAAGAAATTGGGGACTTTATTTTCTTGAAAATAGAAAAAAAGTTTCTAATCATTCGGCAACTTTTATAACTTACAACTTTACAGAACTTTAAGTAAATACAGCAACCCTTAATAAACCCATACAAATCTTTCTATTCATTATTTTAAACATTAAATCAAGCAATGATAATGATAAGTTTCTAATCTTTTAGTGACTAATCACCATGTAAAGAAATTGGGGACTTTATTTTCTTGAAAATAGAAAAAAGTTTCTAATCATTCGGCAACTTTTATAACTTACAACTTTACAGAACTTTAAGTAAATACAGCAACCCTTAATAAACCCATACAAATCTTTCTATTCATTATTTTAAACATTAAATCAAGCAATGATAATGATAAGTTTCTAATCTTTTAGTGACTAATCACATGTAAAGAATTGGGGACTTTATTTTCTTGAAAATAGAAAAAAAGTTTCTAATCATTCGGCAACTTTTATAACTTACAACTTTACAGAACTTTAAGTAAATACAGCAACCCTTAATAAACCCATACAAATCTTTCTATTCATTATTTTAAACATTAAATCAAGCAATGATAATGATAAGTTTCTAATCTTTTAGTGACTAATCACCATGTAAAGAAATTGGGGACTTTATTTTCTTGAAAATAGAAAAAAAGTTTCTAATCATTCGGCAACTTTTATAACTTACAACTTTACAGAACTTTAAGTAAATACAGCAACCCTTAATAAACCATACAAATCTTTCTATTCATTATTTTAAACATTAAATCAAGCAATGATAATGATAAGTTTCTAATCTTTTAGTGACTAATCACCATGTAAAGAAATTGGGGACTTTATTTTCTTGAAAATAG
Source organism: Doryteuthis pealeii (assembly GCA_023376005.1). Classification (NCBI taxonomy): domain Eukaryota; kingdom Metazoa; phylum Mollusca; class Cephalopoda; order Myopsida; family Loliginidae; genus Doryteuthis; species Doryteuthis pealeii. The sequence continues at coordinate 100,118,252 of CM042151.1, forward strand.
AAAAAAAGTTTCTAATCATTCGGCAACTTTTATAACTTACAACTTTACAGAACTTTAAGTAAATACAGCAACCCTTAATAAATCCATACAAATCTTTCTATTCATTATTTTAAACATTAAATCAAGCAATGATAATGATAAGTTTCTAATCTTTTAGTGACTAATCACCATGTAAAGAAATTGGGGACTTTATTTTCTTGAAAATAGAAAAAAAGTTTCTAATCATTCGGCAACTTTTATAACTTACAACTTTACAGAACTTTAAGTAAATACAGCAACCCTTAATAAACCATACAAATCTTTCTATTCATTATTTTAAACATTAAATCAAGCAATGATAATGATAAGTTTCTAATCTTTTAGTGACTAATCACCATGTAAAGAAATTGGGGACTTTATTTTCTTGAAAATAGAAAAAAAGTTTCTAATCATTCGGCAACTTTTATAACTTACAACTTTACAGAACTTTAAGTAAATACAGCAACCCTTAATAAACCCATACAAATCTTTCTATTCATTATTTTAAACATTAAATCAAGCAATGATAATGATAAGTTTCTAATCTTTAGTGACTAATCACCATGTAAAGAATTGGGGACTTTATTTTCTTGAAAATAGAAAAAAAGTTTCTAATCATTCGGCAACTTTTATAACTTACAACTTTACAGAACTTTAAGTAAATACAGCAACCCTTAATAAACCCATACAAATCTTTCTATTCATTATTTTAAACATTAAATCAAGCAATGATAATGATAAGTTTCTAATCTTTTAGTGACTAATCACCATGTAAAGAAATTGGGGACTTTATTTTCTTGAAAATAGAAAAAAAGTTTCTAATCATTCGGCAACTTTTATAACTTACAACTTTACAGAACTTTAAGTAAATACAGCAACCCTTAATAAACCCATACAAATCTTTCTATTCATTATTTTAAACATTAAATCAAGCAATGATAATGATAAGTTTCTAATCTTTTAGTGACTAATCACCATGTAAAGAAATTGGGGACTTTATTTTCTTGAAAATAGAAAAAAAGTTTCTAATCATTCGGCAACTTTTATAACTTACAACTTTACAGAACTTTAAGTAAATACAGCAACCCTTAATAAACCCATACAAATCTTTCTATTCATTATTTTAACATTAAATCAAGCAATGATAATGATAAGTTTCTAATCTTTTAGTGACTAATCACCATGTAAAGAAATTGGGGACTTTATTTTCTTGAAAATAGAAAAAAAGTTTCTAATCATTCGGCAACTTTTATAACTTACAACTTTACAGAACTTTAAGTAAATACAGCAACCCTTAATAAATCCATACAAATCTTTCTATTCATTATTTTCAACATTAAATCAAGCAATGATAATGATAAGTTTCTAATCTTTTAGTGACTAATCACCATGTAAAGAAATTGGGGACTTTATTTTCTTGAAAATAGAAAAAAAGTTTCTAATCATTCGGCAACTTTTATAACTTACAACTTTACAGAACTTTAAGTAAATACAGCAACCCTTAATAAATCCATACAAATCTTTCTATTCATTATTTTAACATTAAATCAAGCAATGATAATGATAAGTTTCTAATCTTTTAGTGACTAATCACCATGTAAAGAAATTGGGGACTTTATTTTCTTGAAAATAGAAAAAAAAGTTTCTAATCATTCGGCAACTTTTATAACTTACAACTTTACAGAACTTTAAGTAAATACAGCAACCCTTAATAAACCATACAAATCTTTCTATTCATTATTTTAAACATTAAATCAAGCAATGATAATGATAAGTTTCTAATCTTTTAGTGACTAATCACCATGTAAAGAAATTGGGGACTTTATTTTCTTGAAAATAGAAAAAAAGTTTCTAATCATTCGGCAACTTTTATAACTTACAACTTTACAGAACTTTAAGTAAATACAGCAACCCTTAATAAATCCATACAAATCTTTCTATTCATTATTTTCAACATTAAATCAAGCAATGATAATGATAAGTTTCTAATCTTTTAGTGACTAATCACCATGTAAAGAAATTGGGGACTTTATTTTCTTGAAAATAGAAAAAAAGTTTCTAATCATTCGGCAACTTTTATAACTTACAACTTTACAGAACTTTAAGTAAATACAGCAACCCTTAATAAATCCATACAAATCTTTCTATTCATTATTTTCAACATTAAATCAAGCAATGATAATGATAAGTTTCTAATCTTTTAGTGACTAATCACCATGTAAAGAAATTGGGGACTTTATTTTCTTGAAAATAGAAAAAAAGTTTCTAATCATTCGGCAACTTTATAACTTACAACTTTACAGAACTTTAAGTAAATACAGCAACCCTTAATAAATCCATACAAATCTTTCTATTCATTATTTTCAACATTAAATCAAGCAATGATAATGATAAGTTTCTAATCTTTTAGTGACTAATCACCATGTAAAGAAATTGGGGACTTTATTTTCTTGAAAATAGAAAAAAAGTTTCTAATCATTCGGCAACTTTTATAACTTACAACTTTACAGAACTTTAAGTAAATACAGCAACCCTTAATAAATCCATACAAATCTTTCTATTCATTATTTTCAACATTAATCAAGCAATGATAATGATAAGTTTCTAATCTTTTAGTGACTAATCACCATGTAAAGAAATTGGGGACTTTATTTTCTTGAAAATAGAAAAAAAGTTTCTAATCATTCGGCAACTTTTATAACTTACAACTTTACAGAACTTTAAGTAAATACAGCAACCCTTAATAAATCCATACAAATCTTTCTATTCATTATTTTCAACATTAATCAAGCAATGATAATGATAAGTTTCTAATCTTTTAGTGACTAATCACCATGTAAGAAATTGGGGACTTTATTTTTTGAAAATAGAAAAAAAGTTTCTAATCATTCGGCAACTTTTATAACTTACAACTTTACAGAACTTTAAGTAAATACAGCAACCCTTAATAAATCCATACAAATCTTTCTATTCATTATTTTCAACATTAAATCAAGCAATGATAATGATAAGTTTCTAATCTTTTAGTGACTAATCACCATGTAAAGAAATTGGGGACTTTATTTTCTTGAAAATAGAAAAAAAGTTTCTAATCATTCGGCAACTTTTATAACTTACAACTTTACAGAACTTTAAGTAAATACAGCAACCCTTAATAAATCCATACAAATCTTTCTATTCATTATTTCAACATTAATCAAGCAATGATAATGATAAGTTTCTAATCTTTTAGTGACTAATCACCATGTAAAGAAATTGGGGACTTTATTTTCTTGAAAATAGAAAAAAAGTTTCTAATCATTCGGCAACTTTTATAACTTACAACTTTACAGAACTTTAAGTAAATACAGCAACCCTTAATAAACCCATACAAATCTTTCAATTCATCTGTGTATAATATGCAAGATTTTACAAGTAATAAACCCATACAAATCTTTCAATTCATTATTTTCAACATTAGATTAAGCGATGATAATAATCATGGTGTTAAAAATTAGGTTAAATTGGGAAATTTATGCTTTAAAAATATCAATTCACATAGAATATTGCCTGAAAAATTACTAAGTAAAACAATTCCTTCTAATATATTTAATCTATTTCAATAAAAAAATACACACACAACTATACATTCTTGTCTCCTTTAATATATACAGTACCCTTTAATAAACCAATATTAATCTTTCTATTCATTCTTTTCAATATTGTATCAAGTGATGATGATGATAATAATCAAGGTGTAAGAAATAAGGTTGGATTACTGAATTTTCCTTGGTAATAGAAACATCATTTACTGACTTTTATAAGTAAAAGTGTAAGTGAAATACAATACTATAATTATTTGTGTACAATATGCAAGATTTTACAGCTGGGTCATTTCACCGACACTGAATTACTTGAAATTTGGCACATATGTTACATTTCATGGGTTAGAAAAGTGTGCCAAATTATTTTGTGTTAAACCTTACTGTTCCGATTTTAGAGGGGGGTATAATTTTCCAATTTTGACTCTAAATTAAGGCCATGCTGTGTTGCAGAATCTCAATGTTTGTTTTTTTTTTAAATTTTAAAAATACTTCCAGACATTCAATATTTCTAAAATTTGGTATGTAAGGTAAGTAAGGATTGTAGAATCCAAATATTCAACTATTTTAACCCCATACCTGATATGACTCCAAAATCAACAACTTTTCACCTATGTAGCTTACGGTCAGTCTGTAGAAAATGTCCTAGTCAATTTTCATATTTTTTTCATAACATCTACTATGCCTGCCTAAGTTCACCAAAGAATTTTGTGGGGGTTTTAGTCTACTTTAGAAGATATGACCCAGCCAAGTTATGAGTTTCCTTCCTCTGTACATGCAGCATTTCAGTGAAAGATTATAATTAAAGACCATCATCCTAATGCTCCATGAACTCTGAAAGTGATGATAATAATCAAGGTAAAGATTAATATCTTTCTATTCATTATTTTCAATAGTTTCTGGACAATTTCAGTGTAATTCTTTGTTCACAAAGTAACAAATATTATTTAATAACAAGCTTACTATAGTAGGTGGATGTAATAATTAATCAAGAAATCTCAATTTAAAAGTTAAGCCCCAACCCCACCCCACCCTTTTAAACAGAAAAAAAATATCGATTTATAATTATTTCGCAAATAATCTAAAATGAAATTATATTTCATAAAATATAAATAAGTAAAAAGAAAATCTCAACACTGAAAAAATTATTAAAATCGGATGATTCCTTGATTTTTGCTAATTTTTTTTAATCAAGGGCATTGATTTGATTTTATAAACTATGTCTATGATGTCAAAGATGTTGGTACCTCGTGATAGTCTTTAAAAAATCTTGTGAAATTAAAAAGGCCTTTTCCGTTATGTATAAGTATTTTCTCGTTCATTTTATGGCCCGTTTAGTATTCATCTAATAAAAGACATTGTTTAAGATAGTTTTTAAAAGATTTGACGGAAATTTAATTCGGCTAACACTGGCCTAAGAATTTGATGGGAGACTTTGTTTATGTCACCCCCACCAATTAACATGGATAGTAGAGAAAATGATATATCAATTAAATGTTGAAAGGAATTAAGATTTTAAAATATAATTAAATAATTTTTCAAAAGATTCCAAATATTTTTTATATTCATAAAGGATAAAGTATTGTCAGAAATTTTTTAAAAAATTAACTTCTTTTTCAGTGAAAGAAACGAAGTTTGCCTACAAATTACGTATTTTCCATTTGTAACGGAAGATGATATATATACTTACTTCTTTCTCTTTATTTTCGTCTGATTTCTTTTCCTTAAAGAAAAAGCAAAGATGTAATATTTGAAATAAAACTACTGTTTTCTACTTGGATTGAAAATGTGTCGTCCATTTGCAATCAATACAAAAAGGTTATCTTAACAGCGGTAAACAAGGGAGGTAATTCTGTTGTTTTTATCATTTAGCAAATATTCATTTTCATTCAGTGTAATCCTTAAAATTGACAGATGACAAAGAAGAGAAGACAACACTTTGATTTCACTATGATTTGACCTTTAAATAAAAGTAAATATGTGATTAATCGAGGACACGAAAATAAGCTTGGAATACACGGAGGCCCAAAATTGAAGTAAAATCCTTTTTTTGACAAAATGAATTTTGCCCCACACACACACCTGCAGAAAATAATTTACCGAAAATCAGGGAATTATCAGATTTTAATGAAATTTTCAGTGTTGATTTATCAAAGAATGATCTTTATAATGCATATTTATTTTATTTCAAAACTTTCTCATTTTTTTCAGGTCACTTAATTTATCCTTATGGAGTGGGGGGAGGGGGCCATATTTTTTTTTTTTTTTTTTGCGAGTTTGTCATTTTCTGTACTAATTACAGTATAAATAATGAGATAAAAGTCTGAAGTTATGAATAGAAAAAAAAAAAAAAAAATTGCGGTAGCTTTTCTATGAGAAAATGAGTACCGAAAATCGGAAAATAAAATGTAAAAAAAAACATAAATAAAATTTTTTTTAGAGATTTCTTTTTTACTCATTTCGATAATTATTTAATTGGCTTATAAAAGAAAAATTTATACATCGATATTTTTCTGCTTAAAACATCGATATTTTTCTGCTTAAAAGGGGGGGGGTACATTTTCAATAGAGTCTTTCTTTAAAACTTATTACTTTTTACACATAAAATAAGGTTTGCATTAAATAGATATTTATTTCTAGAATCTAAAAATATAACATTTTAAACTTAACATCAGGCTTTTCATATTTTAAATGAATTTTATATATTCATTTTTCTTAGCAAAAATACTTAATTAAAGTTTTGAAATAAAATAACTGATGCATTATAAAATTCATTAATTGTTAAATCAATACTGAAAATTTCATTAAAATCGGATAATTACCTGATTTTTGGTAAATTCTTTTGCAATCGCAAAATGTTACATTAAATTTGTAAAAAAGCCATTTTAAACCAGCTTCTCAGACCAAAGCGATAGAAATTGACAGAAAAAATCGTTTTAAATGTTTTTTTTTAAATTATATATTTAATGATATTTTTCTTTTTTTAATGATGGTCATTATGTTACTACTTATCGTTTTAGACAAAAGTTTGACCTTAAATAATCGATTTAATTAATTCTAATTCATTTTTAAAACAAAAAAATTGTCGCAAGCAGACGATCTTTCGGCCATCCTACATTAATAATTAGGGTTGTGCAAATTCCGTAAGAGGAGGTAATAAAATATTTTTTAATTTTTTATATTTTCAAACTATTGACTGTCTAAGTCAATATTTTCAACAGAGATAAAGATCTATTGAATCTATTGAACATGCGCAATATACTTTCTGAGATTTTTATATATTTAAAACATTATTACAAACGATGGTTCTTTTTCTTTATGTAAGACTAAAGGGACATAAGTTATTTCACTTTTTTGTCGAAAATATCCCGATTTTTAGTCTGGGGCTTGAATAAAATGTTCCGTGCACATATCTTTGCTGTAATGTCATTTTTTACTTACATGTTTTATCTATGTCATGGAACTTTTTTTGTTGGAAATTTTCACACCTCTAGGTTTCCATAACTTTGTGAAATTATAAATTAGAATTTATTCAGGATTTTTGAAAAGGGGCGATAATTCAAACGTTGATTTAACCCCTTTTTAGCCAATCCCTAATAATCTATAATTTCTGTTTGTTTTTTTTGCTTCTTTTTTTGTGTGTGTGTTTTATACTTTAAAAAACTTTGTTTCTGTAAACATTTTGTCGTCCAGGATTCCTGTCCTTATGTATGCTATGTTTTTCCTGCCCTTATTTACACTATATTTTCCTATCCTTATTTACGCTATGTTTTTCCTGCCCTTATTTACGCTATGTTTTTCTTGATGGTCCATAAAAACAGCCAAACAATTTTCACACAGTATGCTCTGTCTTTATTGGGGGGGGGGGGGGCATTGTAAAATATGGTAAAACAAAAAAATAGATGAATTATTTTCCCTATAAAAAGTATATCAAAAGAGATATGGTATGAAAATTTGACTTTGCATTTTGTAAAATTTTGTAGTGAACCGGAAGTTTTCACTACAACAATTGAGAGTCGAATGACGAAAGTATGTCTTTGCGCATGTGGATTGGCACAGCATAAAAGAGAAAAACTGAAATAAATATTTTTGTACATTTTCGACCAAACAGAGACGTCCACGCCTAAAAGAAATTCACCAAGTAGACCCAATTTGGAGCCTACTCAATTCTTATAAATATCACCCTTTTCGTATATTAAGCCAGAAAGAATTTACGTGTCTAAACGAATCCATGCCTAACAGTGTAAGATTAATTCACATACATGCTTTAAAGGTATGAACAACTGTATCTCTCTCACTCTCTATAATCAGCCTTTCCGAGATCAACATTATCTATTCAACCTGATTGTTTTGTGACTCTAAAATCTTACCCTTTCTTTCTCACTTCGAGATTTATAACATCTTTTCTTATATTTTATATTGAACTTTTATATTTATTATATTCTATATAGAACTTTCAAACAAGAACTTTTAAACAAAAACTTATGAAAGAACTTTGCCCGGTATCCTGTAATACCTTTTTGTAAACTTCATGTTAATACAAGTTGTTTGTTTTAATACTGTGTTTTGTTTTCTATGCCATGTGCCAATATATTTAAATGTTCTTATGGTGTGATTTATGTTTTGATGAATATTTCCTGAATCTTTTCTCATTATTATAAATTACATATAAGGTTTTGAAAACACAAAATATCTTAACCTTAAATTGGTGACCTCCCAACATACATCAGACAACCTTACCCAACCGCCATAATTTCAACTGAAATTTGTATAGGTTTTATTGAAAAAAATTGCCTGAGTTCTTAGTATTTTATTTTATTTGTATTTATGTTTTATCCAAATGGGGGTGGGGCATTGTAAATGTTGAGATTTTTTAATATAAGGCGTGTGTTAAAAGCCAAATTATACACTTACCAAAGGATTACATACCTCAGGACTTACTTAAGCTCTTTTCAACTGGCCAAGGATGGCGTTCAAAAACGTAACAATAAAATATCTAAATTAATTTGCCGATAAAAAGCAAGAAACAGCGCATAATAGATATCTAAGTTTGCCTATTACCATCAAGGAAAAAATAAGGGCAGGAATCAGGGACAACAAAATATTAATAGATCCAAAACTTTTACAACTAATTTCAGTTGGTTTGTATTTTACAGCATGTTGGCCCTCAGTTTGGTTTGGTTTAGTTTACAGTGGGTCATTTAATGCCAACAAAGTTTTGAAATAAAGTCATTCTTAATGGATACTCAATTTTTTTCAATAAACTCATGTTTTTCTATTTGATGGGACCCTAACAGGTACTACCACTCTGGTTCAGAGTGGACCAGGGAGCAACGGCGATGAAGGGGTGCTCAACATTCCCCAAACCTCCTGAACTGGAACCTCACCATCAGATAGAGTTTAATGTCATTCCCAGGACATGAAGACCTTCAGCCACCGCCTTCTTGCCATAAGAGCAATAGGGTTGGGGCTATCATATAGGTGCTAGGGTTTGACTTGACCAGTCGATTGATCAGAGGGAGACTCTCTGCCCATCTAGTCCAAGTAAGGGCCAAAATAGTAATGGACAGCTCAGCCACCTGGATTTCATCCTTAAGCATCACACATCACCATCCTTGGCCAACAGGTGGAGGGAGTCTTACCCCTATGAAGAGATTAAGTCAGTGTATTTTGACAATTCAGCTGACAGGGCGGTGTTGAAATTCAGGTTATTTTATGTTAAAGACATTTTGATTTATTCCCTCTTGTTATGTATTCAATTTTTTGTAAACACATTTTTTAATACTTATTTTTTGAACAATTTAATCCATAGATGAAACCCTAACAGCTACTACCACTCTGGGCCAGGGTGGACATGGGAGTAATGGAGATAAAGGAGCACTCTATATTCTCTGAAGCTCCAAAATTGGAACTTCACGACTACATGCAGTTTAGTGTCATACCCAGTGTTAATGACAGTCCCACAATTTTGCTGACAACAAATTTGGCTTTCCGTGTCTTTACAAAGAAGTTACTTCGCACCATGCGCTCAAGGACGTACAGACAACACCGTAGTTCAAAAATAGTTCTTTATTTTTTCATACAGTGAATGCCGTGAAAACTGTGAATTAAACGAAAATTCGTATAAGTCACAATATCACACAAAATACAATAAAATACAAATACAATAAAAATAGACAAATATTACACAAAAAGGATAAAAACACAATTACCAAGAAAGGTTTACGTCATGTAATTACAGAAAATTCCAACTATAAAAACATTTAAAGCAAAAACTATGAATTACAAATTACACATATGAAGGGGGGTTTGGGGTATGTAGAACTCAAATGCCACAAAAAAGCACAAACAATAATTTAACAGGGGAAAGGATATTTCTCATTTTGAGAAATTACAAATTAAAACAAAATAACAACATGTAAATAAATGCAGTTTCAGAGAAGAGAATGGAGGACTTAAAATACCTTTGCTGGCACTTAGGGACTTGCACATTAAAGGGACCAATATCTTAGTGGTTCTAAGAATTGCGGTTTCAAAATACCGCCAAAAGTTGCTCACAATCGGAGCCTCAAAAAACTTGACTTGCTCAAGTGACTATCTCAACGGAAAGAAAGATTTTTGCCAGCACTCCTTTAGACTTGACAATACCAAAAATTCCTACTCAGTCCAAGAGTATCTTTTATTTAAAACCCTTTTCTATTTCACTGCACAAACAGCAGTGAGTTACTAATCATAAAACACAAAGGCAAAATAAGCACTCCAAACAATCTCAGAAAATGCACTTACACATATAAATAGGGGTTATTAAAAACCCAAGAACTATTTTTTATAAGGTAACCATTTTTACCTGGAGGGTGATCAGGGTCATGGGGTACTTTATTTGGTGTCGGAGGAGGAAGTGGGAAGGGGAGGCCTAAAACGGACATGATGCCAATGACAAGGCAAAATTTGTTTACTGCTGGAATCAGCCTAAAACAATGACAGCTACACCCAGGACACTAAGACCCTCATCCATTGCCTTCTAATGCATATTTGATGAAAAGAGTTGGGACAATCATATAGATGTTAGGGCTTGACTTGACCATCCGATTGATCAAAGGAGATCTCTCCAACACCGTATCTAAACTAAGTAAGGACCAAAGTGGAGTGTTGCATGTCATGGACTGCTTAGGCATCAGGATTCTGTCTTTAAGTATGATGAGTCGCTACCCACGGTTAACAGGTTGTAGATATTATCTATGTTATCACTGAAATTAGACCACCTTAGGTATGTCCACAAGGGAGATAACTCCTTTTTTTTCATGAATTTGCTGAAAGATTTGGGTAAATATTAATTTACAATTTAGGCAAAATTATGGAAGCCCACATGAATGAAAAGATTTCTACAACAAAGGTACACTGAGTAGCCAAAACATGAAAAAACAATAATAACAAGAGTATATGCACTGAACAGTTGTTCAGACCGCATACAAAAAATAAGCTATTTAAAAAAAGATAACTTATATCCTTTTAGTTTTTCATAAACAAAAAGAATAATTGTTAGTGTTAATCTTTTTAATAAGTATCTTGGAAAAGTATGTTGTGCAAAATTGCGCATTTTAAAACTTACATTTTTAGATAGATAAATTATAGCTTGTTTTAGGGTTTAAATATCGACTTCAATGTGTCACATTCCAGACATTTAAAATTCACTATGAAATTTTTAAGTGAATACAAATAGGCCAATTAAATCAGAGAAAATACTTTTTTGGCATCATTCAAAGAAAAATATTGTTTTTAAAGCTGCAGAAAAAGAAAAAAAAAACACGGAACAAGAAATTATTTTTTGAGTTTTAAGAAAATAACTTTTTAATTTTTCTAATAACTTTTTTCAGGCATTGAATTTTCATTCTGTTATATGTATTCTTTAGGATTTGATCTTTCTATGAATTTAAGAATTTGGATCTGGAATTTTTTTTTCTTCAAATGACCAAAGGTCAAACCCACCTACATTCTGAATTGATAAAAACATTTTTTTTCAAGTTGTTTTTAATAAAATAAGTTATTCCTTATAAAATTAAATCATTATTTAATAATTTGGTGAAAATCTCATTAAGATTGGACAGTTCCCTGATTTTTGGTAATAGTTTGAAAATTTAGAATTTAAAAAAATAAATTTTATTACCTCTTTTTGTAATTTTTTATCATACCTATAGATATATAACATACAATTCATATTGTTTAGTGTTGTTTAACATGATTTTTTTCTTTTGGATAGCTATCTAAAAATTAAATAAAACCAATGATAGTTAGATATGTGTATTATTTTTCAAGTGAGGTAATTGACAAAAAAATTAAAATCTTAAAACAATTACCAAAAATCAGGGAATTGTTCAATTTTAATGAAATTTTCAACACTTTAATCATTAATGACTTTAAAACAAATTTGAAAAAAAAGTTTTTGTTATTAATTATGATTGTTTTTAGGTTTTCAACTCTTGGTCATTTGAAGAAAAAAAAAGAAAAAGAACCTAGTCCCTAATTTCTAAATTAGAAGAAAAAATTCAACACTCAAAAAAAAAGATATTTGATCATTTAAATGTTATTTTCTTAAAACTCAAGAAATAATTTTTGTAGCATGTTTTCTCTTTTTATAATGTTAAGAACAAGATTTTTTATTGAATTGATGAAAAAAAGTATTTCTCTGATTCAATTGGTCTGTTATTATTCACTTTAAACCTTTAAAATTTTAAACAAAACTTTAAATATCGGGAAGTTGGCAATGATTTATTTAAAAATTACTACTAATGATTGTTCTTTTTCATTTATGGAAGATTTACAGTGATAAGTGCAAACATAATTTATTTTCATTTTTACTTCAAACTACCCAGATTATCACTCTGGAGACAGCAACAACTGTTTAAATATGCTCGTCCTTGTTGTGCTGTTTTTTCTTCCGTTTTTGTTTCCATAAATTGGTAGATGAAAATTTTCAAACTTTATTATAAAGAAAAGTTCATCAATTTAAAAAAAAATTCATTTAAAAATTTTGTCATATTATTCCTTGTGGTATCTTTTCAAATCATTTTGCAGATTACTTGTTTTCAACAACACTGTAAATATGATATTTGCAAGAAGTTTTGTCCTTCACTGTGAAATAAATGTCCCATATACTTTTCAATTTTCGAATGTTGTTTTTTGAAACATCTGTCATTTTAGACGCTCAAAGTTCTCATAACAAGTGCATATGGAGTCAATATTTGGTTTTAAGGGTAATAAAAATTTATAGTTATGCATAAAGACCAGTGCATTAGAAAACTGCAAATCAGGTTTAAACAAAGGGCAGGTAAAAAAAATTAGGGATTATTCACCTAAAGTCAGTTTTTAAGATTTAAAGGTAATTTAGTCAGAGAATTCATGACTTAGATTAAAGTTTAATGATTAAACTTTTGAATAAATTGTCAACTATAAACAAATACCATTTATTAACAGTTTGGTAAAATATAAAAGAAATAATCGCATAAACTATCCATTTAAAAGCCAAAAATGAAACACTTCATGTTTGAAATAATAATAAAAAATACATTAATTCTTTTCTGGTACACCAGTCAACTGCTATTGGAATTCTGCTAAGAAATTTCTTCTAAACAAGTTTAAGAAATAACTTAAATTTCTAAGTAACTTTTTTTGGGTGATATCTTTTATTTTAAAAAATTTTGATGAGGTCTTCTGTTCTTGAGCTTTCTAGAAATGTAAAATGAAGGGACTGGACATTTTTTTTATTCTAATGAAACCACCTGCAAACTTAAATGATTAAAAACATTTTCTTTGGCATTTAAAACAAAATAAAATAAGCTATTATAAAATTAATTCCTAAATGAATAAAGTGAAGATTTCATTAAAATTAATCAACTCCCAGATTTTTGGTAGTTGTTGTAAATTTATTTTTATTACACCACATAAACCAGTGAGCATCAGATGCTGGATGAACACAGGTCACTCAGAATGACATTTAAATTATACTAAATATAAACATATTAACATGTATTAAGAAAACACACACATAAAAATGAACTTCAATGATTTATTTCCTTTAAAAATCTCAAATGATTTATTATACTAATGTAAAAAGTGAAAACATTTTAAGAGAAAAAAAAACCCATAAAATTTGTTAAATGAAAAGAGGCATATGGTTTTCTTTTTTTTTGTATTTGAGGTTAAGTTCTTCCATGAATTTCCCTGCTCTTTTATGTTGTTGCCATCCTTCTTTCCTTGTCTCCAGTTCCCTCTTTGTAAATTTTCCTTTCTTATTTCTTGCAAACTACTGTAATCCTCTGCAGTGTTCACCAGTGTGTCTTCACTGAAGTTCTTTGCAAGTTTTGTGGTTGGGGTTTGTTGGGATAGGCATTTATTATAATAGTCATTTAACATTTCCATGGTTTTACCCATGGAACTCATGTTCCATGTCATTTACCCATGTACTGCCTCATTTTTTTTCATTTTTCTTTAATAACTTTTAGAAGCCAAGAGGCCCTTGTGCGGTGCTAACACTTGATTTCTTTATAAATAGTATTTGTATCTTAAGGATAGTTTTTAGGATGGAGCATGTTCATTTGATAGCTGCTATTTGTACTTCATAGTAGCTTGGTTTACCTGGTATTGTTTCAAGGTATTTTTTAAAGTTTTGCTTCACCAGTGTGTTCACATGTGGCATTTCAAATTGGAACTGAAACAAAATGCTGATCCACATATGTCACAAAAAAATGGTTTCTCTTCAGTGTATTTTTCGGGTGTGGACTTTCAAATTTGAACGTGTTGAAAATGCTGATCCACATATTTCACAAGAAAATGGTTTCTCTTTAGTATGTATTCGCATGTGAATTTTCAATGTAGAATTTTGTGAAAATGCTGATTCACATATTTCACAAGGAAATGGTTTCTCTCCAGTGTGTGTTCGGACGTGGACTTTCAAACCTGAACTTGTTGAAAATGCTGATCCACATATTTCACAAGAAAATGGTTTCTCATTAGTATGTATTCGTATGTGACTTTGCAAATTAGAATTCATTGAAAATGCTAATCCACATACTGCACAAGAATATGGTTTCTCTCCAGTGTGTGTTCGCATGTGAATATTTAGTGTGGAACTTGAAGTAAATGCAGATCCACACACTTCACAAGAAAATGGTTTCTCCCCAGTGTGTTTTCGTATGTGGATTTGCAACTGGAAATATGTAGAAAATGCTGATCCACACACTGCACAAGCAAATGGTTTCTCTCCAGTGTGTTTTTGCATGTGTATTTGCAATTGAAAATTTAAAGAAAATGCTGATCCACACACTTCACAAGAAAATGGTTTCCCAGGGTGTTTTCGCATGTGTCTTTTCAAACTTGAACTAGTAAAAAATGGTAACTCACAGACTTTACAAGAAAGTGGTTTCTCTCCTTTGTATGTTTGCATGTGGTCTTTCAGTAGGGAACTGCTAGAAAATGCTAATTCACAGATTACACAAGTAAATGGTTTCTCTCTTATGTGTGTTTCCATGTGCATTCTAAAACTTGATTTATCTGGAAATGTAGATTGACAAACTTTGCACATGTGTGTTTCCATGTCTGTTTTGAATTTTATGAGAAAATGTTCATCTACACAATGAAGAAAACTTGGCTTTCACTTGGGTCTATTTTCCCAGTTATCTTTTGCAATGTCAATATACAGATTCACTTCCATGGGAAGAATACATTTGGTTAAAGCTGTTCTTCCCTAGTACTGTTGATGTCTGTGAATGAATAGAAATAAAGTATGATTAAAAAATGCAAAACATGAGACTCATATATTATATGAAATTATAATATTATTATCAGTTTATATTTCAATTAACTGCAATGTATCATATATAATTCATATAAAGTGATAAACTAACCACAGCACACATTTTTTCTCTTTTTGCATTGCACTGATTATCAACACTTTTTATACTCTTTTCTTTTTTTTAATTAAATTATTATTATATTGATGTTTGAAATGTTACTTCTGTTATTATTAATAGAATTAAAATAAAACCAAATTCAAACAAAAGTTGTTTTTTCTTTGATTTTACAAAGTTTAAGCAAACTAGTTCTTTACACAATTACTAATGATGATTTTATTAACATTACTAATTTTGCTACTAATACTAATAATCTTTAATAATGGAGATTCTACCTTAATTTGTCTGTAACCAAAACTATGTCACTGCTTACTGAAAATGGAAAAAAATTATTTGGAAAATTTGTAATCAATTTTAAATATTATTTCTCATGCTTGCCATTTTTTCAATAACAAGAAGTTAACTAAAAAGTTTACAAATAAATGAATACCTACGATTTTGTGTAAAATATTCAAAATAATTATGTAATTAATAATTAATAGATCCATGCAACATTTTATTTGAGGAGGAAAGAACTAAGTTTCCATTTCAAATTGTTTTATTTACTCCTTTAATAAATTTGATGATTTTACTTACTTATGATACAAACCCTCTGGCATTTAATTTTTAACTCCCACCCCCCTCAGGCAATATCATTTAAAAATTAATTTTTATACTGCCCAGATGGCATTTTTGTGCTAGTAATAATAATTATCATGATGTTTGAAATGTTACTTGTTTCTCCGTCAGTAATTAATGATAAGAAATTTGGTTAAAAATCTGGTTTGGTTTATTTGTTTAATGGTATATCAACTCCTTATGGGTTATTTAATGCTGAAATGTGATTAATTAATAAATGTTTGATTGTAATTATAACTATATTTTAAACGTTTCATCGCATTCACTAAAAACACAATGTTTATTTGACTATAATAATCATTTTGAATAGTTATCTGGTATGACATATTCATATTTAAATCAAATAAGTAAAAAATAAAGTCGTCGGGGTGGCCTAAAGTTGGTATCAGCAATACAACGAGGGAGTCTATCCCCCTTTTACTAGTACTAGACTGAGGAGATTGTTTTTGGGGTCTGAGTCACAGCACTGCACCTACCATAAGCTCATCACTTTACCGCACAAATCTGTGCTACTCATACACTGAGTTGGTGAGGGCCGGTATTAAACTCAAAACCTTGTTGTTCCTAGACCAACACTCTACCAACTGAGCTATTCCTATCTAATAATAATAATGGTTTGTTTGCACACAGTTATATACGTTTTTTAGTAAGACAATCCTTTGTAAACAATTGTAGTTCTAATTAACTATTTTCAATACAAATAATTTGTATACAGTTAAATGGTAATTACCAAGACCAGATAAAGGTAAAGATAACAGGTAATGAACACAACAAGGTTTATAAAACGAAATGCATTTATCAGACAACAAGAATATGTAACATACAATATACAATACAATATGTAATTTGTGATACAAATGTGTGTGTTTACAAATATGTTACAATTGAATGGTGTAGGGTGTAATGGTATGGTTTGGTTGCAAGATAATGCTTGCGTGACTTATCTGTACCAGGTAGGAATTTCTTGCTAGCTTTGTTTGTTTGATGATACGCGTCAACGGCCCTTCCGCGAGCTGTCTCAAAGGCCCATCGTTCTTAGACATATATTGCTGTGGAAAAGAACACGTTGTTCTTCGACGGTAGTCGTAGCGGAAGAGGGTGATTGAAGGTATCAACCCTTGAAATTTGGCGGCCAAACTGAGCCTCATAACGTGTGCTCTGATTGGTCGCTGACAAAGGCCCTTAGCCAATCGCATGAGGTTTCTCATCAGGTGATGGCTAAGAGATCCAGGGACTGTGTTTGGCAACAAGTCAAAGGGAGGTAACTGTTTAGGTAATATTTTTTCTACAAGTATTACAATTTAGAATTAAAATAAAAACAAATTCAAGCAAAAGTTGTATTTTTCTTTTGAGCAATCAAACTACTTATTTACATTACTACTACTACAACTACTATGAACAAATTTCACTTGAATTTGTTTTTCTTTTGATTTTAAAAAAGTTTGAGCAATCAAACGAGTTATTTACACTACCACTACTACAATTAAAAATAAATTTCACTTGAATTTTTTATTTTAATTTTTAAAAGTTTGAGCAATCACACTAGTTATTTACATTATTATTACTACTACTACTACTACTAATAATAATAATAATAATCCCAAGGAATAATTCAATCATAACAAGCAAATTTAAATTTACTATTTCTGATGAAGCTTAATTGGACCTTTTAGAAAATGTTGATTAGAATTTTATTCATTTTAAAGAAATATTAAAAAGTTCAAAGTGGGTTTGAATTTAAAGATATTGTTCCAAACAGGACTTTAACTTAGTGTCTGCATTTATGACACTTTATATTCATATTATTTAAATTAATCTTATTAGATATATATATAATTTATATCCATCTTTGGACAAATATGCCTCAAGTGAAATAAAATTATTCATGCAAAAATGCCTAAAAGAAAATAGTTCATTCACAATGAACTAGTTCTTTACACTACTACAACAACTACTACTACTAATAATAATAATGATAATAATCTCAAGGAATAACAACGAGAAGAAAATTGAAAATTTTTATAAGAAATATAAAGTACAGGTATAGGTAGGTTTCCCAAGGTGAAAAAGATGACTTTTAGTTTCCAAAAAAAGGGGTAGGCATTATTTTTTTTTTGTGGTAATACGTATAAAATCATGAAAAATATTCTGTAACTTTTCCGTGTTTATATCTTCTCATTTTAATTAATAATCTGTATTTTAATCCACAAATTAGATGCTAAAATTTTAGCTCGCTTCGTACAACGAAGTAGCCAATCGGAATACATCTTTCATTGACTGCTGATAAATTAACCAATCACGATCACCGTAGCATAACTGCCTCCTGCAAAATGTAAACAAAAAGGTAAAACGTGTTTTATTTGCATGTTTCCGACTTAAAAGTGCCAATTTAAATCTTTTTCAGAGAATAAATGGATGCACTTTATAGAATATGTCTCAAAAATGGAAATTTTACAAGGTCGCCGAAAAAAATTGCGAGAAAATTCTACAGTAGGTGAGCGTCAAACTTTTGTTACCTATAAAATCGGCTGCTAATGTCTGCTATTTTTTTTTTTTAAACGAATTAAATTAATTAAATCGATTTAGGTCAAACTTTTGTCTAAATCGATAATATTACACATTCAATTATTTTTTAATAAATTTAAAAGTTTGTTTTTTTTTCAATTTAGATCGTGTTCGTGTATCTGTTCGAAAAATTTGGTAAACATTAAACAGGAAAAACAAAAGGAATAAGTATCTATCTCTATATCACGGACTTAAATTATTAATAAGAAACAAAATGAAAAAAACCCGACTATTTGCAAGTTTAACCTTTGTTTTTAGTATGCAGGTTTTACTTTTAATACATTTTTACTTGTTAAAAAATGCTTATTTATTTGCTATTTATTATTTAATGAATAAAGCAAATGCTTATTTTTTAAGTTTAATATTGTTGTAAAAATGTACCAGTTTTATTTCTTTGTGTTCATTTTGGAAAACTATATATTTTCTTTCATTTTGTTTCTTATTTAAAATTTAAATTCATGATTTAGAGATAGTTATTCTTTTCGTTTTTCTCGTTTAATATTTACCAAAATTTTTCGAACAGATATCTCTTGCTAGTTAGTAAATATTAAAATAAAGTAGACTGTTAATTCAGTGGGGGGGGGGTGAATTTTCCGTTTTAATTTTGACAAAAATCTGCAAGTTTAACCAAAAATGTCTAAAAAAAAATTTTTTTTTTAAACAAATATTCTCAACTTTGAAACAGACTATGGGTATAAAGTCATATATACTAAATTATGCAGGGGGTAAATTTCACGGGGAAAATTGGTGGTACCCACAGAAATCTTCAATCTATGCAACATTTGCGTCAGGAGTCTATAGGCATTCATTTGGCCGCATTTTTCCCCACCCAAAAATTGGTCTCGGAATCAAAAATCTAGAGCCATATTGACCTTTGGGCCCGTAGCCTAGTATGTTTAGTTTAGAAGAAAATTCACATTTGATAAAAAAAAATTGTTTTTTTCAATATATGCAGTTATCTCTCTCACTGTACTACCACTACTACTACTACTAAATTGATAAAATTCAGAACACTTGATAAAAAGATTATTTTTTCACAAAACCAGAACATTAGTATAGCTGGTTATTTTTTATGTGCCACATATTAATATTTTTGGTTAAAGAGTTTCATTGATGTAGAGTTTGGTAATAAAAAAGACAGAGAACATTAGTACAGTTGTTTATTTTTCAAGTGCCAAATATTAATATTTTTGGTTAAACAGTTTGGTAAGAATTTTATCAATCAGGGTTAGTAAATTGTTACTACAAAAAAAGAAAATTATAATAGTCTAGGGACTGGCAAACGGAGCCTAAAATGCGTTTTTGACAAAATGACTTTAGCCCCCCTACAGAAAATAATTTACCAAAAATCAGGAAATTATCGGATTTTAATGAAATTTTCAGTGTTTATGTGTCAATAAATGATCTTTATAATGCATTATTTATTTTATTTCAAAACTTTCTCATTTTTTTCAGTTCACTTAATTTTGACCCCCCCCCCCCTTATGTTGGGGGCGTAAAATGTTTTGCAAGTTGATCATTTTTTATACTAATTACAGTATAAATAATGAGATAAAAGACCGAAGTTATGAATAGAAACAACAAAAAAAAAATTTTTTTTACGGTGGCTTTTCTATGAGAAAATAAGTACCGGAAATCGAAAAATAAAATGTAAAAAAATAATAAATAATAATTTTTTTGGAGATTTCTTTTTTACTCATTTCGATAATTATTCAATTGGCTATTATTTTATAAAAGAAAAAAATTATACATCAATGTTTTTTCTGCTTAAAAGGGGGAGGGGGTACATTTTCAATCGAGTTTTTCTTCAAAACTTATTACTTTTGGCGCCTAAAATAAGTTTTGAATTAAGTAGATATTTATTTTCAGAATCTAAAAATATAACATTTTAAACTTAACATCAGGCTTTTCATATTTTAAATGAATTTTATATATCAATTTTTCATAGCAAAAATACTAAATTAAAGTTTTGAAATAAAATAACTAATGCATTATAAAATTCATTAATTATTAAATCAATACTGAAAATTTCATTAAAATCGGATAATTACCTGATTTTTGGTAATTTTTTTTGCAAATGCGAATGTTACAGTAAAATTGTAAACAAGTACTTAAAAACATTGAAAACGAGGCTGACTGGCTGATATCGTCGAAATTGAACAAAACAAATACTTTTAAATCTATTAAAAATAAACTGCATATGTAATGATATTTTTCTTTTTTTAATTATGGTTATTATTAGTGATGTGCAGAGAAGTGCAAAGGGAGGTAATTTTTTTTTTTTTTTTAAATTTCTTAATTTTAAAACAATTACCAAAAATCAGGGAATTGTCCAATTTTAATGAAATTTTCACCAAATTATTTTCCCACGACTTAATTTTATAAGGATTAGTTTATTTTATGGAAGAAACTTGAAAAAATACTTTTTTTATAAATTCAGAATGTGGGGTGGAGGTGACCTTTGACCATTTGAAGAAAAAAAAATCCCGGTCCCTAATTTTTACATTTCTTGAAAGATCATATCCTGAAGAATATATAGAAAAATAAAAAAATAAAAAATAAAATTCAATAACCTAAAAAAGTGATTTTAAAATTTAAAATTCATTTTCTTAAAACTCAAAAAATAAATAATGTAGCAAGTTTTTTTTTTCAGTATTAAAAAATGTAGTTTTCTTTAAATTGATGCAAAAAAAATTATTCTATCTAAGTTAAACTGAGTTTTTCACTACCTTAAAAATTTCAAGGTCCATTATATATGTGCAAGATTATTATGGACTAACTATCAATTTTAACCAAAAGATAGCCCAGAATTTTATCTTTGAAAAAATCCAAGTTAAAAACCATGCATAACCTGGCAACATATTTTAAAAGAATTAAAACGATTTTTTAAAAATCGTCAATTTAAATTATGGAAGCCTAAAAGAGCCATTTATCTTGCTCTCTGACCACGTGATTTTTGAGCGAATTCAACGCATCTCACAAGTTTGTGAACGAATTCAACGCATCTCACAAGCTATTATAATTCATTCATAAAGGAAGACTTTATTTCAAAAAGTACATTGTTCTTTTATTTATTTATTTATTTATTACATTCCTTTCAAAAATAGTAAACTGGAAATTAATACCTAATCTAATTAAAATAAAAAAATTAAATTATTGAACACTGAAATTAAACTGAATGTTCTTAAAAATATATTTTACACGAATATTTTTATTGTTATACTGACACTAACTAGTAAACATTTTTGTTGTTATATTTAAAAAAAACAAAAAAAAACAAACAAAAAAAAAACAAAACAACCACAAACAGATAACACTTTAACACTAACTATTAAACATTTTTGTAGTTATAATAAATAAACAAAAAAAAAACACAAACAAAAAAACAACCACAAACAAATAACACTTAAAGTCTTGTTAAATTTTGGCTGTTTTCATGTAAATTTTCATTCGCGTTAACAGAAATTATTGGCAAATGAATTCTTTTTGTTAATGAAATTATTCGCTATTGAAATTTTTAAAGTTTCCTAATATCGTTTATTCTGTAATTGGTCAGTCTGGAATTTTTTTCCGGTGCTAAAACCATAATTTTTATTCATTAACAGTATTATTAAAAAAAATTGTGGCTTCTGTTTTTTCGGCAAAATATAACTTTATACATAAAGTTTATAAACAGCGATTTAAAAAAAATATGTTTCGTCATTAAATTTTCATTCAAGAAATGTAAAATTAATTTTCCTCAAAAAAAAAAAAAAAAAAAACTTAAACATTTCTTCGTGTTTGTTTTTACAAAACAACAAAAAAAAAAAAAAAACAAAATACCTACCACTTTATCTTTACTTTAAATTAAAATTTAAAGTAAAGATTTATTTCAAATATAAGATCTTAATTCTTGATATACCGATCATTTCATTAAATTCGGATTATTATTTTAATTTTGCTGATTCTTTTTTTAAATTGTTGTGCTTAACAAATAAATTTTGTTCATGATTTAAACATTTTCCGTTTTAAAGTAAAAAAAAAAAAAATGAAAACAAAAAAAAAGATTTTACGTGTTTGTTTTTTTAACACTTAGCGCTTTTCTTAAACTAAAAATTAATCTTTACTTTTTAATCATAATTGACGCAATACTTTTAAAATTCATTATTCAACAATGTTTAACCGAAGTTCAAATCTGGGTATTTGAAACATACGAAATAGAATTATGTCACTCTAAATAACATTGGGCCTCCATATCTTTTTTCACCTATCGTAAAAAAAAACAGGAGGGTTCTAAACTTTAGAGACCGGCGTCTTTGCCAATCTCTGCACATCCCTAGTTATTATGTTACTACTTATCGATTTAGACAAGGTTTGACCTTAAATAATAGATTTAATTATTTCTAATTCGCTTTTAAAATTCCTAGCAGATGACAAAATCGCCTATCCCTATAATAGTCCTTGGCTACCATAATTTAAAAATATTTTGAGGGAATTTCACCTAAACAAATCAAGAGTAAATGTTTGAGTTGGACTTATTTTTACTGCGTGTTTTGAAAAAAAAATGATATTACATTGAAATAAAATATAAACATTTGAATAATTTTTCTGTACATAGTGTATTTAATATTTTTGTTAATAATTTATTGAAGAAACTTTCATAAATTTATTCAAAACTTCTAATATTATGTTTTGTGAGAACTCAAAGAAAAGTATTGTTTTTGAAACCACACGAAAAAAAAAAAAAAAAATGAATTTTAAGAAAATAACATTTAAATGTTCAAATGTCTTTTTTCGGTAATTGAATTTGAAATTTTTTTTATGTAATCTTTAGGATTGATATTTCTAGAAATTTAAAAATTAGAAACTGGAAAATGTTTTTCTTCAAATGACCAAATAATCTGAATTGATAAAACTTTTAAAAAGAGTCTGAATATCAGAAGATTTCTTTGAAAGAAAAAAAAAAAAAAAAAAAATTGGCAATCCAATAAAATTTATATTATAACATTCTTAAGCAGAAGTCAGAATTCATGTTTTTTTTTTGTTTTGTTTAATTTTTTAAAATTAAAATACATTACGTATAGGAACTTATATAAATCTTATGCTATAATTATTCAGACCCCCATCTTTATAGAAAAAATTAAAAATCTTTTTTTATCGCATTATTTTTTTCAGATTTCGTAAAATTAAATAGGCGAGGGGAGATCTCGTAATAAAAAGAAATTCCCTAATATATTTTAGGAAAACCCTATTTTAAACATAATTTCATCAACAGATGAATACGTATCGAAATTTTCGTGAAAATTTGACTCTTAATTGATTTTTCATAGAATTTTTTAAAAAGAGCCTGTAGTCATAACTTATTTTGGCTACGTTAAATTTCAATTGATTGGTGGGAACATGTAAACATTGTTTTCGTCCATAATTTTCATTATTTTCGTAAACTGAAAAAATTTTTTTATAATCATCAGCATTTTTTAATTTTTTTTTATTTCTTGTTTTGAATGGTCCGAAAATTCTGAAGACAATGTCAACTTTTATTCAAATTTCATTGTGTTAAATATGGGGGTGGGGGTAAATTTGTTACGTCAGATTAGACATCCCCAGTAGTAAACTTTAATTTAAAATACGATTTCAGGAATTCTGTGATATTATATATAAGAATATTGGAGTTTTCTTTATTCTTATTTCTTTCAAATCATACAAATATTTTTACGATAACATAACTTTTAGAAACGTTTTATAACTTTTTCTGTCATGTTTACATTTTTCATTCAAAATTGATTTTCCTGCAAATTACGTTTTTGTTTTTGTAAAGAAGATAATAACATAACGTATTACTTCTTTCTCTTTTCATTCATCTTATTTCTTCGCCGTGGGCTATAAAACGCCAAAGAAAAGGAAAAGTATAGCCGGAAATTTAAAAACATTTCACTTCTTCGTAAATGGAATACAAAACTTTTCCTTGTAAATTACCTATTTTCATGAGTGAAGAAAAATAACAGAACATTATACTTATTCTTTTTTTCTTTTCTTTTGTCTGATTTCTTTTCCTTAAAGAGCAAAGATGTAATATTTTAAATAAAACTGATGTTTTCTACTTGAATAGTGCAATTTACAATGTGTCGTCCATTTGCAATCAACACAAAAAGGTAAAGGGAGGTAATTCTTATGTTTTTCTCATTTAGGCAAAAAAATTAAGTTTCATCTGTATGTTGCATTAAACTACAAAACAACAAAATCAATTAACGACAAAGTATAGGGACTGGCAAACAAATCAGCTTCTACGAGTTTTAAAAGCGAATTAAAAATAATTAAATCTATTATTTAAGGTCAAACTTTGTCTAATCGATAATAATCATCAATAAAAAAAAAATATGTATATATAATTATTACATATGCAGTTTATTTAAAGGGATTTGTTTGGTCAATTTCGACGCGATCCGCCATTCTGTCTCTTTTTCAAGGGTTTTAAGCCCTTGTTTACAATTTTAATATAACATTCGCGATTGCAAAAAAAAAAAAAAATTACCATGAATCAGGTTATTATCCGATTTTAATGAAATTTTCAATATTGATTTAACAATTAATGAATTTTATAATGCATGAGTTATTTTATTTCAAAACTTTAATTTAGTATTTTTGCTATGAAAAATTAATATATAAAATTCATTTTAAAAAAAATATTCGGATTTTAAGTTTAAAAATTTAGTTTAAGATTCTAGAAATAAATATCTATTTAATGCAAACCTTATTTTATTGTATCAAAGTATACTTTTTGAAGAAAAACTCCATTGAAAATGTACCCCTCCCCCTTTTTAAGCAGAAAAAACATCGATGTATAATTTTTTCTTTTCTAAAATAATAGCTAATTAAATAATTATCGAAATGAGTAAAAAAAAATCTCCATAAAATTAATTATCTATTATTTTTTTACATTTTATTTTTCGATTTTCGGTACTTATTTTCTCATAGAAAAGCCACCGTAATTTTTTTTTTGTTTCTATTCATAACTTCGGTCTTTTATCTCATTGTTTTATACTGTAATTAGTATCGAAAATGACCAACTCGCAAAGTTGTTACGCCCCCAACATAAGGGGGTCAAAATTAAGTTGCCTGAAAAAAAATGAGAAAGTTTTGAAATAAAATAAATAATGCATTATATAATAATTCCCTGATATTTGGTAAATTATTTTCTCTAGGGGGGGGGGGGGGCTAAAGTCATTTTGTCAAAAATGCAATTTAGTCTCATTTTGGGTAACCATATATGTAAAAATGGAAAAGGAATTGAATCCGACAATATGAGGAAAAATGAGTAAAGAAAAGAAATGTAAATGGATAAAATGAATTTAATCGATATCACTTACACATGTGTTTCGGTCAGTTTATGTGTGTGAAAATATTTCGCACACATACAAGAATCGACCTTCATCAGAGTGAACATTTATTTTTATGAAAAAATTCGTTGGGAAAAAACAACAGAGATTTTTGCAAATATTCGAAAATCGAATTTTTTTTTTTTTAATTTGGAACGCTGAGAATAGCTAAGATAGACCGTTATGATTAGGATATTTGTTTTTTTTTTAGGGGTTATGGTACAAAATAGTTTTTTATTGTTACAAAAAATAAATAAAATAAAAAATAAAGTGTTATTATTTATCAATAACATTTTGAACATTTTTCTCGGAGCTTAGTTTATGTTTTGAAAAAAATCGGTGAAATGTTAAAAAAGTTGTCGATTAAAAAAAGGGACCATATATATATATATATATATATATATATATATAATTTTGTATAAGTTGTTTAATTTATTGAGATGTTATCGTAAAATGGTTCATTTTAGTGGTGAATATATTTTTATTTAACAGATTATGTAAAGAATTAGGTATAATACATGTTGCGTTATATAATAAGTGTGGAATTAATTAATAAGTTATAAAATATTTGTGGTGTGGTAATTTATAGTAAATAAAAGTAGGGGAAGTTTGAATGAAGATCTCAAAGATTTTTGAATAAAATATTTGTGGTATTAGGCTACAGTCCCAAGCCGATTATCGTTCAATTGTGTCGGATGTAAAAAGTGGCCGAATAAATTGTCCTTTAATATTAAAATGATATCACCCCAAAATTCCAATTTTTTTATCGCGCATGTTTATTGTCGCAAGAGTTAATAAAATAAGTTTTAAGTGATTAAAATACGTATAGAACGAAAATAGCTCCGAATTCAATTAGCCAATGAGATTACAGATTTTATCTGGAATGTAAACATCAGCTGGTGTTCTGTGTTTATGAAATAAAAAAATATTAATTTAGAATGACCCTCAAAACACCCAAAAAAAATTCCTAATAATATGCTTTAGTAACTAAAGCAAACAATAATAATGCTTTAGTAACTAAAGTAAACAATTTTTTTTTCAGTAAAAATTTCAAAATATAATTTTCAATTAAAGAACTGGCTTTTTAGAAAAAAATTTTTTTTTTAAATGAACCTAAAATGCGTATGACTTTAGCCCCCCTACAGAAAATAATTTACCAAAAATCAGGGAATTATCGGATTTTAATGAAACTTTCAGTGTTTATTTATCAATGAACGATCTTTATAATGCATTATTTTATTTTATTTCAAAACTTTCTCATTTTGTTCAGGTCACTTAATTTTGACCCACCTTATGTTGGGGGCGTAAATTGTTTTGGTCATTTTCGATACTAATTACAGTATAAATAAAGAGATAAAAGACCGAACTTATGAATAGAAACAACAAAAATTTACGCGATATGCGAAATACTATTATTTTTGTCTTTTTTTCTAAAAAGCAAATTCGCTTATTACTCATTTTATTTACGTGACTTGTTGTCACATGATGCGAAATACTATTATTTTTTTATTTTTTCTAAAAAGCAAATTCGCTTATTACTCATTTTATTTACGTGACTTGTTGTCACATGATGCGAAATACTATTATTTTTTTTATTTTTTCTAAAAAGCAAATTCGCTTATTACTCATTTTATTTACGTGACTTGTTGTCACATGATGCGAAATACTAATTTTTTTTATTTTTTCTAAAAAGCAAATTCGCTTATTACTCATTTTATTTACGTGACTTGTTGTCACATGATGCGAAATACTATTTTTTTTTTCTAAAAGTCAGTTTATTTTTTAATTGAAAATTATTCTAAAAAGCGAGTCCACGTTTTCTTAGTAAATGATACAATTTTATGCTTTTTGGAAGGTAAAATGCACATAAAACATTTTTTTTCGCTAACAACTGTTGCTTCTTCTTCGCTGGAGGTGGCCATTCTTACTTATTCGTATTTCGAGCATACGATTCCCATTCGCTTATTCCGTTTTCGGAGCTACTCCATTTTGGTTCGTATTTTTTTGCGAAGTAGTCCGTTTAAATTTTACTTTTCGCATAATATCAAGATATGCCACCGATTGCGAAAACTTTTTATTAGCCTTTTTTGATTTTTAATTAATAATTACGCTAAAATTATTACTGCTACTTGTAGAGCATCGTAACTCGAAAACTAAGCCCTTTTTGACGCCTGGGACTGTAGCCTATATGGTAATTTAAGGTAACTAAATGTAAGGAAGAGTTTGCGTGAAGATCTAGATTTAAAAAATAGTAAAATAGATGTAGGATGGGATAATTTATGATAATAAGAGTTTATTGTGTTTAATTCAAGAGAATGAAATAGAAAAAGAAAAAGGGTAAATGACATTAGTGGAAAAAAAGTAGATATATAGAGAAAAATTATTGATAGGTTAATGATAAGGCTTGTTGTCACATGATTTTTTTTTTTTATTTAAAAAAAAATAGTATTGATTGAAATAAGTGAAAGTAGATTTAATTTATATTAGGTGATTGAAGTGTGGGGAAAATTTATATTATAAATTATATTATTTAGTTGTTTAAATTGTAGATTATATAAATATTTAATTGTAGAATAATTGTTTGTAAAGTAGTAAAGGTAGTGTATTATTTTATTATAGGTGTATGAGGTATGGGAATTTATATTAAAATATTTATTATATTATTTAAAAATGATTATTTTAATATTTAATTATTTATTTATGGAAAAATTATCAGTTTAATATATTTGATTTTACAGTATAAATATATATAAGTGATATGAAGATAGTGAAATAAATTGATATATAAAATTTTTTGTATGTATTAATATGTTAAAATATGTGTATGAATGGAGGGAAGATAGAAGAATTATAGATATGTTATAAAATTAGGTGGTAGATAGTTATATGTAGTAAAAATTTGATAGTTATTCGATAGATGAAATAGTTGAGTAAATGGGTTCATTTTCACTTGTTGTTTAGTATTATTATGTAGTGTATTTGAAATTAGGTAAATATTAGATCATTCATTATATAGTGAAGATGGAGAGGGAATTTATTTCATTAGTTTTATTAAATAATATAATTGTATTAAAATAGATTATATGATTGATTGTTTATTATTTATTGGATTATTAGTTTTAAATGTTTAATTATATATTTGTTTAAAATAGATTATATTTGAATATTATTATAAATATTTATAGATTTAAATTACATTTGTTAATTATATTTTTTTTTTTTGTAATATATATATTTATAGAATTATAGAAATATATTATATATATAGATCATATTATTTATTATTATTATAATATAATCATTTATTTGATTAATAAATTGTTTAATTTGTTATTTGATTATTTGTTAGGTTAAAGTGGATTATATAAAGTTTAATTATATATTAGTTGAAATGTTTATTTAATTATTAGATTATATATTGGTTTATTTAGTTTATATAGGAAATGGAAATATATATGTAGGTGAGGGTAGTTGATAGTTAAAATATTATGAAAAGAGATTATATAATTGTTTAATTTATTTATACATTGAATTATTTATTTTAAATGTTTAATTATTATTGGTTTAAAGTAGAATATATTGGTTATTATTATAATATATATAAAGAATTATATATATATATATATGTAATATGTATTTATATATTCTGTTATTATTTATTTATTTATATATTTTTTATTTATTATATTATATATTAAATTTTTATAGATATATAGAATTATATATATATATATTAGATTATATTATTATAATATATTTATTTAATTTAATTATTGAATTAATTATTTAATTATTTATTTGTATAAAATAGATTATATAATCATTTATTTATTTAATTATTGAATTGTTTAATTAATTATTAGATTATTTAATAGTTTATTTAATTATTTAATGATTAGATTGGAAATTTATATGAGAGTATGGATAGTTGATAGTTGGTTTTATTGATTTTGTTGATAAGATCATTATGGTGATATTTAAAAAAGTAGTTTGAGTCAAATCAAGGTAACAGTTTGAAAAGTTAGAGAACATCAATAAACTAATTAATTTATATTGATAGGAAGAGAGTGAGGAGGAAATTTTAGTGTAAGTAAATAATGTGAAGTTTAATGGTGTATATTAAAGTTTTTTAATATAATTTTAGCAAGGAATGGTGATATTTTATAAAAACCAGGTCTTTGGGGTAAGGTATTAAGGATCGAAATGGCCGAGGATTCTACGATACGGCGTGTGTTTCGATTGTGAATGAAGGCGATCATTGATGATTTTTTTAAAGTAAAATTGTGATTTGTTAGTAAATTGTGTGTTACTAACGAATTGGATGTGTTTCTGAATTTTAGGTCCTTAGAGTGTTCATATAAACATTTTTTTAGATTTCTGGCAGTTTCTCCAATGTAAATTTTGTCGCATTGTTCACAACATATTTTGTAGACACCGGCATTGGATTCATGTTTATTTATGGAGTGTTTTAATAAGTGTTTAATTGTTTGGCTTGTGCGGGTGACAGTTTTAATTCCAAGATGATTAAGATTTTTTTCAATTAATGGTGTAATAGGACTTTGAGGTAGTGTGATATATTTGGTGGTAGGGATGCTGTTAGGGTTAACTGAGTTAATGGAGTGTTGTTTGTTTTTGTAGATTTTAATAGCTTTAAGTTTGGCGCGATGTATGAAGGAGATGGGGAATTGTAAATTTGTAAAAGATTTGTTGATGTATTCGTATTCTTCCCTTAGAAAGTTAGGAGAACATTCTTTGGGCCCTAAGGAAAAAACCTATAAGAATGCCACTTTTAGTTTTATTGCTATGGTTAGAATAGAAATGTATGTAGTCATTTTTGCAATTTGTTTAGTGATGGACTTTGAATGTTAATTTGTTATTATTATTCATTAATAAAATGTCAAGGAAAGGTAGGGAGTTGTTTTTTTCTAATTCAATCGTGAAGTTTATGGTGGGTTCAACTCGGTTTAATTTTTGAGTGAGATGGTGAGTGTTATGTTTATCAGGGTAAATGATAAGAATGTCGTCGATGTATCTATAATAATGTATGTCATTAGGAAGAATATATTTAAATGGTTTAGATTATATATATATATATATATATATATATATATATATATATGGATGTTCAAGGGTTTCCAAGGGAGATAATAATTTTTTTTAAATTTTTTAATTTTAAAACAATTACCAGAAATCAGGAAATTGTCCAATTTTAATGAAATTTTCACCAAATTATTTTCCAACGACTTAATTTAATAACGATTAGCTTATTTTATTAAAGAAACATGTAAAAATATTTTTTATCAATTTGACCATTTGAAGAAAAAAAATTCCCGGTCCCTAATTTTTACATTGCCTGAGAGATCATATCCTGAAGAATATGTAGAAAAATAAAAGATATAAAAATATAAAGTCAATACCCTAAAAAAGTGATTTTAAAATATCAAATTTGTTTTCTTAAAACTCAAAAAATGAAAAATATAGCTTTTTTTTTTGTAGTTTAAAAAAACTTTTTCTTTAAATTGATGCAAAAAATAGATAAATAAGAGACGAGAAATAATTTGTAAATATTTTTGTTTAAGAATTATTTCACGTAATTTACCAGAGAGATGTAAATATCTTTTTTTTGTTTCTAAATAAAATAGATTCTTTTTCATTTAAAAAAAAATTGTCTAAATTTATCAAAATAAACAAATTTTTTAAACCTAAGTAAATAAATATTTTTTTAAATGCAGAGAAATATCGAATTTTATTATCTCGACATATTAAGAATAAATCACAGGTTATTTATCTTGAAATATTAAGAATAAATCACAGTTTAACAAACAACACCTTATTTTTCTTTACACTTGCATTGTGATAGCCTCCAAAACCAACCACCAAACCAATATAAACACAATGCTTCAAGCAAATTATAAAACCCTTTTAAAAATTCAATATTTTATTATAAATAATGATTTTATTAGATACGTACAAAAAAGAACCAGAAAATATTTATATGTTTATTAAATGTCATATTTAACTGAAATGGATGTGAGGAGTTGTTTTTCTTTTTTTCCTAATTTAAAAAATTTTTTAGACAATTACCAAAAATCAGGGAATTGTCCAATTTTAATGAGATTTCAGCACATTATTCATTAAGGAATTCATTTTATAATGACTTAATTTTTACAATGATTAGCTTATCTCATTTAAAAGAAAAATTGAAAAAATGTTTTTTTTTTATCAATCATGATTGTTGCAAGGTTGCCAACTTTTGATCATTTGAAGAGACAAATTTTCCAGTTTCTATTTTTTTTCTAGAAAGATCAAATCCAGAAGACAACATTAAAAAAAATTGAAAAAAAAAAAAAAATTTCAACAGCCAACAAAAGATATTTGAAAATGTAAAAGTTATTTTCTGAGTAAATCCTGACAATACTACACAATACAGCAAAATAAAAGTTACACGATAACAAACTTTAAATCTTATTTATGCACTGATCTCTAAAAAAAGGTATATACTCATCTCTTCCACCAAGAAATAATAATAGGACTCAGTGGACTATTTTTGGTGGGTAACCAATCTTGGAGAAAAACAATTTAAATCTTATTCATCCAGTGCACTATGGATAGAATAAAAGGGTAGAGTATGCTATATTTGGAGGGCAACCAATCTTGGAGAAAAACAATTTAAATCTTATTCATCCAGTGCACTATGGATAGAATAAAAGGGTAGAGTATGCTATCTTTGGAGGGCAACCAATCTAGGAGAAAAACAATTTACATCTTATTCATACACTGATCTAAGGAAAATGTATAAATTCATCTCTTTTCCCAGCTATAGATAAAATAAAAGGGTAGAGTGTGTTATCTTTGGTGGGCAACCAATCTAGGAGAAAAACAATTTAAACCTTATTCATCAACTGATCTACAAAAAGAGTAAAAATTTATCTCTTCTTCCAGCTATTAATAAAATATGAGGGCACGTTGGACTATTGTGGGCAACCAAACAAGGAGAAAAACAAATCTTATTCATCAACTACACTAGGAAAAAGGTAAATCCCTTCTCCCAGTAATAGGTAATGTAATAGGGCAGAGTATACTAAATTTGGTGGGCAACTAATTTAGGAGAAATATCTGATTTAAGCATTCACTAGGAAAAAGGTATAATATATCTTCTCCCAGCAATAGCTACAGTAAGAGGGAAGTGTAGGCTCACTATATTTGGTGGGCAACCATTCTAGGAGAAAAACAATTTTAATCTTATTGAAGCACTGCACAAGGGAAAATATATAAATTTGTCCATCATTTTCCCCGCTATCAGTAAAATACTAAATCAGACAGGATCAAAAAATATTTACCCATCCTTCTTGAGGTAAATATTCATGTTTAGGTATTCCTTGAACTTAAAACAGTTTAATGATTCCTACTAGTTGTTGCTAAACTATTTTTATATAGTCATTTTTTGTTTATAAAATTAACTACAGCCACAATATCCAATTTATAGTAGTAGTGGATTTTATTAATTTCATTTTGTGCTGATCATTAGTTTCTGCAATCTATGAATCCCTAACCGGAGATTAGTAAGGGGAACTCATATACAAACCCCTTTGAGTTTATGCCACTGGTCAGGACAGTTGACACTGTAAGCACACACACATTTCCTTTGAGTTCTCTATATCTTTGAATCTATGAATTCCTAACCGGAGATTAGTAAGGGGAACTCATATACAAACCCCTTTGAGTTTATGCCACTGGTCAGGACAGTTGACACTGTAAGCGCACACACATTTCCTTTGAGTTCTCTATATCTTTGAATCTATGAATTCCTAACCGGAGATTAGTAAGGGGAACTCACATACAAACCCCTTTGAGTTTATGCCACTGGTCAGGACAGTTGACACTGTAAGCGCACACACATTTCCTTTGAGTTCTCTATATCTTTGAATCTATGAATCCCTAACTGGAGATTAGTAAGGGAACTCATATACAAACCCCTTTGAGTTTATGCCACTGTCAGGACAGTTGACACTGTTTATTAGTCATACAAACCCCTTTGAGTTTATGCCACTGGTCACAGTTGACACTGTAAGCACACACACATTTCCTTTGAGTTCTCTATCTTTGAATCTATGAATTCCTAACCGGAGATTAGTAAGGGAACTCATATACAAACCCCTTTGAGTTCCACTGGTCAGGACAGTTGACACTGTAAGCACACACACATTTCCTTTGAGTTCTCTATATCTTTGAATCTATGAATTCCTAACCGGAGATTAGTAAGGGGAACTCACATACAAACCCCTTTGAGTTTATGCCACTGGTCAGGACAGTTGACACTGTAAGCGCACACACATTTCCTTTGAGTTCTCTATATCTTGAATCTATGAATCCCTAACTGGAGATTAGTAAGGGAACTCATATACAAACCCCTTTGAGTTTATGCCACTGGTCAGGACAGTTGACACTGTAAGCACACACACATTTCCTTTGAGTTCTCTATATCTTTGAATCTATGAATTCCTAACCGGAGATTAGTAAGGGGGAACTCATATACAAACCCCTTTGAGTTTATGCCACTGGTCAGGACAGTTGACACTGTAAGCGCACACACATTTCCTTTGAGTTCTCTATATCTTTGAATCTATGAATCCCTAACTGGAGATTAGTAAGGGAACTCATATACAAACCCCTTTGAGTTTATGCCACTGTCAGGACAGTTGACACTGTAAGCACACACACATTTCCTTTGAGTTCTCTATATCTTTGAATCTATGAATTCCTAACCGGAGATTAGTAAGGGGAACTCACATACAAACCCCTTTGAGTTTATGCCACTGGTCAGGACAGTTGACACTGTAAGCACACACACATTTCCTTTGAGTTCTCTATATCTTTGAATCTATGAATTCCTAACCGGAGATTAGTAAGGGGAACTCATATACAAACCCTTTGAGTTTATGCCACTGGTCAGGACAGTTGACACTGTAAGCGCACACACATTTCCTTTGAGTTCTCTATATCTTTGAATCTATGAATCCCTAACTGGAGATTAGTAAGGGAACTCATATACAAACCCCTTTGAGTTTATGCCACTGGTCAGGACAGTTGACACTGTAAGCACACACACATTTCCTTTGAGTTCTCTATATCTTTGAATCTATGAATTCCTAACCGGAGATTAGTAAGGGGAACTCACATACAAACCCCTTTGAGTTTATGCCACTGGTCAGGACAGTTGACACTGTAAGCACACACACATTTCCTTTGAGTTCTCTATATCTTTGAATCTATGAATTCCTAACCGGAGATTAGTAAGGGAACTCATATACAAACCCCTTTGAGTTTATGCCACTGGTCAGGACAGTTGACACTGTAAGCGCACACACATTTCCTTTGAGTTCTCTATATCTTTGAATCTATGAATCCCTAACTGGAGATTAGTAAGGGAACTCATATACAAACCCTTTGAGTTTATGCCACTGGTCAGGACAGTTGACACTGTAAGCACACACACATTTCCTTTGAGTTCTCTATATCTTTGAATCTATGAATTCCTAACCGGAGATTAGTAAGGGGAACTCACATACAAACCCCTTTGAGTTTATGCCACTGGTCAGGACAGTTGACACTGTAAGCACACACACATTTCCTTTGAGTTCTCTATATCTTTGAATCTATGAATTCCTAACCGGAGATTAGTAAGGGGAACTCACATACAAACCCCTTTGAGTTTATGCCACTGGTCAGGACAGTTGACACTGTAAGCGCACACACATTTCCTTTGAGTTCTCTATATCTTTGAATCTATGAATCCCTAACTGGAGATTAGTAAGGGAACTCATATACAAACCCCTTTGAGTTTATGCCACTGGTCAGGACAGTTGACACTGTAAGCACACACACATTTCCTTTGAGTTCTCTATATCTTTGAATCTATGAATTCCTAACCGGAGATTAGTAAGGGGAACTCACATACAAACCCCTTTGAGTTTATGCCACTGGTCAGGACAGTTGACACTGTAAGCACACACACATTTCCTTTGAGTTCTCTATATCTTTGAATCTATGAATTCCTAACCGGAGATTAGTAAGGGGAACTCATATACAAACCCCTTTGAGTTTATGCCACTGGTCAGGACAGTTGACACTGTAAGCGCACACACATTTCCTTTGAGTTCTCTATATCTTTGAATCTATGAATCCCTAACTGGAGATTAGTAAGGGAACTCATATACAAACCCCTTTGAGTTTATGCCACTGGTCAGGACAGTTGACACTGTAAGCACACACACATTTCCTTTGAGTTCTCTATATCTTTGAATCTATGAATTCCTAACCGGAGATTAGTAAGGGGAACTCACATACAAACCCCTTTGAGTTTATGCCACTGGTCAGGACAGTTGACACTGTAAGCACACACACATTTCCTTTGAGTTCTCTATATCTTTGAATCTATGAATTCCTAACCGGAGATTAGTAAGGGGAACTCATATACAAACCCCTTTGAGTTTATGCCACTGGTCAGGACAGTTGACACTGTAAGCGCACACACATTTCCTTTGAGTTCTCTATATCTTTGAATCTATGAATCCTAACTGGAGATTAGTAAGGGAACTCATATACAAACCCCTTTGAGTTTATGCCACTGGTCAGGACAGTTGACACTGTAAGCACACACACATTTCCTTTGAGTTCTCTATATCTTTGAATCTATGAATTCCTAACCGGAGATTAGTAAGGGGAACTCACATACAAACCCCTTTGAGTTTATGCCACTGGTCAGGACAGTTGACACTGTAAGCACACACACATTTCCTTTGAGTTCTCTATATCTTTGAATCTATGAATTCCTAACCGGAGATTAGTAAGGGGAACTCACATACAAACCCCTTTGAGTTTATGCCACTGGTCAGGACAGTTGACACTGTAAGCGCACACACATTTCCTTTGAGTTCTCTATATCTTTGAATCTATGAATCCTAACTGGAGATTAGTAAGGGAACTCATATACAAACCCCTTTGAGTTTATGCCACTGGTCAGGACAGTTGACACTGTAAGCACACACACATTTCCTTTGAGTTCTCTATATCTTTGAATCTATGAATTCCTAACCGGAGATTAGTAAGGGGAACTCACATACAAACCCCTTTGAGTTTATGCCACTGGTCAGGACAGTTGACACTGTAAGCGCACACACATTTCCTTTGAGTTCTCTATATCTTTGAATCTATGAATTCCTAACCGGAGATTAGTAAGGGGAACTCATATACAAACCCCTTTGAGTTTATGCCACTGGTCAGGACAGTTGACACTGTAAGCGCACACACATTTCCTTTGAGTTCTCTATATCTTTGAATCTATGAATCCTAACTGGAGATTAGTAAGGGAACTCATATACAAACCCCTTTGAGTTTATGCCACTGGTCAGGACAGTTGACACTGTAAGCGCACACACATTTCCTTTGAGTTCTCTATATCTTTGAATCTATGAATCCTAACCGGAGATTAGTAAGGGGAACTCATATACAAACCCCTTTGAGTTTATGCCACTGGTCAGGACAGTTGACACTGTAAGCACACACACATTTCCTTTGAGTTCTCTATATCTTTGAATCTATGAATTCCTAACCGGAGATTAGTAAGGGGAACTCATATACAAACCCCTTTGAGTTTATGCCACTGGTCAGGACAGTTGACACTGTAAGCACACACACATTTCCTTTGAGTTCTCTATATCTTTGAATCTATGATTCCTAACCGGAGATTAGTAAGGGAACTCATATACAAACCCCTTTGAGTTTATGCCACTGGTCAGGACAGTTGACACTGTAAGCGCACACACATTTCCTTTGAGTTCTCTATATCTTTGAATCTATGAATTCCTAACCGGAGATTAGTAAGGGGAACTCATATACAAACCCCTTTGAGTTTATGCCACTGGTCAGGACAGTTGACACTGTAAGCGCACACACATTTCCTTTGAGTTCTCTATATCTTTGAATCTATGAATCCTAACCGGAGATTAGTAAGGGGAACTCATATACAAACCCCTTTGAGTTTATGCCACTGGTCAGGACAGTTGACACTGTAAGCACACACATTTCCTTTGAGTTCTCTATATCTTTGAATCTATGAATCCTAACCGGAGATTAGTAAGGGAACTCATATACAAACCCCTTTGAGTTTATGCCACTGGTCAGGACAGTTGACACTGTAAGCACACACACATTTCCTTTGAGTTCTCTATATCTTTGAATCTATGAATTCCTAACCGGAGATTAGTAAGGGGAACTCATATACAAACCCCTTTGAGTTTATGCCACTGGTCAGGACAGTTGACACTGTAAGCACACACACATTTCCTTTGAGTTCTCTATATCTTTGAATCTATGAATTCCTAACCGGAGATTAGTAAGGGGAACTCATATACAAACCCCTTTGAGTTTATGCACTGGTCAGGACAGTTGACACTGTAAGCGCACACACATTTCCTTTGAGTTCTCTATATCTTTGAATCTATGAATTCCTAACCGGAGATTAGTAAGGGGAACTCACATACAAACCCCTTTGAGTTTATGCCACTGGTCAGGACAGTTGACACTGTAAGCGCACACACATTTCCTTTGAGTTCTCTATATCTTTGAATCTATGAATCCCTAACTGGAGATTAGTAAGGGAACTCATATACAAACCCCTTGAGTTTATGCCACTGGTCAGGACAGTTGACACTGTAAGCGCACACACATTTCCTTTGAGTTCTCTATATCTTTGAATCTATGAATTCCTAACCGGAGATTAGTAAGGGGAACTCATACAAACCCCTTTGAGTTTATGCCACTGGTCAGGACAGTTGACACTGTAAGCGCACACACATTTCCTTTGAGTTCTCTATATCTTTGAATCTATGAATTCCTAACGGAGATTAGTAAGGGGAACTCAATACAAACCCCTTTGAGTTTATGCCACTGGTCAGGACAGTTGACACTGTAAGCGCACACACATTTCCTTTGAGTTCTCTATATCTTTGAATCTATGAATCCTAACCGGAGATTAGTAAGGGGAACTCATATACAAACCCCTTTGAGTTTATGCCACTGGTCAGGACAGTTGACACTGTAAGCACACACACATTTCCTTTGAGTTCTCTATATCTTTGAATCTATGAATTCCTAACCGGAGATTAGTAAGGGGAACTCACATACAAACCCCTTTGAGTTTATGCCACTGGTCAGGACAGTTGACACTGTAAGCGCACACACATTTCCTTTGAGTTCTCTATATCTTTGAATCTATGAATTCCT
This sequence comes from Doryteuthis pealeii, assembly GCA_023376005.1. Lineage (NCBI taxonomy): Eukaryota > Metazoa > Mollusca > Cephalopoda > Myopsida > Loliginidae > Doryteuthis > Doryteuthis pealeii. The sequence goes on from CM042151.1 coordinate 100,157,579, forward strand.
AACCGGAGATTAGTAAGGGGAACTCATATACAAACCCCTTTGAGTTTATGCCACTGGTCAGGACAGTTGACACTGTAAGCGCACACACATTTCCTTTGAGTTCTCTATATCTTTGAATCTATGAATCCTAACTGGAGATTAGTAAGGGGAACTCATATACAAACCCCTTTGAGTTTATGCCACTGGTCAGGACAGTTGACACTGTAAGCGCACACACATTTCCTTTGAGTTCTCTATATCTCTTGAATCTATGAATTCCTAACCGAGATTAGTAAGGGAACTCATATACAAACCCCTTTGAGTTTATGCCACTGGTCAGGACAGTTGACACTGTAAGCGCACACACATTTCCTTTGAGTTCTCTATATCTTTGAATCTATGAATTCCTAACCGAGATTAGTAAGGGGAACTCACATACAAACCCCTTTGAGTTTATGCCACTGGTCAGGACAGTTGACACTGTAAGCGCACACACATTTCCTTTGAGTTCTCTATATCTTTGAATCTATGAATTCCTAACCGGAGATTAGTAAGGGGAACTCACATACAAACCCCTTTGAGTTTATGCCACTGGTCAGGACAGTTGACACTGTAAGCGCACACACATTTCCTTTGAGTTCTCTATATCTTTGAATCTATGAATTCCTAACCGGAGATTAGTAAGGGGAACTCACATACAAACCCCTTTGAGTTTATGCCACTGGTCAGGACAGTTGACACTGTAAGCGCACACACATTTCCTTGAGTTCTCTATATCTTTGAATCTATGAATTCCTAACCAGAGATTAGTAAGGGGAACTCACATACAAACCCCTTTGAGTTTATGCCACTGGTCAGGACAGTTGACACGGTAAGTGCTCCCACATTTCCTTCGAGTTCTCTATTTCTTTGAAATGTATTTGCTGTTATCCTTTTATTTTTTTTCCTTGTACAGTTTCACAGTGTTTATTAAATAAACTTGATGACATCAGAAAGGAAGTGTCAAGCGTACCCTATTTACAAAAATCAATAGGCAGTAAAAGTTGTGACAAAAGGTTTGAGATGAAATAAAAGCAATAATTTAAGTAATTAAACTTTAAGTATTTAAGGATACATTTATTTTAATGCCCTTATTTTTTCATTTTCTACAAGGAAAATATAACTCTGAATTTACTGTCTTTGTGTTTAAAGGAATTTTCAGATTATTATTACTACAATTTGTCCATCATTCTACTAAACATTTTGTAATAAAAATGAAATAAACATTTTGTAATTAATGACACACATTTTAATTTCTTATTTAAAATTAAATGTTTCTCTCAATATGGTGACTTTTAGCATCATGAATGAAGGCATTGATTAGTTCAGGTACACAAGTGACTGATGAAATCTACGCAAAAAAAGGTAGGACCTGCTAATGTGGCTACAGAGGAAGAAATTCTGAGAAGTTGTTGGTTCTTTTGCAGCATTGCAGGTTTTGTGGTATTTTCTCTTTTTCTTCACTTTGAATAAATGACTTTTCTTGTCAACTAGGCATATCCAACATTGGTAGTTTATTTCACAGGAGATGAAAATTAACTACCACCAAGAGTATTAAATTTAAGGTAGTTTAATGAGTTAACATCATTGGTGTGTATCACTAGTTTCTGCGGTCTATGAACCCTAACCAAAAAGTGGGAAGGGGACCTTTAGTTAGATTATTGCTGCCAGCTGGTCGGAATGAAGCAACAAGCTGTGAGTTTCTATCTCTTGATATGTCTTATTTGTTGAAGTTTCTGTATTTTGAGATTCTTTTTAAATTGTTCTTCTTTGTTGTATTCGTTGTTATTAAATGCTATTTGTTTTCTCTACAGTTTCACGGTGTTAATTGAATAAAAATTAATTACATCAGTAAGAATTGTCATGCCTTCACTTTATCCAGACCGGGGCAGCTGTTACAAACATGACCTAAATAGATTAACATCAATCTAATCAATATATCAAATTTCCATGATGAGATTTAGAAATTAGCATTTCTGTGGAAGATGACAGGATTTAAAAATTCATATTTGCTGCAATTTAATATTCAGTTCTGCGGAAGAGATTTAGACAAATGGAATTATGAAAAAAAGAATAAATGGGTCAACCTAAATGGATCAATATTTTAATCCTGACCCAAAAAGATTTCTCATAAAACAGAGATAAATCCAGACTCCATTACTTGCTCATCAGTTGACAGAAGAAATTGCTTTATATGAGTTACTGGTGAAATGCTCATCAGAACGGAAGTTTGCCATTCTTGAGCTATTGCAATGAAGCCTCTTTGTTAATGTACTTTTGGTTAAGTTCTTCCAGGAACTTCCCTGCTCTCTTTCTTTGCCATCCTTTTTGTTTGTCTCTAGTTCATTCTTTTTGATTTCCTCCCTCTTCTTTCTTCTTATCAGGGTTGTTAGATTGTCATAGTCCTCTACAGTGTTCTCCAGTGCGTCTCCACTGAAGATTTAATCCAGTTTTGTGGTTGAAATTAATTGGGATAGGCATTTATTTAGATGGTCATTTATCATTTTCATTGTTTTATCCATGGATTTCTTGTTTGTACAGCCCCATCAGTGTGTGTTCGCATGTGCTTTTCAAATTCGAACTCCAAGTAAATGCTGATCCACATATTTCACAAGAAAAAGGTTTCTCTCCAGTGTGTGTTCGGATGTGTCCTTTGAAATGACAACTTGTTGAAAATGTTGATCCACATATTTCACAAGATAAGGTTTGTCTCCAGTGTGTGTTCGCACATGTCTTTTCAAATTAGAATTTGTTGAAAATGCTAATCCACATATTTCACAAGAAAATGGTTTCTCATTAGTGTGTATTCGTATGTGGGTTTTCAAAGATGAATTCCTTGAAAATGCTAATCCACACACTCCACAAGAAAATGGTTTCTCTCCAGTGTGAATTCGCATGTGAATATTCCTTTGAGTGTTTGAAGTAAATGCTGATCCACAGACTTCACAGGAAAATGGCTTTTCACCAGTGTGTGTTCGTATGTGGATTTGCAACCGGATATATGTAGAAAATGCTGATCCACACACTGCACAAGCAAAATGGTTTCTCTCCAGTGTGTGTCCGCATGTGTGTTGCAACTGGAAATTTAATGAAAATGTTGTTCCACACACTTCACAAGAAAATGGTTTCCCAGGGTGTTTTCGCATGTGTCTTTTCAAACGTGAACTAGTAAAACATGGTAACCTACAGACTTTACAAGAAAGTGGTTTCTCTTCTTTGTGTATCTGCATGTGCTCTGTCAATAGGGAACTGCTAGAAAATGCAGATTCACAGATTACACAAGAAAATGGTTTCTCTCTTGTATGTGTTTCCATGTGCATTTTCAAGGTTGATTTATCTGAAAATGTAGATTGACAAAATTTGCAAATGTGTGTTTCCATATCTGTTTTGAATTCAAGGAGAAAATGCTCCTCTTCACAATGAAGAAAACTTTGTTCTCACACGAGTTTATTTTCCCAGTTTTTCTTTGAAATATGAATTTTTATAAAATCCTCATGTACTGAATTGTAACAAAAATTGTCTTGTGATATGTCAATATACAGATCCACTCCCATGGGACGAATACATTTGTTTAAAACTGTTCTTCCCCAATACTGTTGATGTCTGTGAATGAAGAGAAATAAAGTATGATTTAAAAAAAATGCAAAACAGGAGACTCATATATAATTTGGAATTATAATATTATTATCCATTTATATTTCAAGTACGTGCAACGCATCATATATAATTTATGTTAAGTGATAGACAAAATTTGTAAACATTTATTGTTATACAAATAATGAAATATATGTCATGGAATTCTAATTTTAATATTAAACATATGAGAAATAACTTATCTACAAGAAAAGTAGAATGTAGGTAACAAAAAGTTTAGGAAGAAAATAACATTTTATTTAAACTGGAAAAGAAAATCACACTGAAATAATTTAAATTATTTGTTCACTTTGAGTATCGCAAGAGAAATGCGGCTGATATCATGCTTTAATATGCACACATAAACCACAGCCATTTCCCTGAAAATCAACATTCAACATGGATTTTATACTTTTCTAAATTTCATATAATATTATTTTGATGCTTGAAATATTACTGGTGTTATTATTAACAGAATTAGAATAAAAACAAATTCAAGAGTTTTTTTCTCCTTTTTGATACTACTACTACTAATAATAATCCCAATGAATTATTCAACATTTCTGCATAACTACTCCCACTAAACAACAACAACAAAAATAATAACAATAAATCCAAGGAATAATTCAATCATAACAAAGAAATTAATTTATTTCAATATAGAATATTCAAAACATTAAAAAAAAAATTACAATTTTTGATGTAGATAAATGTGTCCTTTTAGAAAATGTTTTTGTTGGAATTTTATTAATTTTAAAAGAAATATTAAAAATTCAAAGTGAGTCAAGTGGGTTTAAATCTAAAGATATTTTTCCTAACAGGACTTTAACGTTGTACTTGCATTTATGACACGAAAGAAGTTTCTAATCATTTGGCAACTTTACAGATCTTTAAGTAAATGCAGCAAGCTTTAATAAACCCATACATATCTTTCAATTTATCTGTGTATAACATGCAAGATTTTACAAGTAATAAACCCATACAAATCTTTCAATTCATTATCTTAAACATTGGATCAAATGATGATAATAATCAAGGTGTAAGAAATGATTGCTGATTTTACAATTAATAAACCTATATTAATCTTTCTATTCCTTCTTTGTATATATAGTATCAAAAAATAATAATAACTGCAATAACTTATCTTTAACTTAAAAAGTCCAAATTCATTGAAATAAATCAAATTGTTTTATTCAAGTGTTTGAGAGATCCCATTGAGGGAAGATTAAATCTACAATTTCTGATGCAAATTAATGTGCATTTTCAGAAAAAATAGCAAAAATAATAATAACTGCAATAACTTTTCTTTTACTTAAAAAGTCCAATTTTATTGAAATAAATTCAAATGTTTGAAAGAACATTAAAATTTATTGTTTCTGGTGTAGTTAATTGTGCCCTTTCAGAAAAGGTTCTTTTTTGGTATTTTTTTAATTTTCAAGAAACTTAAAAAAAAAAACAACTTTTAATCAAGGAGAGAGAGAGAGAGAGAGAGAGAGAGAGAGAGAGAGAGAGAGAGAGAGAGAGAGAGAGAGAGAGAATAAAAATAATCATCTCATTTCTTTACATAAAATTTGAACGCAAAATATATTAATTCTATGGTAGCCGGTAGTCATTAACAACACTTACAAAAAATTAGGTAGTCATCCAATCTTAATAAAACTTTCAGTGCTGACTTATTAATCAATGATGTTTATAATTAGTTATTTTATTAAAATATAACAGATTTCTTTCAGGTTACTTGTGCCCTTTTGGCAATTAAAAACACTCAGGGTAGGTTTACGTCTTCATATCAAAATTAAATTTAACAGATGTTGAAATTAATTTATTTTTGAATTACAATGAATGTTTTAATTAAAAATAGTAATAAAGAAATGAACTTGCCTTTCTTTTAAATTTCTAAATCTAAATAAATATTACTATTAGAGTCATTCACAGTATTTTAGATCTAAAAACAATATTTATTTATTAACAAGCTTACATTAGGAGGGTGATGTAATAATTAATCAAGAAATCTCGATTTAAAAGTTAACCCCCACCATTTTAAACCAGAAACAAACATCGATACATAATTATTTTCAATTTCAGATTTTCGGTATTTATTTTCTATTAAATCGCCCCTTTAAATTTTTTTCTATCCATACTTTCGGCCTATTTATTTATCCTGTAATATTTTCAATTACCTCACGGATATTTTGCTCCCCAAAATAAAGGAGGGGAAAGTCAAAGTTAAGTGACCCGAAAAAAAATCAGAAATGTTTTGAAATAAAATTAACTCATGCGTTATAAAATTCATAACGAAAATTTTATTCAAACCAGATAATTCTTTGATTTGTTGTAATTTTCGGTCACTTAACTTTGACCTTTCCCCCTCCTTATTTTGGGGGAGCAAAATATCCGTGAGGTAATTGAAAATATTACAGGATAAATAAATAGGCCGAAAGTATGGATAGAAAAAAATTTAAAGGGGCGATTTAATAGAAAATAAATACCGAAAATCTGAAATTGAAATAATTATGTATCGATGTTTGTTCTGTTTAAAATGGTGGGGGTTAACTTTTAAAAATCGAGATTTCTTGATTAATTATTACATCCCCTCCTAATGTAAGCTTGTTAATTAAATAAATATTTGTTTTTAGAATCTAAAATACTGTGAATGACTCTATAGTAATATTTATTTAGATTTAGAAAATTTAAAAGAAAGGCAAGTTCATTTCTTTATTACTATTTTTAATTAAAACCATTCATTGTAATTCAAAATAAATTAATTTCAACATCTGTTAAATTTATTTTGATATGAAGACGTAAACCTACCCTGAGTGTTTTTAATTGCCAAAAGGGCACAAGTAACCTGAAAGAAATCTGTTATATTTTTAATAAAATAACTAATTATAAACATCATTGATTAATAAGTCAGCACTGAAAGTTTTATTAAGATTGGATGACTACCTAATTTTTTGTAAGTGTTGTTAATGACTACGGCTACCATAGAATTAATATATTTTGCGTTCAAATTTTATGTAAAGAAATGAGATGATTATTTTTATTCTCTCTCTCTTCTCTCTCTCTCTCTCTCTCTCTTCTCTCTCTCTCTCTCTCTCTCTCTTCTCTCTCCTTGATTAAAAGTTGTTTTTTTTTAAGTTTCTTGAAAATTAAAAAAATACCAAAAAAGAACCTTTTCTGAAAGGGCACAATTAACTACACCAGAAACAATAAATTTAATGTTCTTTCAAACATTTGAATTTATTTCAATAAAATTGGACTTTTAAGTAAAAGAAAAGTTATTGCAGTTATTATTATTTTTGCTATTTTTTCTGAAAATGCACATTAATTTGCATCAGAAATTGTAGATTTAATCTTCCCTCAATGGGATCTCTCAAACACTTGAATAAACAATTGATTTATTTCAATGAATTTGGACTTTTTAAGTTAAAGATAAGTTATTGCAGTTATTATTATTTTTTGATACTTATACAAAGAAGGAATAGAAAGATTAATATAGGTTTATTAATTGTAAAATCAGCAATCATTTCTTACACCTTGATTATTATCATCATTTGATCCAATGTTTAAGATAATGAATTGAAAGATTTGTATGGGTTTATTACTTGTAAAATCTTGCATGTTATACACAGATAAATTGAAAGATATGTATGGGTTTATTAAAGCTTGCTGCATTTACTTAAAGATCTGTAAAGTTGCCAAATGATTAGAAACTTCTTTCGTGTCATAAATGCAAGTACAACGTTAAAGTCCTGTTAGGAAAAATATCTTTAGATTTAAACCCACTTGACTCACTTTGAATTTTTAATATTTCTTTAAAATTAATAAAATTCCAACAAAAACATTTTCTAAAAGGACACATTTATCTACATCAAAAATTGTAATTTTTTTTTAATGTTTTGAATATTCTATATTGAAATAAATTAATTTCTTTGTTATGATTGAATTATTCCTTGGATTTATTGTTATTATTTTTGTTGTTGTTGTTTAGTGGGAGTAGTTATGCAGAAAAATGTTGAATAATTCATTGGGATTATTATTAGTAGTAGTAGTATCAAAAAGGAGAAAAAACTCTTGAATTTGTTTTTATTCTAATTCTGTTAATAATAACACCAGTAATATTTCAAGCATCAAAATAATATTATATGAAATTTAGAAAAGTATAAAATCCATGTTGAATGTTGATTTTCAGGGAAATGGCTGTGGTTTATGTGTGCATATTAAAGCATGATATCAGCCGCATTTCTCTTGCGATACTCAAAGTGAACAAATAATTTAAATTATTTCAGTGTGATTTTCTTTTCCAGTTTAAATAAAATGTTATTTTCTTCCTAAACTTTTTGTTACCTACATTCTACTTTTCTTGTAGATAAGTTATTTCTCATATGTTTAATATTAAAATTAGAATTCCATGACATATATTTCATTATTTGTATAACAATAAATGTTTACAAATTTTGTCTATCACTTAACATAAATTATATATGATGCGTTGCACGTACTTGAAAATATAAATGGATAATAATATATAATTCCAAATTATATATGAGTCTCCTGTTTTGCATTTTTTTTAAATCATACTTATTTCTCTTCATTCACAGACATCAACAGTATTGGGGAAGAACAGTTTTAAACAAATGTATTCGTCCCATGGGAGTGGATCTGTATATTGACATATCACAAGACAATTTTTGTTACAATTCAGTACATGAGGATTTTATAAAATTCATATTTCAAAGAAAAAACTGGGAAAATAAACTCGTGTGAGAACAAAGTTTTCTTCATTGTGAAGAGGAGCATTTTCTCCTTGAATTCAAAACAGATATGGAAACACACATTGCAAATTTTGTCAATCTACATTTTCAGATAAATCACCCTGAAAATGCACATGGAAAACACATACAAGAGAGAAACCATTTTCTTGTGTAATCTGTGAATCTGCATTTTCTAGCAGTTCCCTATTGACAGAGCACATGCAGATACACAAAGAAGAGAAACCACTTTCTTGTAAAGTCTGTAGGTTACCATGTTTTACTAGTTCACGTTTGAAAAGACACATGCGAAAACACCCTGGGAAACCATTTTCTTGTGAAGTGTGTGGAACAACATTTTCATTAAATTTCCAGTTGCAAACACACATGCGGACACACACTGGAGAGAAACCATTTGCTTGTGCAGTGTGTGGATCAGCATTTTCTACATATATCCGGTTGCAAATCCACATACGAACACACACTGGTGAAAAGCCATTTTCCTGTGAAGTCTGTGGATCAGCATTTACTTCAAACACTCAAAGGAATATTCACATGCGAATTCACACTGGAGAGAAACCATTTTCTTGTGGAGTGTGTGGATTAGCATTTTCAAGGAATTCATCTTTGAAAACCCACATACGAATACACACTAATGAGAAACCATTTTCTTGTGAAATATGTGGATTAGCATTTTCAACAAATTCTAATTTGAAAAGACATGTGCGAACACACACTGGAGACAAACCTTATTCTTGTGAAATATGTGGATCAACATTTTCAACAAGTTGTCATTTCAAAGGACACATCGAACACACACTGGAGAGAAAACCTTTTTCTTGTGAAATATGTGGATCAGCATTTACTTGGAGTTCGAATTTGAAAAGCCACATGCGAACACACACTGATGGGCTGTACAACAAGAAATCCATGGATAAAACAATGAAAATGATAAATGACCATCTAAATAAATGCCTATCCCAATTAATTTCAACCACAAAACTGGATTAAAATCTTCAGTGGAGACGCACTGGAGAACACTGTAGAGGACTATTGACAATCTAACAACCCTGATAAGAAGAAAGAAGAGGGAGGAAATCAAAAAGAATGAACTAGAGACAAACAAAAAGGATGGCAAAGAAAGAGCAGGGAAGTTCCTGGAAGAACTTAACCAAAAGTACATTAAACAAAGAGGCTTCATTGCAATAGCTCAAGAATGGCAAACTTCCGTTCTGATGAGCATTTCACCAGTAACTCATATAAAGCAATTTCTTCTGTCAACTGATGAGCAAGTAATGGAGTCTGGATTTATCTCTGTTTTATGAGAAATCTTTTTGGGTCAGGATTAAAATATTGATCCATTTAGGTTGACCCATTTATTCTTTTTTTCATAATTCCATTTGTCTAAATCTCTTCCGCAGAACTGAATATTAAATTGCACAAATATGAATTTTTAAATCCTGTCATCTTCCACAGAAATGCTAATTTCTAAATCTCATCATGGAAATTTGATATATTGATTAGATTGAATGTTAATCTATTTAGGTCATGTTTGTAACAGCTGCCCCGGTCTGGATAAAGTGAAGGCATGACAATTCTTACTGATGTAATTAATTTTATTCAATTAACACCGTGAAACTGTAAGAAAACAAATAGCATTTAATAACAACGAATACAACAAAGAAGAACAATTTAAAAGAATCTCAAAATACAGAAACTTCAACAAATAGACATATCAAGAGATAGAAACTCACAGCTTGTTGCTTCATTCCGACCAGCCTGGCAGCAATAATCTAACTAAAGGTCCCCTTCCCACTTTTTGGTTAGGGTTCATAGACCGCAGAAACTAGTGATACACACCAAATGATGTTAACTCATTAAACTACCTTAAATTTAATACTCTTGGTGGTAGTTAATTTTCATCTCCTGTGAAATAAACTACCAATGTTGGATATGCCTAGTTGACAAGAAAAGTCATTTATTCAAAGTGAAGAAAAAGAGAAAATACCACAAAACCTGCAATGCTGCAAAAGAACCAACAACTTCTCAGAATTTCTTCCTCTGTAGCCACATTAGCAGGTCCTACCTTTTTTTGCGTAGATTTCATCAGTCACTTGTGTACCTGAACTAATCAATGCCTTCATTCATGATGCTAAAAGTCACCATATTGAGAGAAACATTTAATTTTAAATAAGAAATTAAAATGTGTGTCATTAATTACAAAATGTTTATTTCATTTTTATTACAAAATGTTTAGTAGAATGATGGACAAATTGTAGTAATAATAATCTGAAAATTCCTTTAAACACAAAGACAGTAAATTCAGAGTTATATTTTCCTTGTAGAAAATGAAAAAATAAGGGCATTAAAATAAATGTATCCTTAAATACTTAAAGTTTAATTACTTAAATTATTGCTTTTATTTCATCTCAAACCTTTTGTCACAACTTTTACTGCCTATTGATTTTTGTAAATAGGGTACGCTTGACACTTCCTTTCTGATGTCATCAAGTTTATTTAATAAACACTGTGAAACTGTACAAGGAAAAATAAATAAAGGATAACAGCAAATACATTTCAAAGAAATAGAGAACTCGAAGGAAATGTGGGAGCACTTACCGTGTCAACTGTCCTGACCAGTGGCATAAACTCAAAGGGGTTTGTATGTGAGTTCCCCTTACTAATCTCTGGTTAGGAATTCATAGATTCAAAGATATAGAGAACTCAAAGGAAATGTGTGTGCGCTTACAGTGTCAACTGTCCTGACCAGTGGCATAAACTCAAAGGGGTTTGTATGTGAGTTCCCCTTACTAATCTCCGGTTAGGAATTCATAGATTCAAAGATATAGAGAACTCAAAGGAAATGTGTGTGCGCTTACAGTGTCAACTGTCCTGACCAGTGGCATAAACTCAAAGGGGTTTGTATGTGAGTTCCCCTTACTAATCTCCGGTTAGGAATTCATAGATTCAAAGATATAGAGAACTCAAAGGAAATGTGTGTGCGCTTACAGTGTCAACTGTCCTGACCAGTGGCATAAACTCAAAGGGGTTTGTATGTGAGTTCCCCTTACTAATCTCTGGTTAGGAATTCATAGATTCAAAGATATAGAGAACTCAAAGGAAATGTGTGTGCGCTTACAGTGTCAACTGTCCTGACCAGTGGCATAAACTCAAAGGGGTTTGTATGTGAGTTCCCCTTACTAATCTCGGTTAGGAATTCATAGATTCAAAGATATAGAGAACTCAAAGGAAATGTGTGTGCGCTTACAGTGTCAACTGTCCTGACCAGTGGCATAAACTCAAAGGGGTTTGTATATGAGTTCCCCTTACTAATCTCCGGTTAGGAATTCATAGATTCAAAGATATAGAGAACTCAAAGGAAATGTGTGTGCGCTTACAGTGTCAACTGTCCTGACCAGTGGCATAAACTCAAAGGGGTTTGTATATGAGTTCCCCTTACTAATCTCTGGTTAGGAATTCATAGATTCAAAGATATAGAGAACTCAAAGGAAATGTGTGTGCGCTTACAGTGTCAACTGTCCTGACCAGTGGCATAAACTCAAAGGGGTTTGTATGTGAGTTCCCCTTACTAATCTCTGGTTAGGAATTCATAGATTCAAAGATATAGAGAACTCAAAGGAAATGTGTGTGCGCTTACAGTGTCAACTGTCCTGACCAGTGGCATAAACTCAAAGGGGTTTGTATGTGAGTTCCCCTTACTAATCTCCGGTTAGGAATTCATAGATTCAACGATATAGAGAACTCAAAGGAAATGTGTGTGCGCTTACAGTGTCAACTGTCCTGACCAGTGGCATAAACTCAAAGGGGTTGTATGTGAGTTCCCCTTACTAATCTCTGGTTAGGAATTCATAGATTCAAAGATATAGAGAACTCAAAGGAAATGTGTGTGCGCTTACAGTGTCAACTGTCCTGACCAGTGGCATAAACTCAAAGGGTTTGTATGTGAGTTCCCCTTACTAATCTCCGGTTAGGAATTCATAGATTCAAAGATATAGAGAACTCAAAGGAAATGTGTGTGCGCTTACAGTGTCAACTGTCCTGACCAGTGGCATAAACTCAAAGGGGTTTGTATATGAGTTCCCTTACTAATCTCCAGTTAGGGATTCATAGATTCAAAGATATAGAGAACTCAAAGGAAATGTGTGTGCGCTTACAGTGTCAACTGTCCTGACCAGTGGCATAAACTCAAAGGGGTTTGTATGTGAGTTCCCCTTACTAATCTCCGGTTAGGAATTCATAGATTCAAAGATATAGAGAACTCAAAGGAAATGTGTGTGCGCTTACAGTGTCAACTGTCCTGACCAGTGGCATAAACTCAAAGGGGTTTGTATGTGAGTTCCCCTTACTAATCTCCGGTTAGGAATTCATAGATTCAAAGATATAGAGAACTCAAAGGAAATGTGTGTGTGCTTACAGTGTCAACTGTCCTGACCAGTGGCATAAACTCAAAGGGGTTTGTATGTGAGTTCCCCTTACTAATCTCCGGTTAGGAATTCATAGATTCAAAGATATAGAGAACTCAAAGGAAATGTGTGTGCGCTTACAGTGTCAACTGTCCTGACCAGTGGCATAAACTCAAAGGGGTTTGTATATGAGTTCCCTTACTAATCTCCGGTTAGGAATTCATAGATTCAAAGATATAGAGAACTCAAAGGAAATGTGTGTGCGCTTACAGTGTCAACTGTCCTGACCAGTGGCATAAACTCAAAGGGGTTTGTATGTGAGTTCCCTTACTAATCTCCGGTTAGGAATTCATAGATTCAAAGATATAGAGAACTCAAAGGAAATGTGTGTGCGCTTACAGTGTCAACTGTCCTGACCAGTGGCATAAACTCAAAGGGGTTTGTATATGAGTTCCCCTTACTAATCTCCGGTTAGGAATTCATAGATTCAAAGATATAGAGAACTCAAAGGAAATGTGTGTGCGCTTACAGTGTCAACTGTCCTGACCAGTGGCATAAACTCAAAGGGGTTTGTATGTGAGTTCCCCTTACTAATCTCCGGTTAGGAATTCATAGATTCAAAGATATAGAGAACTCAAAGGAAATGTGTGTGCGCTTACAGTGTCAACTGTCCTGACCAGTGGCATAAACTCAAAGGGGTTTGTATGTGAGTTCCCTTACTAATCTCCGGTTAGGAATTCATAGATTCAAAGATATAGAGAACTCAAAGGAAATGTGTGTGCGCTTACAGTGTCAACTGTCCTGACCAGTGGCATAAACTCAAAGGGGTTTGTATATGAGTTCCCCTTACTAATCTCCGGTTAGGAATTCATAGATTCAAAGATATAGAGAACTCAAAGGAAATGTGTGTGCGCTTACAGTGTCAACTGTCCTGACCAGTGGCATAAACTCAAAGGGGTTTGTATGTGAGTTCCCTTACTAATCTCCGGTTAGGAATTCATAGATTCAAAGATATAGAGAACTCAAAGGAAATGTGTGTGCGCTTACAGTGTCAACTGTCCTGACCAGTGGCATAAACTCAAAGGGTTTGTATATGAGTTCCCCTTACTAATCTCCGGTTAGGAATTCATAGATTCAAAGATATAGAGAACTCAAAGGAAATGTGTGTGCGCTTACAGTGTCAACTGTCCTGACCAGTGGCATAAACTCAAAGGGGTTTGTATGTGAGTTCCCCTTACTAATCTCCGGTTAGGAATTCATAGATTCAAAGATATAGAGAACTCAAAGGAAATGTGTGTGCGCTTACAGTGTCAACTGTCCTGACCAGTGCATAAACTCAAAGGGGTTTGTATATGAGTTCCCCTTACTAATCTCCGGTTAGGAATTCATAGATTCAAAGATATAGAGAACTCAAAGGAAATGTGTGTGCGCTTACAGTGTCAACTGTCCTGACCAGTGGCATAAACTCAAAGGGGTTTGTATATGAGTTCCCTTACTAATCTCCGGTTAGGAATTCATAGATTCAAAGATATAGAGAACTCAAAGGAAATGTGTGTGCGCTTACAGTGTCAACTGTCCTGACCAGTGGCATAAACTCAAAGGGGTTTGTATGTGAGTTCCCCTTACTAATCTCCGGTTAGGAATTCATAGATTCAAAGATATAGAGAACTCAAAGGAAATGTGTGTGCGCTTACAGTGTCAACTGTCCTGACCAGTGGCATAAACTCAAAGGGGTTTGTATATGAGTTCCCCTTACTAATCTCCGGTTAGGAATTCATAGATTCAAAGATATAGAGAACTCAAAGGAAATGTGTGTGTGCTTACAGTGTCAACTGTCCTGACCAGTGGCATAAACTCAAAGGGGTTTGTATATGAGTTCCCCTTACTAATCTCCGGTTAGGAATTCATAGATTCAAAGATATAGAGAACTCAAAGGAAATGTGTGTGTGCTTACAGTGTCAACTGTCCTGACCAGTGGCATAAACTCAAAGGGGTTTGTATATGAGTTCCCCTTACTAATCTCCGGTTAGGAATTCATAGATTCAAAGATATAGAGAACTCAAAGGAAATGTGTGTGTGCTTACAGTGTCAACTGTCCTGACCAGTGGCATAAACTCAAAGGGGTTTGTATATGAGTTCCCCTTACTAATCTCCGTTAGGAATTCATAGATTCAAAGATATAGAGAACTCAAAGGAAATGTGTGTGCTTACAGTGTCAACTGTCCTGACCAGTGGCATAAACTCAAAGGGGTTTGTATATGAGTTCCCTTTACTAATCTCCGGTTAGGAATTCATAGATTCAAAGATATAGAGAACTCAAAGGAAATGTGTGTGTGCTTACAGTGTCAACTGTCCTGACCAGTGGCATAAACTCAAAGGGGTTTGTATATGAGTTCCCCTTACTAATCTCCGGTTAGGAATTCATAGATTCAAAGATATAGAGAACTCAAAGGAAATGTGTGTGTGCTTACAGTGTCAACTGTCCTGACCAGTGGCATAAACTCAAAGGGGTTTGTATATGAGTTCCCCTTACTAATCTCCGGTTAGGAATTCATAGATTCAAAGATATAGAGAACTCAAAGGAAATGTGTGTGTGCTTACAGTGTCAACTGTCCTGACCAGTGGCATAAACTCAAAGGGGTTTGTATATGAGTTCCCTTACTAATCTCCAGTTAGGGATTCATAGATTCAAAGATATAGAGAACTCAAAGGAAATGTGTGTGCGCTTACAGTGTCAACTGTCCTGACCAGTGGCATAAACTCAAAGGGGTTTGTATGTGAGTTCCCCTTACTAATCTCCGGTTAGGAATTCATAGATTCAAAGATATAGAGAACTCAAAGGAAATGTGTGTGTGCTTACAGTGTCAACTGTCCTGACCAGTGGCATAAACTCAAAGGGTTTGTATATGAGTTCCCTTACTAATCTCCGGTTAGGAATTCATAGATTCAAAGATATAGAGAATCAAAGGAAATGTGTGTGTGCTTACAGTGTCAACTGTCCTGACCAGTGGCATAAACTCAAAGGGGTTTGTATATGAGTTCCCCTTACTAATCTCCGGTTAGGAATTCATAGATTCAAAGATAGAGAACTCAAAGGAAATGTGTGTGTGCTTACAGTGTCAACTGTCCTGACCAGTGGCATAAACTCAAAGGGGTTTGTATATGAGTTCCCTTACTAATCTCCAGTTAGGGATTCATAGATTCAAAGATATAGAGAACTCAAAGGAAATGTGTGTGCGCTTACAGTGTCAACTGTCCTGACCAGTGGCATAAACTCAAAGGGGTTTGTATATGAGTTCCCTTACTAATCTCCAGTTAGGATTCATAGATTCAAAGATATAGAGAACTCAAAGGAAATGTGTGTGCGCTTACAGTGTCAACTGTCCTGACCAGTGGCATAAACTCAAAGGGGTTTGTATGTGAGTTCCCCTTACTAATCTCCGGTTAGGAATTCATAGATTCAAAGATATAGAGAACTCAAAGGAAATGTGTGTGTGCTTACAGTGTCAACTGTCCTGACCAGTGGCATAAACTCAAAGGGGTTTGTATATGAGTTCCCTTACTAATCTCCGTTAGGAATTCATAGATTCAAAGATATAGAGAACTCAAAGGAAATGTGTGTGTGCTTACAGTGTCAACTGTCCTGACCAGTGGCATAAACTCAAAGGGGTTTGTATATGAGTTCCCTTACTAATCTCCAGTTAGGGATTCATAGATTCAAAGATATAGAGAACTCAAAGGAAATGTGTGTGCGCTTACAGTGTCAACTGTCCTGACCAGTGGCATAAACTCAAAGGGGTTTGTATGTGAGTTCCCTTACTAATCTCCGGTTAGGAATTCATAGATTCAAAGATATAGAGAACTCAAAGGAAATGTGTGTGCGCTTACAGTGTCAACTGTCCTGACCAGTGGCATAAACTCAAAGGGGTTTGTATATGAGTTCCCTTACTAATCTCCAGTTAGGGATTCATAGATTCAAAGATATAGAGAACTCAAAGGAAATGTGTGTGCGCTTACAGTGTCAACTGTCCTGACCAGTGGCATAAACTCAAAGGGGTTTGTATGTGAGTTCCCCTTACTAATCTCCGGTTAGGAATTCATAGATTCAAAGATATAGAGAACTCAAAGGAAATGTCTGTGCGCTTACAGTGTCAACTGTCCTGACCAGTGGCATAAACTCAAAGGGGTTTGTATATGAGTTCCCTTACTAATCTCCAGTTAGGGATTCATAGATTCAAAGATATAGAGAACTCAAAGGAAATGTGTGTGCGCTTACAGTGTCAACTGTCCTGACCAGTGGCATAAACTCAAAGGGGTTTGTATATGAGTTCCCTTACTAATCTCCAGTTAGGGATTCATAGATTCAAAGATATAGAGAACTCAAAGGAAATGTGTGTGCGCTTACAGTGTCAACTGTCCTGACCAGTGGCATAAACTCAAAGGGGTTTGTATGTGAGTTCCCCTTACTATTCTCCGGTTAGGAATTCATAGATTCAAAGATATAGAGAACTCAAAGGAAATGTGTGTGTGCTTACAGTGTCAACTGTCCTGACCAGTGGCATAAACTCAAAGGGGTTTGTATGTGAGTTCCCCTTACTAATCTCCGGTTAGGAATTCATAGATTCAAAGATATAGAGAACTCAAAGGAAATGTGTGTGTGCTTACAGTGTCAACTGTCCTGACCAGTGGCATAAACTCAAAGGGGTTTGTATATGAGTTCCCTTACTAATCTCCAGTTAGGATTCATAGATTCAAAGATATAGAGAACTCAAAGGAAATGTGTGTGCGCTTACAGTGTCAACTGTCCTGACCAGTGGCATAAACTCAAAGGGTTTTTGTATATGAGTTCCCCTTACTAATCTCCGGTTAGGAATTCATAGATTCAAAGATATAGAGAACTCAAAGGAAATGTGTGTGTGCTTACAGTGTCAACTGTCCTGACCAGTGGCATAAACTCAAAGGGGTTTGTATGTGAGTTCCCTTACTAATCTCCGGTTAGGAATTCATAGATTCAAAGATATAGAGAACTCAAAGGAAATGTGTGTGTGCTTACAGTGTCAACTGTCCTGACCAGTGGCATAAACTCAAAGGGGTTTGTATATGAGTTCCCTTACTAATCTCCAGTTAGGGATTCATAGATTCAAAGATATAGAGAACTCAAAGGAAATGTGTGTGCGCTTACAGTGTCAACTGTCCTGACCAGTGGCATAAACTCAAAGGGGTTTGTATATGAGTTCCCCTTACTAATCTCCGGTTAGGAATTCATAGATTCAAAGATATAGAGAACTCAAAGGAAATGTGTGTGTGCTTACAGTGTCAACTGTCCTGACCAGTGGCATAAACTCAAAGGGGTTTGTATGTGAGTTCCCCTTACTAATCTCCGGTTAGGAATTCATAGATTCAAAGATATAGAGAACTCAAAGGAAATGTGTGTGTGCTTACAGTGTCAACTGTCCTGACCAGTGGCATAAACTCAAAGGGGTTTGTATATGAGTTCCCTTACTAATCTCCAGTTAGGGATTCATAGATTCAAAGATATAGAGAACTCAAGGAAATGTGTGTGCGCTTACAGTGTCAACTGTCCTGACCAGTGGCATAAACTCAAAGGGGTTTGTATGTGAGTTCCCCTTACTATTCTCCGGTTAGGAATTCATAGATTCAAAGATATAGAGAACTCAAAGGAAATGTGTGTGTGCTTACAGTGTCAACTGTCCTGACCAGTGGCATAAACTCAAAGGGGTTTGTATGTGAGTTCCCCTTACTAATCTCCGGTTAGGAATTCATAGATTCAAAGATATAGAGAACTCAAAGGAAATGTGTGTGTGCTTACAGTGTCAACTGTCCTGACCAGTGGCATAAACTCAAAGGGGTTTGTATATGAGTTCCCTTACTAATCTCCAGTTAGGGATTCATAGATTCAAAGATATAGAGAACTCAAAGGAAATGTGTGTGCGCTTACAGTGTCAACTGTCCTGACCAGTGGCATAAACTCAAAGGGGTTTGTATATGAGTTCCCTTACTAATCTCCGGTTAGGAATTCATAGATTCAAAGATATAGAGAACTCAAAGGAAATGTGTGTGTGCTTACAGTGTCAACTGTCCTGACCAGTGGCATAAACTCAAAGGGGTTTGTATGTGAGTTCCCCTTACTAATCTCCGGTTAGGAATTCATAGATTCAAAGATATAGAGAACTCAAAGGAAATGTGTGTGTGCTTACAGTGTCAACTGTCCTGACCAGTGGCATAAACTCAAAGGGTTTGTATATGAGTTCCCTTACTAATCTCCAGTTAGGGATTCATAGATTCAAAGATATAGAGAACTCAAAGGAAATGTGTGTGCGCTTACAGTGTCAACTGTCCTGACCAGTGGCATAAACTCAAAGGGGTTGTATATGAGTTCCCCTTACTAATCTCCGGTTAGGAATTCATAGATTCAAAGATATAGAGAACTCAAAGGAAATGTGTGTGTGCTTACAGTGTCAACTGTCCTGACCAGTGGCATAAACTCAAAGGGGTTTGTATGTGAGTTCCCCTTACTAATCTCCGGTTAGGAATTCATAGATTCAAAGATATAGAGAACTCAAAGGAAATGTGTGTGTGCTTACAGTGTCAACTGTCCTGACCAGTGGCATAAACTCAAAGGGGTTTGTATATGAGTTCCCTTACTAATCTCCAGTTAGGGATTCATAGATTCAAAGATATAGAGAACTCAAAGGAAATGTGTGTGCGCTTACAGTGTCAACTGTCCTGACCAGTGCATAAACTCAAAGGGGTTTGTATATGAGTTCCCTTACTAATCTCCGGTTAGGAATTCATAGATTCAAAGATATAGAGAACTCAAAGGAAATGTGTGTGTGCTTACAGTGTCAACTGTCCTGACCAGTGGCATAAACTCAAAGGGGTTTGTATATGAGTTCCCTTACTAATCTCCGTTAGGATTCATAGATTCAAAGATATAGAGAACTCAAAGGAAATGTGTGTGCGCTTACAGTGTCAACTGTCCTGACCAGTGGCATAAACTCAAAGGGGTTTGTATGTGAGTTCCCCTTACTAATCTCCGGTTAGGAATTCATAGATTCAAAGATATAGAGAACTCAAAGGAAATGTGTGTGTGCTTACAGTGTCAACTGTCCTGACCAGTGCATAAACTCAAAGGGGTTTGTATATGAGTTCCCTTACTAATCTCCGGTTAGGAATTCATAGATTCAAAGATATAGAGAACTCAAAGGAAATGTGTGTGTGCTTACAGTGTCAACTGTCCTGACCAGTGGCATAAACTCAAAGGGGTTTGTATATGAGTTCCCTTACTAATCTCCGGTTAGGAATTCATAGATTCAAGATATAGAGAACTCAAAGGAAATGTGTGTGTGCTTACAGTGTCAACTGTCCTGACCAGTGGCATAAACTCAAAGGGGTTTGTATATGAGTTCCCTTACTAATCTCCAGTTAGGTTCATAGATTCAAAGATATAGAGAACTCAAAGGAAATGTGTGTGCGCTTACAGTGTCAACTGTCCTGACCAGTGGCATAAACTCAAAGGGGTTTGTATGTGAGTTCCCTTACTAATCTCCGGTTAGGAATTCATAGATTCAAAGATATAGAGAACTCAAAGGAAATGTGTGTGTGCTTACAGTGTCAACTGTCCTGACCAGTGGCATAAACTCAAAGGGGTTTGTATATGAGTTCCCCTTACTAATCTCCGGTTAGGAATTCATAGATTCAAAGATATAGAGAACTCAAAGGAAATGTGTGTGTGCTTACAGTGTCAACTGTCCTGACCAGTGGCATAAACTCAAAGGGGTTTGTATATGAGTTCCCCTTACTAATCTCCGGTTAGGAATTCATAGATTCAAAGGAAATGTGTGTGCCCCTGTCCTGACCAGTGGCATAAACTCACGGTTAGGTTAAATTCATAGATTCAAAGATGTCACTGTCCTGAACCAAGTGGCATACTCAAAAGGAGGTTGTAAGTGTGAGTTCCCCTTACTAATCTCCGGTTAGGAATTCATAGATTCAAAGATATAGAGAAACTCAACAGGAATGTTGTGTGTGCTTACAGTGTCCAAACTGTCCTGACCAGTGGCATAAACTCAAAGGGTGGTGTTTGTATAGTGAGTTCCTTAACTAATCTCCAGTTAGGGATTGCATTAGATTCCAAAGATATCAGGAGAATCAAAGGAAATGTGTGTGCCGCCTTTACAGTGTCACTGTCTGAACCAGCTGGCATAATCAAGGGGTTTGTATCAAATTGAGGTTCCCCTTACTATCTACGGTTAGGAAATTCATAGATTCAAAGAT